>CM071954.1:24582500-25182500 GCA_036784905.1 Acrossocheilus fasciatus | reverse complement strand
TTATATATAATATAAAATATAAGAATATAAATATATACATGTAAATATTTTCAAAATATAGTGTGTATTTATAGATAAATATCAATATACACAGTACACATACATATATTATGTAAACAAAAACTTTTATTTTGGATGCGATTAATCGCGATTAATTGTTTGACAGCACTAGTTTTTAAAGGTTATTTTAGTTTATTTTTTAGTTAGTTATTTAACTATTATAGTTAACTATAACCGTGATCACATGACACATTTGTGGATTGCTTCCTGCATTTATGAATAACCATACACTTTTGTAGATTTTGCAATATATCTAGCGTCGACATGTGCACACAAATCCACAAATAAATGGACTCCTCCCACCGTCTACTCAAGCCAATCAGATAACAACACACTGCTTTGAACAATCGCAGCACGTTCTAACTACAGCCAAAATAATACTGTCAGTTTTTCTTTGATAAATTCAGTTTATTTATTTGTGAACTTAATTTAATTATTGAAACTCTCCACATTAATTTGAGAATCATAATCTATTTATTTGAAAATTAAACAAATCTAACCTCATACAGAATACACAAATGCTAAGCATGTAGCACGCTGTTTGTGTAGAAAAACACAATGGTTCTTTTATGCCAAAAATTATATTCCTAACCCCGTAACCCTAACAAAAAAATAAACCAACAACATTTCTTTTTCAAAAAAAAAAAAAAAAGAACGAATGACTGAGCTTTCTATCAGGATGGTTGTTTTTGAGGGTGTTCTGTAGCAGTACTGACTCTGTTGCTAATTGTGCAATCCTAAAATCGGCACCAGAAAAAGGACACTTTTAAGCGCAGACGCAAGACTTATGTAATTCACCAACACCCTCTCTTCAGAACACTGGAAGCCCCGCGGGTCAAATTTGGCTGCTGAGTCGACCACGCACATCGATACCAGCCATCTGATTTAACTAACCGCACTAAAGGAAGTCAAAACAGCTGAAAGCTCTGTTGCACTGCTACTTCAAAGATATTCAATAATAACAGAGCCATTGTTCTGCCTTGTTGTGTGTATTTCTGAACAACCGAGTTTAGCCTGCAGCTACCACATTTTTGGTTCACTGGAGATTTGAGAACATTTTTTGTGGGGGGTAAGAGTGACCCTAAAGCAAGCACAGACACTTCACTAAAACAAGACTATTTTTATTTGTCAGATTTTGTTAAATTTGGTCTCTCTGTACAGAGAAGATCTAAACTGAATGCATCATCTTGCATGGGTGTTTTTGCACATCTTTTTGCACATTCCTGTCTTCTTATTACTATTTATAACTACAATACATATCCATAACATAATATTTATCTAAAATTCTCTATATGTAGAATTCAGGGTAATGACATCAAATAATTATTATAATTGTAATACGCACCGGGAGTTCTGATGGTTCAGGCAGGAAGTCAGCATCCTCTCCGAAGATAAAGTCTGGGGGCAGCTCTGGGTCTTTGGCATTGAAGATAATGTCCCCTGTAAGAAGAAAGGGTTAATCACACTGATAATTACTTCATAAACCATGTGAAACCACACATATTATTGATTTACATCCAGGCCAAGACACAAGCCAGCTCTTTATTGAGTTGCACTGTAGAATACAACCATGCAAAAAGCAAATCTCACTGTGTCAAGGAGATCTGCACTTTAGATGCCTGCATGATATTCACACACTGTACTTACTGTACTTTCCATGTAAGCCCTTTATGTAAAAAATAAAGGGTTCATGGTTGTTTATCAATGCTTGATCTTATTAGACCGAACAACCAATGTCAATATCAGTGACTAGCTTTTTTTATGTGGATGGCCTAATGGCTCTTGTAGTGACACCAACTCTAAAAGGGCATTATCGCACTAATGGACATTAACAAGCCATAGTAAAAGCGAAATTTTCAATTATGGGTATAATGTTCCGATATAAATATTGTTAGACAGGTGATACTATTATTATGGGTTTATCTGTGTGCTAGAGGTAAAAAAGGTACATACAAATTCTATACTTCAAAGAACATTTGCCATTTTTCATTAATCTCTTAGAAGCACACAAACAAGCTTTCAGAGTAGAATACCTTTCTGTAAACAAAGATAAGAACGGAAACATACCTCACCAGACCCTGTCAAAGTACGTAGGCTATTAATTTCTGTTCAGAAATTCCATTTCCGTATCAGAAAAGATTACCACAACAGTCACAAGGGTTTGTAACACTGTAAAGAACTGAACATTATGCTACTCTCATTCAAGATATACACAAAAACTATGCCGAAGTTCTTGCATGCATTATGAATACCTCAGATTTAAACAGGTGGGAAATCAAAATTGATAATTAATAATGATGTAAAGTTTCATAGTAAGACGTCTTTGGTACTTGTTTGTGCTTTTGAAAGCTTCAGTAGCCATTCACTTTTGAAGGGCTGTATAAGTAATAAGTAACAACTCAACATCCTTGTTTCAATCATTGTTTTTATAGCTTGCTTAGCTTCCACCAATGTTCCTTTCAGATATGATTTTTAGACCATGCATGTTCAAATAATATACATTTCTATTTATAAATCCATTCTGTTTCTTTTTATCGTACTTCTTCATCCTCTGTCTTTTCCATGGACGAAAAAAAAAACAGAGCAAAACAAACACAAGGCAGTAATTTTCCACAGATGGAGCACGAGGGAAAAGCGCCTGGATGATGTTTGTCGTACATCTGTCACATCTGATGGCATCTTGGAAAAGATGTTGCCAAATACCTAAAAAAAGATAGCAGTGGACTTGGCATAGAAGCATAAATGTTGGGCAAATACGCAGCACTACCCAAATTTACACCCTGAGGGTAGTCAAGGTGAGTGCAACTCAAAAAACACCACAACAGCTGTCGCAAACTCTTGTGAGAAGCAGAAAGCCAGAGGACTCTGTTTAGTGACTGGAGTGCTCTCTTTGCATGCAAACAACAGTCAGCACTCCTGCCAGAGCTTTAGTATCACAAGTAAACAATCAGCATTCTTCCTGGAAGAACGGCAACACAATGAACCACCTAGCAATGGAAGCAGGTAACAGTTGAGAAATGTCATTTTTTCCCCCTTTTCTCTGTTTCTCCTGATTCTGGAGTAGCTCTAAGTAAAAAATTAATAGAGAAAAGTAATTCCATTGATGTTGGGACAACACATCTCCACAGCAGACGGATTGTGACATTTCAAAAACAGAAGCTTAAAAAAATCATACGATACAGAGTTTGTGAAAGATTCTCTGATAATTTGCATAGGTCTGGAATCCTTGGGCAAGTCATTGGCAAAACAAAGGCGATGAGTTATGAAAAGGTCTTGAGTCACTTTTCAGCTGTCAGCCACTGGCAGTTGCAGAATCCAACCGAGGAAGCAGTTCCAACTCTCAACTCTGCTATCATTCTTGATTATTAAGAAGCAGAAAAAGTTTAATGTGTTTCTAACATAATAGATATTGTGAATAATGGATATATGTGAATGCATCAGCTTTCCAAGAAAATCAATCAAAACTGTTTCTATCTGAACAATACCAAGAAAAAAATGACAATTATTTTAATTCATGGGGGGGGGGGGGGGATGTCAATAAAATATTTAATGGACTACTTCCTGAGCAGTGGAGCAAGTGTTATTACTTAACGTGAGAATACAGATGTAATTCAAATACTGATTACTATGATTTATTGTGACACAGTGTTAAGAATATGGGCATCGTTCAGCTACGCCTCCATTTTAGTACTAAATTTGATTTTCCATTTCAATTTGCACTTGAGCTCTGACCTTCAGTAAAGGCCGCTAATGCAAAATTGTAACATTATTACTCTCTGATAATGCACAACTAAAAGCACTGATTCAGGCATGTACTGATGCCCCCAAAATGACCAACAAGCAAACCTCTTCATTAACCAACCCATAGTTTTTCTTGAAAATCTTCTGAACACCCACACATTACAACAAAATATTACAAATAAGTCGATGGCCATGCATCCCCAAAAGAAAAAAAGCCTCACTGAGTAACCTTGATTTCTCACTCTCAGACTGCATGATCAATTCCAGCTCCAAGAAATTTGTTCATATGTGGCCTCCGTGAAAAACTGCTTGAGTGTTTGAGTGTCTCATGACTCAGAGCTATAACAGGAACTCCCAATTAAGATCACTGCCGAGTTATAATTACTATCCAACCTCATTAAACATCACTGAGCTGTGGTACTTGAAAGCATTTCAGACAAAACCTCTAAAAGCCCTTCTCAGAAGCTCGTTTCCAAATCGAAAGAATTGTGCTCAGTGCACCACCATTACGAAGTCTTGAAGAATCTGTGTAATACGGTTTTATTGGTCTAACATTTTCAAAAAGTTCATAGCGTAATGGGCTGCATTGCAGAAACCTTTAAAGTATGTAGTTCTATTGGTTTATGGGAAAAGAAGGACCAAAACTTGCCTTCAGGTTTCTGTGTGAATTTCCCTTGAATGAAGGCTAGCTAGGCACAAAACAATTACAGACTATTACAAAATAAAGCGAATAAACAAAAGGTAAGAACTTCAAGGCCTGAGCACCCACGTTAAGCTGTGATGCTCATGTTGGCAAGTCTCTTATTATATTCTCACCAAAATTTGTTTAATTGACCCTTTGCAGGGAGCTTGACTGACAGGTGATCTGACCAATCATAACACAGAATCCACCATTTTGCCAGTCAAACAAACCAGACAGGAGAGTTGTTTAATGTGAGTGGCCTTAAACTCCAAAAAATGTTGTGTATTGATGTCTTTCCAGAGGTTGAAGTAAAATACCTTCTGGCGTTCATTCATGTTCATTTCGTGCTTTAAGTAAATATGAAAAGATTCTGCTTGAACTGAGATATTACAGTGATTTGTCACAACATATTAAAGAGCCACATAATGGTATTTAATGTTTGAATTTCTTAAAAAACTACCAAATTTGAAAATTTGTTAGACCAATAAAACCGCATTACACAGATTCTTCGAGACTTTGTAATGGTGGTGCACTGAGCACAATTCTTTTGATTTGGAAATGAGCTTTTGAGAAGGGCTTTTAGAGGTTTTGTCTGAAATGCTTTTTGAAATTGTCTAGTCTTTACCACAGCTCAGTGATGTTCAATGTATTTTTTACTGCGTGAAAACATGGTGTGTGGCGTGAGAGTGGCATGGCTTGTCGGACATTGCAACAATAACTAAGGTGGGGGGGGGGGGGGGTCTTTGTGAAGGGTCAATTGACACTGCTCAAAAAATTAAAGGAACACTTTTTAATCAGAGTATAGCATCAAGTCATTTAAACTAGGGATGCATTATACTATCTGACCAATATCGGAATCAGCAGATAATGGCTTTAAAAGTAAATAGCAGCATCGGCCCGATATGAAAAGTGTGACGGATCGGTGGCCCTCCCCCTCATCATCATCACCACCCCGTCCCTTATTCGCCACCCTTCACCAGGCTCCCGACTGGAGTGGGTGGATGAGAGGAGGGGCGTGGGACTAACGTGGGCTGGCGGCGTGTGATGAGGCACAGCTGGACTGAATTAAGCCTCATCACCGCCGCCGTTAAATGCCGAGCGCGCCTCTCCTCGAGAGACCGGTCTCTTCCCCCCGTGCATGCACACTGGTGTCCTCGTGGGTCCAGGAAGGGTGCGTCGAGGGACATCGCGCCGCCGAGGATGTGAGCCGCGGAACCTCCAGGGTCATCGTGCAAGCCGCACCCGTATAACGGCTGTCGGGCCAGGATGCCGGGCCGTCCATCCCGCCAATGGGCCAGTAAGTGGCACAGGAAGAGCCGCCGCTCCAGAGAAGCCGCCGCCCCTCGTGCCCCGGACCGCGGGAGCGCGTGCGGCCACCTGACTCCGCCCCTTGCCTGGACCCTTCCCTTTCGGAACACTGCCCTCCTTCACGAGCCCCGCAGCACATCGAGGACACCAGATCCCCCCTTCTTTGGACACTTCTTTCCCATGGACACTTTTATTTTTATTATTTTTGTTCAATAAAAACCTCTCCGAGGCCTGACGCCACACCCACTGTGTCTGTCGTTGGCTCCTCCCGTCACAGTGGTGGAGAATGCGGGCATGGCGGAGCCTAGACAGCGCAGTTGGGCAACATCGGAAGACGTCGTCCCCTCTCGCACGCAGAAGTTCGTGAAGAAGCGCGTGGGACGGAGAAACGACGGAGACGGCCTCCCAGCCACTGAAGGGGTAAGTGACATCTAGTCAATTGTCATCTTACCCTGTGGTTGGTTGAGGCTGTCGATTAATACCGGTTTCTCTGTCCCTGTTCCGGCGCGGTGCGAGAGGGAGGTTCGCCCGGAGAGGAATCCCTGCCCCGCCCACTCCGACCGTATGGAGCCTGGTTGAGGAAGGTAGCACTCCTGCGTGGGCGGCGACCGATGACGGGGATGTCGCTTGGGGGGGGGAATGTGACGGATCGGTGGCCCTCCCCCTCATCATCATCACCACCCCGTCCCTTATTCGCCGCCCTTCACCAGGCTCCCGACTGGAGTGGGTGGATGAGAGGAGGGGCGTGGGACTAACGTGGGCTGGCGGCGTGTGATGAGGCACAGCTGGACTGAATTAAGCCTCATCACCGCCGCCGTTAAATGCCGAGCGCGCCTCTCCTCGAGAGACCGGTCTCTTCCCCCCGTGCATGCACACTGGTGTCCTCGTGGGTCCAGGAAGGGTGCGTCGAGGGACATCGCGCCGCCGAGGATGTGAGCCGCGGAACCTCCAGGGTCATCGTGCAAGCCGCACCCGTATAACGGCCGTCGGGCCAGGATGCCGGGCCGTCCATCCCGCCAATGGGCCAGTAAGTGGCACAGGAAGAGCCGCCGCTCCAGAGAAGCCGCCGCCCCTCGTGCCCCGGACCGCGGGAGCGCGTGCGGCCACCTGACTCCGCCCCTTGCCTGGACCCTTCCCTTTCGGAACACTGCCCTCCTTCACGAGCCCCGCAGCACATCGAGGACACCAGATCCCCCCTTCTTTGGACACTTCTTTCCCATGGACACTTTTATTTTTATTATTTTTGTTCAATAAAAACCTCTCCGAGGCCTGACGCCACACCCACTGTGTCTGTCGTTGGCTCCTCCCGTCACAAAAGTTATGCCGGTACGTCTCGTCGATAAGAGGAATATGTTAAATCACATGTATTCAGGCTGTGCAAGCGATTAGAGTCAGCAGTGTGGCTCATTCTTGAAGGAAAGTTTTGCCTGAATGGTGATTGTATTCACTGATTTGCTGCATTTAAACTGAGAATGCACGTACAGAATGGCACGTTGGTTGTGTGATAGAATAAACAGTAATAGCAGGTGTAGTGGCAGCAGCGGCAGTCCCCCCCCAGGTGCTAATGTCCGCTCAGTAAGGAGTTTTAATTCGTAAGGGGCGCTGTTGGCCTACATCTAATAAAATGAAAGTAAAATACACAAATAACATTTAGACCAGGGGTCGGCAAACTACTGCACGCAACCAATGGGGAAAACTGCATACTGACATACATTTTGATGTAATGACGTCTCATAGTCGCACAGCTTGTTATGAGCTATAAAAACTTTTAAAGTGTGAGAATTAACTTGCGCTAGTCTGCTGAGTGCGAAGCATCAGTTTAATGTTGAAAGAGAGCGAGGTAAGATGAAGCTGCAAATCATTTAATATTAGTCAACTTTTTTACGATAGAAATGTTAAATGATCGACAGCTATATCCAGTGATGCAAACTACATGAATTTTTTTTTCTCAAATATGACCATTGTGAGAATTTGAGAGAGAAAGAGAGAGAGAGAGAGAGATGTGAGAATTGTCTGCGTCTGTGTCTCTCTACAAACAATGAAGCTGAGTTTAGTTACTTAAAAACAGCGATTTTATCCCCTCCTTGCTGAGAAATATAATGTAGCGATTCAGCATCGATTAATAAAAGTTGCGTGGCAGCACTGACAAAAAGTTTATGAGCTTCTGAATATTACTTTTTGCACAGAGTGATCTCCGATCTCTGTGTGTGAGTGGTGTGTGTGTGTTATCAATTAAAGCAGAGCATTAATATAGAACAGTGATTGAACTGTATATGTACTCAATACTTGGTAGGGGCTCCTTTTGCTTTAATTACTGCCTCAATTCGGCGTGGCATGGAGGTGATGAGTTTGTGGCACTGCTGAGGTGGTATGGAAGCCCATGTTTCTTTGACAGTGGCCTTCAGCTCATCTGCATTTTTTGGTCTCTTGTTTCTCATTTTCCTCTTGACAATACCCCATATGTTCTCTATGGGGTTCAGGTCTGGTGAGTTTGCTGGCCAGTCAAGCACACCAACACCATGGTCATTTAACCAACTTTTGGTGCTTTTGGTAGTGTGGGCAGGTGCCAAATTCTGCTGGAAAATGAAATCAGCATCTTTAAAAAGCTGGTCAGCAGAAGGAAGCATGAAGTGCTCCAAAATTTCTTGGTAAACGGGTGCAGTGACTTTGGTTTTCAAAAAACACAATGGACCAACACCAGCAGATGACATTCACCCCAAATCATCACAGACTGTGGAAACTTAATACTGGACTTCAAGAAATTTGGGCTATGAGCTTCTCCACCATTCCTCCAGACTCTAGGACCTTGGTTTCCAAATGAAATGCAAAACTTGCTCTCACCTGAAAAGAGGACTTTGGACCACTGGGCAACAGTCCAGTTCTTCTTCTCCTCAGCCAAGGTAAGATGCCTCTGACGTTGTCTGTGGTTCAGGAGAGGACAACTGCAGCCAAATTCCTTGACACGTCTGTGTGTGGTGGCTCTTGATGCCTTGACCCCAGCCTCAGTCCATTCCTTGTGAAGTTCACCCAAATTCTTGAATCGATTTTGCTTGACAATCCTCATAAGGCTGCGGTTCTCTCGGTTGGTTGTGCATAATTTTCTTCCACACTTTTTCCTTCCGCTCAACTTTCTGTTAACATGCTTGGATACAGCACTCTGTGAACAGCCAGCTTCTTTGGCAATGAATGTTTGTGGCTTACCCTCCTTGTGAAGGGTGTCAACAATTGTCTTCTGGACAACTGTCAGATCAGCAGTCTTACCCATGATTGTGTAGCCTAGTGAACCAAACTGAGAGACCATTTTGAAGGCTCAGGAAACCTTTGCAGGTGTTTTGAGTTGATTAGCTGATTGGCATGTCACCATATTCTAATTTGTTGAGATAGTAAATTGGTGGGTTTTTGTTAAATGTGAGCCAAAATCCTCACAATTAAAAGAACCAAAGACTTAAACTACTTCAGTCTGTGTGCATTTAATTTATTTAATACACGAGTTTCACAATTTGAGTTGAGTGAACTTTTCCATGACATTCTAATTTATTGAGATGCACCTGTAGAGTGGTGTTCAGTAGGCTACGGTCACACTGTACAGTATATCTGTTATTCAAGAAACTTTTGAAAAGTTTAAAAAAACAATTTGCATGAAAATAAAATATTGTTTTTTATCGTATCATTTAAAAATGTTTATGTACTGTATAAATACAGAATGCATATTGCACCGACATTTTTTTTTCCCCAACTCATCTTTTCATACTGTTTTTCACTAGTTTTGCATTTGGCTAGGGTCAGTATCACTTCTGGTAGCATGAGGCGATACTTGAACCCTATAGAGGCTGCACAGGCAGTCCAACTCCTCCAGGATGGCACATCAATACATGCCATTGCCAGAATGTTTGTTGTGTCTTCCAGCACAGTCTCAAGAGCATGGAGGAGATTCCAGGAGACAGGCAGTTACTCTAGGAGAGCTGGACAGGGCCATAAAAGGTCCTTAATCCATCAGCAGGACCGGTATCTGCTCCTTTGTACAAGGAGGAACAGGATGAACACTGCCAGAGTCCTACAATATGACCTCCAGCAGGCCACTGGTGTGCATATCTCTGACCAAACAATCAGAAACAGACTTCTTGAGGGTGGCCTGAGGGCCCAACATCCTCTAGTGGGCTCTGTGCTCACTGGCTGGCACTGTGGAGCTTGATTGACATTTGCCATTGAACACCAGAATTGGCAGGTCCACCACTGGCACCCTGTGTTTTTCACAGAGGAGAGCAGGTTCACCCTGAGCACAAGTGACAGATGTGAAAGGGTCTGGAGAAGCCGTGGAGAATGTTATGATGCCTGTAACATCGTTCAGCATGACCAGTTTGGTAGTGGGTCAGTGATGGTATGGGGAGGCATATCCATGGAAGGATGCACAGACCTCTACAGGCTAGTCAATAGCACCCTAACTGCCATTAGGTATCACGATGAAATCCTTGCACCCATTGTCAGACCCCACATTGGTGCAGTGGGTCCTGGGTTCCTCATGTGGCGAGAGTAAGCAGGCAGTCTGGAGGACGAAGGAATTGATACCATTGAATGGCCCCCACGCTCGCCTGACCTAAATCCGATAGAACACCTCTGAGACATTATGTTTCGGTCCATCCGACGCAGCCAGGTGGCACCTCAGACTCTCCAGGAGCTCAGTGATGCCCTGGTCCAGATCTGGGAGGAAATACCCCAGGACCCCATCCGTCGTCTCGTTAGGAGCATGCCCCAACATTGTCAGGCATGCATACAAGCACGTCGGGGCCATACAAATTACTGAGTACTTGGGGTGGGAGAAAAAAATTGATTCACCAAACTATCAAGATTCTTTTTAAAACAAATTAAAAATCGATTGGTTTACCTCAGAATCGATTTTTATTTCATTATTTTATTTTTCCTAAGAGGTGGTGGGGAGAAGTTAGCACACTTTTTAATTCTAACAGAGGGCAAAATGTATAGGTGTGTTCGACTTGGAGCAGCAGCTTGCAGACAATCAGCATATGACATCAAAGTACTGCGAGAGCGATTCGAAAGCATGCGGAGCCGTCTGTTCTCTGTAGCTCTCGCGGTGCTTTGATGTCATACAACGACCGTTCTGTGTGCACAGTGCCGCTGCATTAGATGACATCGTATACGTTTAAAGCCGGCGCGAGAAATCAAAACCATGACGGAGGCAGAGGATCAAACCTCTTCCAGAATTCTTTCTGCACCTTCACGTTTTGAATCCCAACTGCCGGAAAAACGGTAGCACAAGTAACATAGCACTTTATTTTATTTCAGAAAGTATTTTTTTCTACTCATTTTGTTGAACATTTGACTATTATATTATTCATGTGCAAGTTCAGGGTTTTGGTAGTGGTTCAAGGTACTTTAAATATACACTGTGTATGTGTATGCTCCTGAAATAAAAGTTTAGAAAGATGTGATGCTTTGTTTTTGTTAATATGACTCATCATATATAGTCTCTTTTAAGGGTATAATCAATGTTTTCCATTGTCTAGTTTTTAATAAGCAAACAAAAATTGTAGTATCGAATCGCAATAGTGACTGCTAAGATATGTGTTTTTTTTTAAATTGTGACAGTCTGTATATTAAGTGTATCATTCAACTTTTTCCCATGGTTTAGAGTTAAAGGGGTCATATGATGCGATTTCAAGTTTTCCTTTCTCTTTGAAGTGTTACAAGCTGTTCGTGCATAGATGAGATCCTTAAATTTGCAAAGACTAAAGTCTCAAACCCAAAGAGATATTCTTTATAAAAGATTTTTCTGTAGCTCAAATAGTAGTAGAGCATGGCGCTAGCAACGCCAAGATCATGGGTTCGATTCCCAGGGAAAGCAAGAGCTGATAAAAATGTAAAAACTGTAACTTGAATGCAATGTAAGTCGCTTTGGATAAAAGCGTCTGCTAAATGCATAAATGTAAATGTAAATTTTTATTTCATTATTTTATTTTTCCTAAGAGGTGGTGGGGAGAAGTTAGCACTTTTTAATTCTAACAGAGGTAATGTATAGGTGTGTTCGACTTGGAGCAGAAGCTCGCAGAAAATTAGCATATGACATCAAAGTACTGCGAGAGCGATTCGAAAGCATGCGGAGCCGTCTGTTCTCTGTAGCTGTATTTAGTGTACTTCGTTTTAATTTTTAGTAATTGAACAAGCTAAACGAATAAGATAAATATTACAAAACGTAGCAACTAGCCGAAATAAAATAACTATGCAATTTTAATATTTATTTTAATATTTTAAATGTTTATTTTATTCCAAGTAATGTTTTTTTTTATGGTTTTAGTTTTAGTTAAATTGCAAAATGATTCTCATGAACTCACTGGATTACAAATAACTTTCCTTATTAAACACAAAATATCATTGGTGTTTAATGAGTTTGCCACCTTAGCTTTAATAAGGTTTTAATCAATCACTTTTTAACACTTTGATGAGAAATCCCAGAGCTGAAGTTGATGATAACGTCAGAAAGTACAAACACACAGATCCTCTTTGAACAGAAGCCAAACATAAGGTACCATGAGGTTTTGCCTTCTACAGTATTTTACAAATCAATCCAATCCTTTCTACAGTTTTATGTACATGGAAGTACTGTAGTAAACAACAATGAGATGATTTATATTGTACACTGCAGTCTGAAAATGTAATACATTAATAATGCATCACTACACATTAAATTAGCACTATTTTAGCATGTCTGACAAGAACTTTGTAGGCTGCAGGAACATATCACTAGAAAACCACTAAACATCAGCAACTTTCACATAGTTATGAGTGACCTCTGATTTGTTCATAGTCATTAAACAACTACTTACATTTGAGAGTCTCTCCAGCATATGGAATATGAAGTTTAAATCTGTCACAGCATGGACCAGGCATTAGTGATGTGCAGCTAAAACGAAAAGGGGAAAAAAATGTTCAATGACACTGCAATAACTGGAAAATAGCAATAAATAAATTTATTCAGCAAGGATGCATTCAACCGATTAAAAGTAACAGTAAAGATATTTATAATGATACAAAAGACCCCCCCCCCCCAACTTTGTCAAAGAATCCTGAAAAAAATATCACGGTTTCCAAAAAAAATTAAGCAGAAAAACAGTCAACATTAATATTAAGAACCATTATTAATAACTGAGCACCGATAATAATTAATAGTAATGCCAAATATTTGTTGTATAACACCAATGATTTATTAAGGATGTCACACTAAAGACTGAAGCAAAGGTTTCTGAAAATTCAGCATACATTTAAAATATATTAAATAAGAAAACAGTTCTTTTCGATTTTAATAATATTTCACAAATAGTACTGATTTTGTTGTATTTTTGATCAAATAAATGCAGTCTCGGTGAGCATAAGAAATTTCAAAACAATAAACATGTTAATTATTTAGTAGTGTAGCTGCTGAGGTTTTGGCTGATGATGAATATAGTATAAACAAATACAATTAATAATTGAATATGTTTGAATAATTAAGAAATCATAAAAAGGATTTGCAATCATCTTAAAGGCCCTGAACTGTAAAGCTCAGCAAAGGATGGAAACTTGCAGTCATTCACTACATGATACTGTGCTGTAGGATAGTTGTTTCTTCCCATAAAGCTTTGATATTATTTTAATCTAGATATTTAAAGAAGCAGTGACCTACAATAACCTCATTGATCAATTATGAAAAGTCCCCTCTGCTTTCTGGAATTCTGATTAAGCATTTGTGATAGGATTTTAATTAAAAAATAGGCTATTTCAGTTCAAGAAATTAGTCATATTCATAACTTGGAGAACTTACAAATGCATTGTTCTCCAAAAGTTATGCTTATGTTTAGTTTACCAAACACTCACCCACTCTTGAGGTCAGTGATCCGGAGACAGCTGGATGAGTCTAAACCAACTCGTCCATTGCGCACCACAGAGCAGAGTAAAGGCCGCAGCTCAGAAGAAATACGGCTCAATGCCACCTCTGGAGAGAGACTGTTCATCTTCCAAACTCCGCTGTCAATGTGACAAGACAAGAAATTTAAATGTTCGTTTCTCATCAGTAGTACCACACGTACCATTCCCTGCCAACGTTTCATAATAAACCTAAATAATGTTACACTTCTCATAACAACATAGAGTGTTTTGCACCTTTGCTTTGTAAAAGCATCTTCCAACCGAACTTAAATTGGAAATATAGTACTGTTATAGGGATAATACAAATAACAACAAAAAAAAACGGTGTTTAAAAAATATTATTTAAATAATAATGATAATGATAATAAGGTAAAGTATTATTTTGTATCATTATATTTAAATTGTTTGGCTTCATAAAAAACACCAGTGTGAATGTAATGTAAACTGACACTTAATTTTGAACTCTCAAAATGCACCAGATAATATTAAAATGTACAAAATGTACAAAAATGCCAGGGGTGGCATGCCTCCAATATAGAGTGCAACAGATGGGTTCCGGAAGTAATTGGCATTCATTTTTTTTCCATAGGGGATTTTAATTTGAATGATAAACCTTTACAGACAAACTAACTGTGAGCTATGTGGTTGTAAATACACGGTATATGCTTCTGTTGAAGCCATTAGCCTTCATAAATTGTTTTTTAAATAACTGTGTTAGCAAACATACTAGTTGAAAAACAACATAGACCATAATTCTGCAAAAAACAACCTTTCATTAACTGAAACAAACAAATACTGAAAAAAGAGCTCCATATCCACACTCCCATTATTTTGTAACAAACGTGACATGAACACATAACAAATATATATTTATCCATCATTCTTATTTTATTCTTGTTTGTGATGTTGTGATTCACCACCTCTGGTTGGTTTGGTTCGATCCATGGCTTTTATCTTTTAAAATTAAGACTTGATTTAATGAATACATACTTAATACTTCCAGAACCAAGGCCACTGAAAATGGGCAGGTGCGCATTTACTTATTTTTTTTTATTTATTTTTTTTGCACTCTAAAGATTCCAAGGTCCACCATCCATAATCTCACTTTGTCACCTATTATCATCATAATAACTGCAATGATTGCTCGATTTATGAAACCAGTTTTAATTGGAACAGGAAACTTAACAGGAAAACACAGACAACCAAATGCAAATGGTCCAAAAAGTATGAATAACGTTTCTAAGCTATGTTTGCAAGTATCAATTATTCCCATCATCTCTGGTAGTTCCTCTCAACACTGATGTCCTGACAAGAGTAACCTCAACAAAGGACACGTTCCACTAAGTGTCTGTAAAAACCTTCTTCATTTTGGACAGTATCTTTATTATATTTCTACCTCTATTGCACTTTTACAACTTAAAACCTAAAGTTAACTTTTTTGGAAAATCTTTAAAGAGTACTTATGCTATCACAGTAATTAAGAGAAGGAGAATGTCTATGTCCTTGATTAAACTAATTAATGAGTGGATTTTTACTTTTACAAGAAAAAGAAAAAGAAAAAGAAGAAAAAAATCACCTCAGCTGTCAAAACAAAATTCCTAGAATACATTATAAACTGTGATATTTACCAATACCTTCAAGCAACTGCACCAACAAATAAACAAACAAAACAACAACACTGCCGCCGCTGAGCTTGACCGCGTGCATGAATGAATCGAAGAATTTGTGTTTGTTTTGTAATTTGAAAATTATTTCGTTTGTTATACAGTTTGTTTTGGAGCTGCAGATCTATGCTAACAGACCGGCTAACATGCTAATCAGGAATTATGAACGAGTATTAGCCTGACTAAAGTTTCTTTTATTACCAAAGCAGTCGTTTCGCTAAAATGCATTGTTATAAGTAATAAACGCCTTTTCGGTACCTTTTATATGAAATACAGAACAAATCTCGAGCATGAACTCATTCCCCACTTCCGCTGTTGGTTTTGAGACTTGTTTATGGATGTTTAGAACTATGCCTGATAATTTTAATAACTGTGTTTTGAAATGACTACGTGAATAATACATCCATATGGTCGGTAGTACACTATATTAGACAAAACTGAAATTTCTACATGGTGTTTATGTTTCGGCACGTTTTAAAAGCATAAATCGTGTTTTTAAAGACAGGAGAAAATAGGGGCAGCTCAAATGCTCGTCTCGTCACATGAGTTTCTGTGCTGTCAGATAGACGTAAGAAGAGATTGCTGCTTTGCCTATTTAGATATCGCTTTACTCAGTGGACAAGTAGGTAAAGTGTAAAACATTACAATGTACCAAATAATTATAAACGCTGATTAATTATACAGTTGAAATTACTGAATATGATATTGCATGAATTCTTGTGATTAATATGATTAATGGATTAGACGGTGCAAAGGATTCGTAGACTTTGATCACAACCACTGTCCAGCTAAACCAGCCTCGATAAACAGTCTTGTAAAAAATCTCCAAACATGTTTACATACTGTCTCTGATTGTAAACAAAATACACGTGACTCCTCCAACAAGACTTTACTAGCCTAACAGGATATTATTGTTCCCAGCACTGCACATTCTAACTAATGACTTCAATAATTTGTCAGATTGTCCTCCAGGCTGCCCACTTTTATAATTATTCTGACTGAATTTGGCATATTGCGTCTTATTTACATGATAATGTAGTACGCTCTCCCTAGAAAACTCTTTTGAGACTGCAGGCTGTGATAATAAATCTATACATATAATAAATTATTAAATAGTTTCTCTCACATGTAACAGTCATGTAAATCCGTTCGTTTTGTTTGTGCAGAGATGGTCATATCTATAAAAGGGTCATGCCCACACAGCAAAACACTTCAAGCTATTCAAACCATTAAAACTGATTTGAATCTAAGTATGCAGAAAATGCAGCCTGGACTTTAGTTATTTTGAGAAAATGTAGGCTGTTCCTTAGCCAGCGGCAGGCTTTTACAGTCCCCTGAGGCCTGCTGGGAGATTTGAGCAGATTAACACTCTACTATTCACATACGTTGCCTACACGCAAGGGATTGAATTAATGAAGGATTTCCATGGTTGTTGTCAATCACATGATCCAGTCCTGAAATAATCATCCACATTAGTGCAGGCACGCTCAATGTAGAGCATAACTACCAATATTTAACCATTTAAATGTTTATCATTTGATTAAACATTTTTGTAAATAATGTAAATTAATGAATTTCAGTTATATGATGTTGTAGTTTTGTATTTATTCAATCTATCCTGTTTATATTTATATTCTATATAAATCTTTATTTTATTTGTGTGTGTGTGTGTGTGTGTGTGTGTGTGTGTGTTAGGTCATGTCTGAAGACGTGAGTGTTGTAGTGGTGGGCTCTTGTATGACTGACTTAGTAAGGTAAGTCATGAAAGGATTTCAGTGTTTCAGTGTCATAAGTGAAACTGGTCTCAAGGCAAATATATCCCACGTGTTTAAAATGTGGGGGCAAAAATGCCTTTGTAATGCATTTCTCTGTCCTGAAGAATGAAAAGTGATTGCAGCAAAATCTACTGTGACAAAAAAAAAAAAAAAACTATAGAGAGCCATGTAATCATATTGCATGTGCCAGAACCATGCATTCTAGCAGACCATTTTTCACAATACATTTGTGTTTGTGTACATTTGATTTGACATATTTAAAAGGCTTTTTTTTTGTTTTCAAATATATCTTTTACAGAATTTATTTTAATTAATTGATTTTGTCATTTAGCATAATAGATGACACACAGTTAATAAAAAAAAAATACGACTTCATAAAGATGGGCCAAAATCTGTTATATGGGGGCATTTATCATCACATTTTTCCACTGAAAAATTTGTATTTTTCATTTTTATTTAGGAAATGTAAGCTGTCAGACTGTTGATGCACACAATGTCTGAGTCGACATTTAATGTCAATTTTAATGCAGAACATGTTTTTTTAAGCATTTTGGATTATGAAATTTACATTAATGGCATTGTATAATGAACAAGTGTCCACCCTCTATGATCAGCTTAAAGCTCAATCCTCAGATATCGTCCTATATGATGATTTCATACTCATGTGACAAACTCTTCACACTCAAAGTGGAACATATTCCACATGCAGAAGGCAGACTTTAAGATTTTAAAATAACTCTGAAAGGAATTAGTCCTTCCAGCAGGAACCAAATAAGGTCCGACAAAGGCAGATTTGGGGAACTGCCTTCTGTTCTGCCGGCTCTGTCTATTATTAATATTTCACTAGGGAACTGATTCACTGCTCACTGGTCACATTTGCCGCCGGCAAGTTTTTTTTGGCATCAAGTGTGTCCCAGTCATCTTGGCTGCAGTATTTACAGCTCAGGTGAACCTTTTGACTGGAATGTGGCCTAAACTTGGAGTTGTTTGAAATGGTAGCAAACCTTTACCTTGCAAAATCATTAGTTTGATTATTTCAAAATGGCACAGGCGTAATATATAAAGATGAACAAATGTTTTGTTTTTTTGCTTTATAGATGTGTTTAACCATGCTAAGCTGGAGTGAGCATTTTTCTTTCCACACATAACTAAACTAAATCATACTAATTTCTTTCTTTGTCAAACCCCAAGTTCTCAAAACAGATTACCCATTATGAAAAAATTCCAATTGCTCATATATTTTACGATTAAAAATCCAGTCATCAATGTTGGCATTTGAACAGAAGAGATTGCATCAATTAGGCAATAGTTTTGATGGGAAGTATGTGTTTGTTTTTCAACAGGCTGTTTTTGAAGGGTGGCTGACACATTTCACCCATCAAAGTGCTATGCATGGCTTTGAAGTGTAAAATCCAGTTTTCTATGTGGCTTGTGTTTGTGACAGTCAAACGGAATCAGACACTTTGAAATGAGTCTCGTGTGGAACATCTGTGTGTTTGTGGTGAAGCCAGACAGTGCCACCTGCTGATTACAATTTGAACCGATTAGTTTGCCTTCACTGGAGCCTTCACTAATTTCACTTGCTAAGGGATGTTAGTCAAGAGTGTGTATGTGGCACACACAAATATGTATATATAATAACCATAAACCACAGGCAACTTATCTTCGGTTCAAACTGAGACATTTTTGTAATAGATCTATTATTACTGGTGATAGCCTCATTTCGCAATAAATTATGTCTATTTTGATCAACCATATGGTAGTCAAAGATACTTTAAAGAATACCATTGTACCATATACATAAAAAAGTAGTACTGTGGCACTGTTTAGTATTGTTTTGATAGTGTTGATTTCATAGTTTAATATTTCTGTTTATCCTTGAAGTATGTTTATATGTTTATTATGGTACAATAAAAAAAAGTGTAGGATATACTTACAATTTTCACTCAGAATTTGTTAGTAATTTTCACAAATACTTACCAAGAAACAGCTCATGAACATGCAATTACTTGAATTTAACATTTACATTTACATGTATGCATTTAGCAGACGCTTTTATCCAAAGCGACTTACATTGCATTCAAGTTACAGTTTTTACATTTTATCAGCTCTTGCTTTCCCTGGGAAACGAACCCATGATCTTGGCGTTGCTAGCGCCATGCTCTACTATTTGAGCTACAGGAAAGAAATTCTGAAGTAGGAAGACTGAAATACTATTTTCTTGTAAAAAAAAATATATATATATATATATATATATATATATATATATAATTTGGTATTTAAATGACATTATACTGTCAAATAACCATGTGAAAAACATGGTACTTTGTCAAAAAAAACAACAAAGTAATTTGTTTGTTTGTTTACAACAAATATTGCTCCTGTGTCGCCCCGTGGACCACAGTGCATTACTGTGTTACTCAGGAGTTGCTGAGGCTGTTTTCTGTCTTACTTTTATAAAGTAGTAAACAGCTGCTTGCACCACAGCCTATGTCACAGAACACCTGTTGTTTTTCCTTTTTGGCACAGGAAAGTTACAGCATTTGTATCAGAATTCGGTTTGTGGGAAAATGACTGTTGCTTATTAAACAATAGAGGCACTGGAAGCGAGAAGTTAAGGTGAGGCCAGTCTGTCTTTAACCTGCGACACAGACGATGACTCAGTCAGACATACTTGTGTAAATGGTACGTACAAGTTGTGAAGTAGAGCATGCACTCTCTTATTGCAGTATAATTATCTATTTATTTTTGACAATTATCTGTTAACAATACATTACTTATTTATTATCCATTTTTAATGATTTAACATTCATAATATTATTAAAAGTAATTCATTATTCAGTTACATAATGGACTTTTGTCCAACTCTGCATAATTCAGTTCAGATTGTTTTTGTTTGTTTGTTTGTTTTTTGCCTTGTAATCACTTTACGTGAACTATATAATTGTACTCAAGTAAAGTTGGTCAGGTTTTATGTTTATCAACATAATTTACCACAGTTCATTAAAAACATCATAACCAACTGAAATCTCTTCACTTACCACTCATTTTACTGAAATCTCAGCAGGATCTTTGTTCATTCTCATTGACTTCCTGTAATATACCAGCTCTTAACCACACCGCACAAACAACACACATGTGAAAAACAACTTTATCTGCCTATTCTGCCATCACATAAACATGGGCTTCTGGAGACTTGGAAAGGGGCCAGACCGTAACTAGATGTCTGGGATTGAGGTTTTTTTTTTTTTTCTGTTGTTCAATAGAATGAGTAATAGCTGCTAGTTCTGCTCGGGTGAAAGGCTGATGGACCCCGCTCTGAAATGTCACGCACTAAGGCAGCACAGCAATTAGCTTTTTAGGGAGTTCAGAGCACCTGCCTTAGATTTAGAAGGGCTCAGGATGTCAAGTCATATTATTTTCACTTACAGCTCACAAACGTAGAATATTTCCAGTAAAAGACCCTTTCATTTAAACAATATGGACTTTGAGAACTGGCTGAATTGCCCATCTGTCGTTCCTTTGAAAACAAATTGCATAGCAATGCAAAGACTGAACACCCACAATGCAATAATTCAACAGTTTTCGAATTAAAAATGTAAAATTAAGGAAACTAATTAGGTTGCTTTAAATACAAACTTTGTGTGTTAAAATTTGTAAAGAAAAATCTACTTTGAGTTTCTCTGAATTTCATCAATTCTCTTTTATGTACTTAGTATAGTATAGTTCACACAAAAACCTGTATGACTTTCTTTTTATCAGTGTAACTCAAAAGAAGATATGGTGAACAATGTTTCAACTCTTTTGGTCCATATAATGAAAGCCATCTTTCAATAAACGGACAGAAAAAAGAATAATAATAATGAGACATTTCTTTCAAATGATTTTATTTTGTGTTACACAGAAATGGTTTAGAACAACACGTGTGAATAATAGATCACAATTAAAGTACAATTGAATGTGAATTTCTTTTTACAGTCTAGTCCCATATGTTTTTCTGTTAGTCAGGCACCTCGGCTTCCCAAGGCTGGAGAGACAATACATGGACACAGGTTCTTTATTGGTTTCGGTGGCAAAGGGGCCAATCAATGCGTCCAAGCTGCACGATTGGGGGCCAAGACTGCAATGGTGTGCAAGGTATCCAATATGGTCTGCTTTCCTGAACATTCTAAATAACTCAATATAGCCTGAAGTATACATAGACACAAAAAGTTTAGGTTGATACCCAGCAATTCATGTATTTCAGCATTTAACCGCACAAGAGAACCTAACCAAGTAATAAAGCTCTTCATTTTGTCAGTGCAAAGACCCCAATCAATACCGAAGCGTATGCAGTGTGTAAAAATAGACTCCTATGCTTTCAGAAACATTCAAAGAGAGATCACACTTCAAAGACAGGAGGCCAGGTAGTGAAGGGTCTCTGCTGCTGGGGCTTAGGATCCCATCCTTGGCATTTCTTTACCAGTGTGGGATAAAAGCAGACCCAGTTGGGAAAAAAGGAACCCCTTTGCCCTCTACCTCAACACTGAACGTCTCATAGAGAGGAAGAGAAAGAGGGAGAGAGGTGGAGATTAAAGATGTATTTGTAGAGTGGAGGCGTTTGTTTGGGGATGCTATATCTGGAAGGCTTGGCCTGATATAGCAATGCAGAACTTTGGCCGGTCAGCGAGTTGCTAGAAAATATCATCTCAAGTTCATCTTTTCATCTTTGGTTGCTTTTTCTCTTTAGGTCGGCAGAGACGTTTTTGGGAACGACTACATTCAAAACTTCAAAAATAATGGCATATCGACTGGTAATGGCTAAACAGTGCTTTTACATCGTTTCACATCTAAAGCTTTGTTTAGACAAGCAGTAAAATATCTTCTAAAGTCAGATGTTTTAGGTGGATGCAACTCAAACATATTTAGTTTTTTATAATTGGAACAGTTATTTGGGCTGCAGTGTGTGTAACGTTGTAAGTACAAAGTGTGCAAAAGTGCGAATTCACAAATATTTGGTGCCTTTATAGATAAAATGCCATGATGGTCATAAGCAGAAGCAAAATTTTCAGTTCTGCATCCGCTAATTCAATGATGACAGCTACTTTCATCATGCTGACATTTACGTCATTATTAGTCTAACAGCCGATGTAGATATGCAAAATGACAAAAGAAAAGGCATTTTTACGCATTTTTGCGCATTTTTATGTTAAAACAAGACAAGTAAGAGTAAGTTTTGCAGTTCAGTTCTGTTCCTGGAAAACCCTGCAGTGCATTTTGCAACCTGATAATGACATCATTTAAAATATATTGTCCCTTATTGTAGGTATCTACGTTTTGTTATTTACTTGTAGTTTAACATATTACTTTTGTGCTGAATTCATTAACTGTATTATTTATTTTAACCATTGTATATATCAGTTATTAGATATTTAAAAATATCTAAAATTGCTTCCTCAACAGTTTGTAAGTCTGTATATGTACTGCTTCTATTATCATAATTTATAAACACAGTATAAGGATTTTAAATGAACATTCATACTTATTCAATTTAGTTTTGTATACTGTAAGCAATTTAGGTTAACCTCTTTCTCTCTCTCCCTTTTTAGCCTATGTAGAACAGACTGAAAATGCTGCAACTGGAGCTGCCTCTATCATTGTAAATGACACAGGTAAAATGAAATTGGTCTGGGTATCGAGCCCTGCTGCATCTCCTGAGTTTTAAAAGCCCCTAAAATAACATAAACACCACTAAGTACTCTTCTGAATGAGACATGGATGAGTGAGAAGCTCTCTACCTGTGTCCAGCTCGCCTACACAGGATAATTTTAGACCCAGTTTAATGTAACGGTACTTGGACTTAAAGAAAGGTGACAACCAGCGTGCCTCTGAATTTAAGGCCTGCTGCATTGTAAATGTCATGGTTTAGTGATCTAGCTTAAGTGCTGAGCCTTGTGGAAGTCCACTAGCCCCTCAGTGAGCACTCCAAGAAGAGCTCTGATTGGCGTCATGATCACCATAACAACCTACTGAAATCCTAGTGTCACCTAGCTTCCTGTGTGAATATCACAGCAATATGAATTAGAACAGTTGTGTCACAAGCTGACAGGAAGCTTTAATGAGGAAAGACTTTGATAATATCTCCTGACTCTGCACTGTGGTTTTCCAAACACTTATGTCAGCTCTTTATTTGTGCCTGTCTGTTTGTGACGCAATAGACAGAGAATTTCATAAATTTTTGTCTCCTAAATTGTCATTTAAGCCACATACAAATGTATGAATGTCATTGCATTTGATAACAAAATATCAAAGTGGCACCTGAAAACATGCTGAAAACAGTCATTTTTTGCTATAACTAAAAAAAATCCCAAGGTCATTTTAGTTTATTGCATAAATTATGCATGTTCTTCTAACATATCACAGCCAAAAAATGGCCAAATAATACTTTGTCTTAATTTTGATAACAAATGAAATGTTTTATCATTTTAAACCTAACAGACTTCTTTTGTGAAACGTTTTCTCTTTCTTTAAAAGAATGCTATTCTGTTTGATATTCTTTATCAAATACAATGGTGTTCATGTCGTGTATCTGAATAGTTTTCAGATCCACTGTATAATCCCATAATATGACCTCTTTTTTTTAATGATTGCATTTCTTATAATTCATAGTTAAATCTCATTCTAATTACCTGTAATATCTCCTTGTGATCATGGTTAATATATTGCATTGACAGGGGAGAATGCCATAGTGATTGTCGCTGGTGCTAATATGCTCTTGGGGCAAGAAGAACTCCAGCGATCACTAACCACCATAGTAAATGCAAAGGTGCTTGTTTGCCAGCTTGAAATCAACCCAGATACATCACTTCAGGCCTTGAGAATGGCCAGAGAGAACCACGGTCAGTCATGAATCTTAGCTTCATATCTCAATATACTTGACTGTCTAACTCCACTTCCTGTTTCTCCAACATCTCTTTCTTCAAGTCGTCAAATTTATTTATATAACACCTTTCACAATACACTTTGTTTCAAAGCATCTTTACATAAAATCATGATGTTTATTTGTTTATAATATCTTCATGCATTATAGTCACATTTAGTAGAATAGCATACAGTTTACATTTTGTGATGAAGCTGTCAAGCAGTTTATACTGTATATGCTATATGGTATATATGATCCTATGTGAGTGTATGTATGCACCTGTAGGGATAAAGTTGGACATACTTATATATAATATAATTACATTTTGTGACAAAAGATCAGGCAGGTGAGGAAAATTGGATATAATATAACTTTATATATACAGCTGTACGACAATACAGTTTACGTTTTAGCGACAATATAAACAACACAGCCAAGATTAGGTATATAGTATACAGTATATTGCTTTATGTGAGTATACTGTCTGTGCACAGGTAAAGTATCAGCATTCAGTTGTTAGTTACAGCCTTCCCCTTTAGATTAATACAGTCCACGTCTTACTGTGTTTCATAAAATAACTTGCTGTTCCACCCTGTTGTGGTCATCTCTATTTGCCGGCCTGTCCTATGAGTGCAATAGCATAATCGTTTAACAACAATAGTTTAGTTCCTTTTCCTCATCCTCCAAAAACTCTCACTCCCACATTCTAAAAACTATTTTTAGCTCCTTTTACTGAATGACTGGTGAGAGCAAAGCACGACTCTTTCCTCCCATGGAAAATAACGCAACCGGCTGTGTCTCAGATATCATTAGCACCTTGTATGTTCAGGTCCCTGCTGATCAGAGACACCCTGTATCCTTTTCATGGAGATGCACAATGATGCAACAAGCCTATTCCACAGATGGATGACACAGATGGATACCCCCCCTCCCCACACCAACGCACCCCGATATTCACATTCACCACCTCAGAACTTCCCAGATACATGCTGTTTAGCCCGTTAGCGGGCCATATTAAGTGTTAAGAGACAGCCCATTAGCCCAGATTATGCGCCTATCACTTGGGATGAATTCATCAGACAATGACGTGCGCAAATAGCACTTAGCCGGAGCTCAAGGCTTGGATTACGCACATGCCACCCCCACAGGCTCACTGGAGAAGAATCCGAGTACTGTTTTCCTAACCACGTTTTCAAATAAATGAATAAGGACCATTTGGCCTCGATTCTCTCCTCAAGTGTAGTTAATTCCAGTTAACTTAAAAAGATTCTATGTAGCTAACATGTAATTTCATACTTAGATCGGCTACTGAAGGAATGTTTGATCACTCAAGCGTGAATTTAGCTCACATTTAACTTGTGCTTCTGTTGTTTTTCATTTAGAGCTTAACAAAGCATCTCTGAACAGTGAACTCTCATGACTCATTCATTCATCTCATGTACTCGTTAGTTTTGTCGCTTGTTTTGCTTCATTATTTCCCTGCTCTTCCATTTTACGCTGTCCACTTTACAAGTGCATATCGATTTCTCTTTAGCTCACTCAAGGAAACTAGGGGCTCACTGCCTATTCTTAAAACTCTCTCACTTTCATTAAAGAGACAATTCACCCAAAAAAGTCTCTCAGCAAAGCTACAACAAGGACACACACACACACAAAGAATTTACAGTGAATAACAATTTCATTTCAGTTTGTTTCTCAGAACATTTCTCAGAATATTGCGGAATATAGCATGCAAGTTGTATGAACTGCATTGACTGTTTTTTTTTTTCTTTCTCATTCTGCTTTGTCTACTTTGGAGCTTGACAATCACCATTCAGTTTCCAGTTTCATTAGAAAATACCAGCTAGGGCATTCTTAAGTATATGAACCTGAATATGAATGAAGAAAAAACTATTTTCAGTTCATACGTGAACATTCAGTTGTGAACTTTATGTTCAAAACACAGAATTCATTAATGTGTAGAGCCAAAGATTTGTCATTCAAAGGTTTGAGTGAATTTCAGATGTTGTTTAGGGGAATGAGAACTCACATTGAAACATGATAAACGGTTGATGTATCACAGCTCTGCTATATGGTATTCTTTATTTTAAGTCAAATTAGCCAGATGTATTGCATGTAATAGCAAGTGCAGTGCTAATATATCAACATACACAGCCTCAAAAGAAATGTTAGACAATTGAGCCACATTTAAAAGCATCTCTCTCACACACACACACACACTCACACACACACACACAGACCACTTACATACTGACCAATTGGTTAAACATAAATACAAAAAAAAAAAAAAAAGTAAGTGTGACTTTAGTGTCCAACAACTTTTTAGGTCTAAAGCGGTGGTTATCAAGCTTTTTGACCCAAAGGCTCTTTATTGTCTAACAAAACATTTGAAAGCCTCTCATTTTGGCAAAGATATTTCCTCTTGTATTTCTGCTGTTATTCTGACAACATTGCTTGTTTTCAAAAATGTTGGTAGCACTTTATTTTAAGGTGTCCTTGTTACACATTACATGTGATACTTACTATTATAATAACAATTATGCATAATTACATGCAAGTAACCCTAAACCAAAACCTTATCCTAACCCTAACCATATAGTAAGTACATGTAGTTAATTAATATTGCTCAGTACCTAAATGTATACTGAGTACACCTTAAAATGAAGTGTAACCAACATTTTTGTTGACAGAAACATGGGAATTTCGATAAACGGTTCATTTTGTGATTCTATAAGTTTTGTGATTCTATAAGTTTTGGGATTCTGAATTTTTTTTTTTTTATTATTCTGAATGAAATGGAAAAATAAATAAGAAATGTGTTTTTAGCATTTTTAATGTTATTTTTTATTACAATTAGTGTAGTAAGTGTATTGTTTATATATATATATATTAAATTAAATAAGTGTAACTCATTAAGAACTACTGCACTAAAAAGATAATGTATGTAGACGTGTAACTGCTCGAAAGTTTACAAAATGTCTTTGTTCATGTTTGATTATGGGCCCTTTTAATCATCAGTTCATGAGCAGCAATAAACATCAACATTCTTGCAGTCATGAATGTATTTTTCTGTATAATAAAGACCACCTTCAAACCAGGGAGAAATTATTCAGCAGAAATGCTCCTTATGACATACTAAATATTCCCACCTTTTAAACTGCGTGGTTTACTAAGTTCACTAAAAATCCCCTCACAGACAGGAAGTTAGAAGATAGTGCTTTGGTTACAGTTACTTCCTGTAGTTTTAAAAAACATTTTAGGTTTAGGACTGAGAGAAAAAAAGAGAAAAGGAACTGATAGACAAAGATTGACGTTGTTATGAAGATGTGGTTAAGTTGAGAAAGGAGCAATATATGCAAAAGTTTGCATATATCAAATCAAATGATTGCAACTGGCCCAAAGGTGGAGTTTCATACTCACTGTCTGACGTGAACTGCGGTATGTCAGTTGTTTCTGCGTACACACCGCTTATAATAACTCATAACAATAGTTTGACATCATAGAAATTATTTACCTTGGTGTTTACATCTTTACTTGTGGTATCTGCATCTCTTTTTTTCCATGAAAAAAAAAAACCCTCATGTAACCCAATATACACTCTCAGAAATAAAGGTACAAAAGCTGTCACTGGGGCGGTACCTTTTCAAACGGTACATGTTTGTACCTAAAGGGTCCATTTTGGTACCTTAAAGGTACACATTAGTACTTAAAGTGGACATATTTGAACCTAATATGTACAAAAATGTACCTTTTGAAAAGGTACTGCCCCAGTGACAGCTTTTGTACCTTTATTTCTGAGAGTGTATGGGTTATATTATATTTGTATATATGATATCTGTATATAATATTTGAATACTATTTTCTGTGTTTCTTACAGTGAAGACCATTTTTAATCCAGCTCCAGCAACTGCAGACCTGTGTTCTGATTTCTACAAAGCATCTGACGTTTTCTGCTGCAACGAGTCTGAGGTGAAAAACAATATCAGTCACACTGCATCAATAAACAAACACATTTTTACAATTGGCTGCTATGGTTCTGTGTGTGGTTGCCAGGGTGTTGCTATGCTAAGGTGTCCAGAGTAATTTTAGTTGCTAGTGTGTTGCCATTTGAAAATAAAATAAGTCTTTATTAAGTAATAAATGACCATTAAAAAATGAATACTAATTCCAAAAAGCAGTTTGACTTTAATTTTGAACCCAAATTGTATTTTACCTGCACTCACCTGCACAGCCTATTTTCTAAAGAGTTCTTCAGGTTCACTGAATAAAGCTACTAGAGCGAAACGAGAGCTCAATAATCTTGCCTGGTCATGACCTGCATACTATACTGTAAAAAGCGATCAGTTGACCTTACCTAAAAAAAATTGAGGAAACCCGTTGCCTTGAAATTATTAAGTAAAGGAAATTCATGCATAATTAAAAGAAAAAAGTTAAGTGAACTTGACAATTCTGAGTTACATTAACAAATAAACAAAAGAAAATGTGTTGTGGTCACTTTTTATTTTAAGTTAGACTAACTTAAATTCATTAAATTGTGATTACTTAAAAGTGTGAATCTACTTAACTTAAAACTAACACGTTAATCTGAGTTCTGTCTACTTAATTAAATTGAGGAAACCCGTTGCCTTGAGAAAATGAAGTAACCACAACTTATTGTATTTGTGTAATTACAATTCACTTGAGACTGATTTGATGTAATCTTATTTTACTGATCTCTTTCACATTGAAGGCTAGTAATACAATTCTCAAAAATAAAAATTGCCCACAAACATTTCTATGAAGAATTGTCAAAAGCAAGTCAACTCACCCTTATTTATATATAGCACTTCATACAATACAGATTGTGTCAAAGCAGCTTTACATTGTTAAACAGGAAAATAGCGTCAATAATGCAAAAAAAAAAAAAATCAGTTATGCAGTAAAGCAGCTCTAAAAAGAGAACAGATGTAAACAGTCAATATTTCAGTTAAAGTCAGTTCATCGTTGATTCAGTGATGTCATCATCATCCAGCTATGTTCAAGTCTCTTCAAATAGTGTTTCTGCAAACAAGTCTTTAATATTCCCAAAAATTAAGTGTCCCCAAATAAGCAAGCCAAAGGTGACAGAAATGGAGAAAAAAACTTGGTAGAAAGCAGGCTCAGTCGGGGGGGCCAGTCCTCCTCTAGCCAGACAAACCAACGTGGTGTTTGTTATCGTGGTCTTTGCTGAGGTTTTGTGCCAAAGGCCGTATAGTTGACAAGGCCTTCACTTGAGATTTGTCTTTGGGGCTCATATAGTTGACATGGTTTCTGCTGACATTCAGGGCTATAGAGGATGTCTCCATCTGATCTGGATATGGACTGAGTCCGGGTGGCTACGGTGACCTCGGAGTAAGAATGAAACAGACTAATATTAGCATAGATGCCATACTTCTTACGATGTAACAAGTACATCAGGTGTTACCGACATTGTTATTGTTAGTGAATAGGGCTGTTGCGGTTAAGGAATTTCCCTTGCGATAATGCGGTATGCGGTATTACCGCATACATATATATATATATATATATATATATATATATATACAGGTGCATCTCAATAAATTAGAATGTCGTGGAAAAGTTCATTTATTTCAGTAATTCAACTCACATTGTGAAACTCGTGTATTAAATAAATTCATTGCACACAGACTGAAGTAGTTTAAGTCTTTGGTTCTTTTAATTGTGATGATTTTGGCTCACATTTAACAAAACCCCACCAATTCACTATTTAAAATATTTACATGTATATACATTTATATATTTATATTATTATAATTTATATTATATATACATTTAATATATAAAACATTTTTCTTAAATATATACATGCATGTGTTTGTGTTTATATATACAAAATGAATACACGCAGTACACACATATATTATGTAAACAAAAACTTTTATTTTAAATGCGATTAATCGCGATTAATCGTTTGACATCACTTATTTATTTATGTATTTAATGGGTCACACTATGTACAGTGTGAGGGCCAAACCAAATCTCCAGGTTGTCTTTTGAGAACCAGGCTGAAAAACTAATGTGCACCTCTGTCTATAACACATGCACAAAGGAGCCACATGTTCAGCCTTTTCATTGAACACCAAAAAATTAAGTTTATTTTACTTAATTGCGATGCATTAAGTAACAGAAAATAATAAAAACTCGATCAAACTGAGTAATGTCAACAGAGCAGAAACAAAGTAAGATGAATGTAATTTTACTAAGTTAACAGTGCATTATCTTTTACAGTGTAGAAACAAAATACAACAGCCCAAAAAGTCACCTACCTGCCAAGTGCAACAAATTACGGGTTGGCTGTTGTGTCTTACAGTAACTGTTATGTTTGGGGCCACCCTCTTTCACATCGTGGCAGGGCGAGATGACAGACAAGGGATTGGATTGATGGGAAACAGTAAAGTTAAAGCAGCCACGACCAGGCAGGCAGATGCACAGATGGTGTGTCAGTGTGGCCCGGGGCGAAAGCTCCAGCGTGACTGAGAGTTTGAACCAGAGTGCTCCATCAGGGCAGCTTTGATGTGGCTGGGAGGTTGGAGGGAGAAAAATGTACAGGTGGGACTTAAAAGTGAGAGCCCTCAGAACAAATCAACCCCTTAGATTCAGCCCTCGTCCCAGCGCACACATTCGCGCACCCGCTTGACTCTCACCCCGCGACTTCAGTTGCAAGAGTGAACGATGAATCATCAGCAGTTTACAGAAGCAGATAACCACACATTGATGAGTAATGTGTGCACTTTTCTGTTTTGGCAGCCAGCTAGGAAAGATTGATGGCAAAGCTTAAAGTACACAAATACAAAGGGGATGCTTGTTGCCCTGATCTTTCAGTACGATCTCGTCTCTTTTGGTGGGCTTGAGTTGAGGCTATCCTTCACACCTGCACCATACACTTATTCGTGGATGACATTGTATATGGTTTATGTCCATTCTTTTCCATGTATTCTTAACCATTGGTCTTAAGCCAGTTCGGTGTAATCACATGAAGTGATAAATAATGAAAAATGATTGGTAGTAACTTTGGCGGCAACAAACTTCAGTAAAAAAGCAAAAACTTTCTTCACCTCTGAAGAGAGCAATTTTTGCATTCCCTGTAATTTTTCTCTCCATTCTCCATTTTTATTATGTAACACCTACATTATACATATCATGTTTCATGATACAAACAATTCCTGATGGATAAAATTGAGTCTGGCCTCAGTTTTTTTTTTTTTTTTTTTTTCTTGTTGAATGTCCTGTTTCAAAATAAAATATATCCAATTACTTAGTTACTTAGATACTACTATTTCATATTAAGGTAACACTTTATTTTAAAGTGTACATTACACTGTTAAAAAAAAAAAAAGTTGAGCCAACTTAAAATTTTAAGGCAACCAGCTTCAGCAGATTTTTGAGTTTTCTCAACTTGTCATTTTAAGTTTATACAACAAAAATGTGAGAATCAAAAATAAGTTGAGCAAACTCAAAAATCTGCTGAGGCTGGTTGCCTTAAAATTTTAAGTCGGCTCAACTTTTTATTTTATTTTTTTTACAGTGTACACGTTACATGTACTTACTATTATAATAACAATAAATTATGATTAATTACTTGCGAGTAATCCCAAGCCAAACCCTAATCCTAACCTTTACTATAAGTACATGCAGTTAATTTATATTACTCAGTACTTAAATGTATAATTACACTGCAACAAGAACACCTTAAACTAAAGTGTAACCCATATTAATTTTAAACAATGGCAGCAGTTTAACCAACTTGTTAACATGTTCAGGCTTGTTAATTAATGTTTGCTGATAATATACTGTATTAACTAATATGTATACAACCTTAAAAATAAATTAACATTAACCTAGATTTATAAATGTTGTGTAATTCAATCATTCATGAATCATAGGTTCATGATAACCTATGCATGAACTGATGTAATGTTGTGTTAGTACCAACTTTAATTACACTCAGACTCAGATTCTCTTTAAACTGTCACTCAACTATAACATTTGTTGATCTCCAAATGAAAATTGTTAAATTATGCTAAGGCATGCTGTAGCACAACTTGTATCTATGCTGAGACACAACCTTTCGTTGCTTTCAAAATTTTGCCCTGACACATTTTAGAAAGCAACTACACATGAAATCAAGTTTTTTTATTATTAGTATTATTATTTATTTATTTATTTATTTTATTTTTTTTAGCTAGAAGCATTTTCATTCTTTGACATATAGTTTGTTTCTGGCAATGGTAATTTGAACAGATTAGCATAGTTGCAAATTAGCTATTAGCATAACTGTTATTAGCATAAATGTGACTGTTTTCTCATTATCTTGTGGTGTTCGTCTTAGGCAGAGCTGTTGACGGGTATGTCCGTTACCTCAGTGGAGGATGCCAGTCAAGTAGGCCTGGAGCTGCTAAACAAAGGTTGTGGTTCGGTCATTGTCACCTTGGGTCCACAGGGCTGTGTGGTGTGTCAGCCCACAAACACAGCACCTAAACACATTCCCACCACCGCAGTGACTGCTGCAGATACCACGGTAAGACTGCAGGTGTTGTAGTTGCAGGTATTTGTAGTACAGAAACAGTACATTAGTTTTGTTGAGTCTATAAAAGTGTTGTTTTTGATAAAAGTGCTGTCTAGCAGATTTATAAACTAGGGCATGTATTAGATAACAGTTCAAGTAAATTAGAACATTGCACACCTAATCCTCCTTTTTATGGAGCAAACTGTGATTTAAAACTGTTCAGGCACTTGAAGTATGAAGGAGAAGAAATTTATCATGTGGCATATTGAGTTAGTTATCTGCAGCAGACATATCTGGCACTCAAAGCCTGTGACTCAGCACGCACTATAGGGGTACTTCCTGGGTAGGTTCTCTAACACTTTATTCTTTGATATAACAGCATGCCCCATTCATTAGGCTAGTCTCTCACAAGGAGAAAAGTTTCTCAAGGAGAAACATTTAACTATAGATATAAGGTCCATTTTACAATTTATTCTGGCCAAAACTGCTCACTTAGATAGGAAGAGGCTCTCAAACTCACAAACCAACCACACTTTTCCTGTAGACTGGTGAGAAAAAGAGTGGCATCCCATTGGAAATTCTACAGTCTAAATGATTTGTTTCATTGACGATACAGAATGGAAATAGAAAATGTATCTAGACCTTGTATATAGTCTAGAATTTCCATCTTTTCTTAAGTAATATGTTTTTTTTTAATTTTTTTCATTTTAGACATAAATCATAAAACAAAGAATATAAAGTTGTGCTAAAGGATATTGCAACATAACTACTTGTGAGTGTCTTAAATGTCAAAAACATATTAACACCTGATAGGTATTAATATTATATACTTATAGGTATTAACACCCATGCACCAGTCAGACTGGGTAGACCTTATAATAACATACATCGAATAGTCTGTGAATGGTCTGTTTGTGGTCCACCTGAAGCTAAAACTATGACACAGTATCTGAGAAGACCAGATGTTTGTATACCCCTACAAATTTATCATGCCACTACAGTCATGAGTGAAATATATTTAGTCATCAGTCACAGTGTGCCCATACCATATGATCCACAAGCATGATTCATAGTTGAAGTATTATGCTTTGAACGGTAGTAAACACAATTTATGCATCATTTGGAACATTTGAATTTACATTTTCCTTCACCTACAGTGTAAAAAAAAAAAAAAAGTTGAAAAGCTTAAAACTTAAAGTTTAAGGCAACCAGCTTTAGCAGATTTTTGAGTTTTCTCAACTTGTTGTTTTAAGTTTATAAAACTTAAAAGTTGAGAGAATTCAAAAATCTCCTACAAAAATAAGTTGAGAAAACTCAAAAATCTGCTGAAGCTGCACTGTAAAACATTTCAAGCGGTTTCAACTAATTATTATTTAGTAACTAGTTACACAGAAATTTTACATTCAGTCAATAAGTGCGTTTACATGGACCCTCTTAATGCGATTATAATGAGATAATAATGATATCGCGATTATGCTTTACCTCATGTAAACGCAATACTTCGATCTAAATAATGCGATTAAGCTCATAATCGCAGCAGGAATAATCGTATTAACATAGGTGGCGTACGCCGATTTTAATCGGAATATACAGGCATGTAAACACCTTAATCGCAATATTGCCGCTCTGACCAAAGTGCGCATGCGCTTGTGACATATATGAATAACGTGACACGCACCTGTAATAATACGGAGATTAGAAACGATGGAGGGGAAGAACAGGGCTATAGGAAAACACAACAAGCTGCCAGCAGTCTCTGTTCCTTACCCTCATCCAGAAAGGGCGAGCAGGACGCGACGGCAGCGTAGGCAAACAAATTCCATCACATTTCTATGGCGCCGAAAAAGCGTGGAATACAGCCATACAAAATCATTATGCATTAGACGTAAATTAATTAAAACAGCGACCAGTAACACTGCTCTTTCTGAGTCCATCATTTGTGCTGTACAGTGGGGTATGTGAATAATGGCAGTAAAAAAAATAACCACAATTCTTAGCGAATAATACGAATAATGGAAATTGCATGTAAACAGGAGTAAGAGCTTGCTCTTGACATGTAAACATCAAAATGCAATTAAGTCCTTACTCTGATTATTGGAAATAATCGCAATATTCGTGCGCATGTAAACGCAGTCAATTTCTGACTTCAAAGTGTTATCTGAATTGTTATTTATTAGTTGGCTCAACCTTTACTGTATATACTTTATAGTCCATTCAACAAAAATGTTTTAATTGGTCAAATATTTAGAAAACTACAGCAAGTTGTCAATTAAAATTTAAGTATTTACTCCATGTGTTTTATATGTTACCTTGATTTATTATTTGAGCATCATAAGAAATTGCTTGGGAACTGTTTTTTATCAATCACTAAAAACACACACATTACAACACATAATATCCTTTATTTAATAACAGTCTCCATTAATAACATTTTTCAAACAGACTAAACATACAGGAATGAAGAAAAAAGTCACCTACATCTTGGATGGCCTGACGGTCAGTAAATTAACAGCAAATTTTAATTTTGGGGTGCATTATCCCTTTAAAGCTCCAGTTGACAAACATTACATCTGTAATACAACTGCAAAATTCAGTTTAAACTTTGTTTAATGAACTAAGAAAAAGCTAAACAAGGACCCAAAACTCCATCGGTGACAGAAATTGAGTAGAAAACCTTGGGAAAAACCAGGCTTAGTCGGGGGGCAGTTCTCCTCTGGCCAGAAGAAACCAGTGTTGCACTATCAGACTCGTGTGCACTATCTATTGATTCACTACCTAGGGAACTGACTGAGATGCTTTGAACGGCCTTGTGAAACGATTCAGTTGTTCATTTTCGTTCGGAACAACGAACTCAAGCGCCATTCACGAGAACAGAAACGCTGTGCAATGTTAATCCGCCCCGTTTGAAAAGAGCGACATTTCACCGTGGCTTGTTGTTAGTCACGTTTAATGCCATCTTTTTACTTCACGGGACAATTGCAAACGTTAACACACGCAAAAACCATTCAACACGCCCATGTTAACTTCAAATGAGCGCATTACTATGGTTTACATTAAGTTACATGTTTCATAGATTTCGTTTAATAGTTAATGGATACCACCTTTTTCTTGTCGTATGGGCACGGCCATTTTTAGCTGTACAAAACAGTTTGTTTTGTTTCTTGATATTGAAAATTTGTTTGTCTTACGATATTATTTTAATGTATTATCTTAATTATGAACACACTGGTTTGTAGTGCAAACAGTTTTACCATTTACTGCACATTGTTATTCTTCTCGCTATTTATCTATAATGGCTAAAGAACCGGAAGTCTCACCCATAGGCTTACTTCCGCATTGAAGAAAAAGAAAGACCGCGTGATCTCTTCATATCTTTTCACGGCAAGGAAACACAAAAATATCATACAACACGCCACAGTTAGTTAAAATTCATTGTAGTGACACAGCTTTTGGCATTAAGTGTTTCATGGATTAAACAAGGTGAAACACCATATTCACTTTTATTTCCCTCAGACATACAACGCTTATTCAATATTTTTATATACGTATGTTGTACGTTTGTGTATAAATATATACGTTTTAAATAAAACATTTACACCTTTTTAATATACGTTTTGATAAATTTAGTCTAACGTTAAGTATCGTACAAATACTTATTCAGTGCCACTTCACTGCCAACGTTACCTGACACCTGAACGTGACATACACTTAAATATCCACTTTTCTTTGGATATAAACTCATAAAACACTTTCTAAATGTCCACTCAAAAAAATCGAATATGCTGCATGATTTTCTCGTTACATTTAGTCTAAAAAAAAAAAAATTTAGTGCAACTTTCCTGACGCGTGAACTTGACAAGATGGCGGCGCTGTTTCTCCCGCGAAGTCACTCAGGTCCGTGCACGTGCAGAATGATCTCAGTGTTGGCTGTATTTGTTTTTATTAGTTTTAGTCAACATTTTGCATTCTGAAAGTTGACTGGATTTGTAAATAACCATTCATTTAATGTTTTTAATATATATATATATATATATATATTTGTGCAGATGTAACATAATATGTCTTCTCAACTAAGCCCAAGCAATAAAATTAGTTCAACTTAAATATTTTTGCCTTTCCAACATTTTGTTAATTGGATTTTTTACCGTGTGGTCCCACCTTAAACTTTTAAGTTTGCTCAACTTTTCTTTTTCTTTTTTTTAACAGTGTAGTATGACTTTGATGTTGTTTTTTTATTTTGGACGAGATGTGGAAAAAAAGTGAGGTCAAAGTAATCCTGGTGAGAAGGCATTTCTTGGAGTTTTACATAATTTCCTACTAAAACATCAGATTGTTGTCAGAAGTTCAGTCTGACGTTGTACGTATATGTTAATTGAATACGGCTACTTATTTGCCTCACATTTTTACGAGTCTGACATCAACCTTATGTTAATTGTGGATGTGGCTTTTCTGGTTTCTCTTCTGATTGTAATCTCTGCAGCGCTTACTCATTTCACAGCTGGATTCGCTGATTCTGGCGTCATCATAACTCATATTTCCTGCTTATTTTATTGCTCTCTAAATGTTTGAAACACCTAGTGAGTCTTGTGAAGAACAACAAGATCAATCATTAGTCACATATTAGAATGCGTCAAGTCAGAAAGAAAAGTGGACACATCATAGTGTGATGCAAGTTAAGCAATAAATATGTCCCGTCAGTGACCAAAACTGCCCAAAAAAGGTTCCACTGTTTCTCTGGTCTTTATTTTTATTATTCTTTGAATTAGAAAATGTCTTGCAATTCATATAGACTGCATTTCAGTTCTTTTTAACCACATATTTCATGGTTAAAAAGCAAATTCGCAACTTCGTCCCACACCTACTTGTTTGCATGAAGTTCAGACCACCATCGATCTATGTATCTAAAATTCTAAGAAAAGGCAGTTTATTTGGAGAGGTTCTGAGACATAAACGGGGGTTTTCATTATTTTATAAACCCTGTAGTTTTCAGCAGAATGAAGCAGTGGATTCACAGCAAGATTCTTCTGAGACCACATCCATCTCTTTTAGTCAAGGATTCTTCTGCAAATCACTGCACAGTCACACAGAAAGATAGCAGTGAACTCAACAGACTTCTCTCTGGTGATGTACCTCGGATGGACCTCTCAATTGATTTAGTCTGCTTTAAACCCTCAGTTAACCCCTGCAAGCTTGCATTCATTTTTGATTGAAATGTATATCAAAAATAGTATTAATTATACTATCAGAACATCAGTTGTGAGAAAGGTTTGCAAATGACAAATTCACTTCTGTGATAGTTATGTTTTTATGAGATGTTTTATTTTTTTTTTCTTGCAAGCTTTTTCATTTCCAACAACTGCAGCTATGTGTAATAATCACTTGCACATTTGAAAGACTGTAGTACCAAACATCAGTTACTTATTTTTATGGATTATTTACAGCACATACAAGATTTTGTAAGTGGCACGTAATGCAAGCATTGTATGAACCAGGCTAGGACATTTTAACAAGTTAAAAGTTAAAGTTAAATTTTCTACTACTTTACTATTACTACTAAAATGCATTTTAACAAAGCTTAAAAAAGGAGGAAATGAAAATCAAAGCCATGTGGTGCAACTGACAAAAAACCCCCCTGAAACCGGGAAATGATATTAAAACAGAGGACCCCTGCAGACTTGTTTTTTCTACTTGTTTTTTCTCATCATTTGGTACATTTTTATGTGTATACATATGTATGTTTTTTACTTCGCTCAGAGTGATGAGACCATTTAAATATGGCTTTTATTTTGTCTGGACTTTAACCGGAACACACTCATAACATGTATTTCATAAACTCACACATATAGAACACAGCGTGTGACGTCCAGTCTCATCAGAGTAGGCTGCCCCTGGTTCCCCTGCCCTCTCAGGGTGACTCAGTCCTTAGCAGCGATCTACTCAGCGGGAGTCCGCTTGGCTGTGGTCTCCACGTGGCGGTCGGCCTGTTCCCGCACACTTTGATGACCCATAAATCCTGAGTTGTTTAACTCTTTTGGATGCCCTGATCCCTCTTCCAGTAACTCTGTTTTTTCCCCACTAGTTAAAAACCAGGAGGAGGAGGGAATGGGGCCAAGTGCCAGATTTTATCTCAACGACTAGACAGAAGCAAGGCATGTTTCCATCAGTTTATTCTCAAAGAATGGTGGCATATCACTTTTTAAAAAGAAACTTTTTTGTGGTTATTTGGTCTGCCAGCAGTCCAAAAAAAGAGCTGTCGTCATCTTTATAACATTACGTGGCAATTGTGTTTATTTGTGACGACTATCTTTAGTCATTAAAGAACATTCAATAGGAGGTTAAAGTGTTTACCACGCTTTTCTCCGTGCATAGTGGTGTGAGTCACGAAGCCCAGCGATGCTCTGTGCTCCTTGGCCTGAATCCAGCGTTTTCTGCAGTGTCACCAAATCTCAGTGTTTCATACTAAAAAACCCCTTGTTGTTCAGAGAATAGGCATGGAATTGCCTCAGCTCTGGTATTGCATGAATTGAATTCTGTCTTTTTGTTTATGTGGCTCAGTTTGCACCGCAGCTCATAAGCAACTACTTAGTAACCAATGGTTTTGGACAGAAATGAGAATATTCCAAAAATATAGTCTATTTGTAACTTTTTAAGCTAAATGCACACTGGTCAACTTGAAACACCTTGATAACAGGATGTCACAATCTGTTGTTGCTGAAAGTAAATCGTTTAAACATGGATTCTGTCACTTACTGAACCAAAAGACAATAAGTTTGCAGAAATAAGAACAGATGCACCACATGGACAACAATTGGTGTCTTGGTGTAGCTTTGGCGATTTACTTCTTTGTGTTTGCTGAGGAAAAAAAGAAGAGGATGCCACAAAAAAAGTTTTGACTAAATCATTCATTGGGTTGTAGACATTATGGCTTGTCAGTTCTTCAGCATGCATTTGAAGCGGAAAGAAGTTACGTGTTCACAACTGCTAGTTCATTGGTCATGGCAAGGCCTTGAGAGACCGCCCATCAACAGCCACATAGAAATTCTCAACTCTTTGTCGTTCCCAGTGGTTGCAAAGAGAGATAGGCTGCCAGATGAGTGAGTGGGACTGCCAGATTCATGTTTGTTGTTGTTGTTGTTGTTTGAGCGCATGAAAATTAATGAAAAAAAATGTGGGGGTCGCTAACTTTAACAACTTTTTATTTAGCTTCTGACTCCCTTAAGGGGACATTACGCACATCTCAAAGGGATTGTACCATTGTGTTCTCAAGATAAAGGAATCCTTTTCCTTGGACTAGAAGCAGTCTCAAGTTAAAAGGATCTTTTGGCAGTCTTTACAGCTTCACATCAGCTAGACACCCCTTCTGTGATCAAAAGCCTTGTGGTATGGCATTACATGAAAAGCACGGCAGACACTATTGCAAATCTGGAAAGGCAAATAAGTAAGTAGTTTTCCTCTGTGTGGCTACCCACCTATTCTAAGATCATTCCCTTTCTTCCATAAATCTTACGAAGGCCTTCATATATTGAAAACTGACCAACTCTTTCATGAGAAAGTGATTCTATCTGTAGCCTATGTGTGTGTTCACTGAGACCAAGTTCTCTAACAGCACGCTCAGTTCAGATGAACTGTGGGTGGCCTGTGCGCTTGCATTTGGAGGTCAACCCAATTCCAGAACCTTGCCTTCAAGCCAGACAACACGGCTTGTAGTTGTTTCAGACAATCACAATCAGCCGAACTTCACCTCTATGAAAAGAGCCATAGAGGACCCACCACAGGGATCTTTACAGGAGACGGTGGAGGGTATTTACCGGAAAGCACTGCATGCCTCCAACCGACATTGATGTCATCACACCAAGAGACTGTAAATGAAACCCACAAAGAAGAACCCACACTGAGCCACATTGGACAGCAGCCATTCTTTTGAGGGAAACTATCTCCTAGCAACATGTGCCGTGGTGACACAAGATGACCACTTAGACCCCCAGTGTGTTTCTAAAAGATTAGAGATTTGACATTGACAAACACTGAAGGTTGTACTGTAAATCCCTCGGAACATCAATAGGATTGCCTTCAAATACACTTTTTATGGTACACCAACCTTTTGGAAATTCTGATGGCTTGTGATCAGCAACAGAATATTATAGGTCATTCACTCAGTAACCTCAGATGGTCGTTTTTGGTATTGAAGTTTGGAATGCCATCTTGATCACATCTTGATCTGTGAGTCATCCACTCCTTCCATTGCTTTTGGAGACTTTTACTGTATTTAACCACTGGACTTGCAGATGTACATTGTTGTTGTGATAACTGTGGTGACCTGACCATCCGGCTTTCCCAAGCTTTTACTCCAGTGGCCATGATCGTGGGCTGCTAGTTTAGTGTATCACATTGACATCTGACTTCAGCCGGCATTCGAAATCAATCGCATTAATTTCCTTGTTTGCATATTTTGCACAGGAACACTTGTTTTATTGTATTATTTTATTGTTCACAATTTATCTATATTCCTCAAAAAAGTCAAACTTGTCTTTGTTATCCTCACTTAACCAACTTTCTTTCTTGGATGATGCCACCATTTCCTTTTATATTTCAGCCCCACCCCTTTACTGATTCTACCCACATAGCTCTATTCTGTCAGGACCTACTTTTCTTCATCTACTTCACTCCCAATGGATAGTCAAGTCCATGTCTACATTTTTCTTTTCACTTGGAAGTCCTTAGATTACAGAAATAAAATTGGTTGTAAACACTGTTTCAAATATTTGATTTACAATTGTGTATTATGTATTGTTTCGCAGTTTGTAGTGCTGTAAAGTTAAACAAGTTGCAGTCTTTGACTGACCACATCTAATAGTTTTGTCATATGATTGACTGACAGCTCTATGTAACATTTACCAGAATGTGTCTGGGACTGTTTGGAAGCGACTGGGAGGAGCAGTAGTTGTCATCACTGATACATCACGCTTCAGACAAATGTTGTCAGATGCCAGTCTTACTTGCGAAGTCTAATCATGCGGCCTGTAGAGACAAAAGCTTTTAAAAGTAAACGATGAACATTTCTTAAATGAAAAACTGGGAAGCTTTGTTGTTTTTGCATCATGTTGTTGAAGTGAACAAAGTTGTTTTTTAAGTTCTTTTTAACACTCTCCACGATATATTTTTTTTTTAAATACATGTCATACACACTGTCTGTTCTGCAGCAACTAGAAGTAATACATTTTTACTGGCAATTGGTGATGGTGAACAATGTGTTAGGGTCAAAGTTCAGAAAATTGTAATTCTTTCTGGAAACAAAGCAGCATATTTGTTGGCAATGGAGCTGATTATTCGTGATGTTAATTTGTAGGCCATTCTTGTAGGTTTTTAGAATGGCAGTTTTAGATTTACGAGTCTTAAGGTCTGTGGTTAACATTGTTTTCAATGTTTGAACAACGTTAAATTTTATAGTCAAACCTCATGTAAATTTCAAAGATGCTTTGTTGCTCTTGTCATTTTTATGTAAGTTGCTAAAAGGACTGCAACAGTTGTCCAATTCATAAATCAAGTAAACCCACAGCCTTGTGCTAGTTATTGTCCTTATTTAGCAACTTATAACACAGCAGCAGCGAAATTGATGTTTTAAGGTTAATGTTAACCATCTTTATTTAAAAAAATAAATAGATGAATAATTAAATAAATCCCAGGGGACTACAAACTGAAGTGCTCTCTATGTATAATTTTGCTACCCATCCATAAATTTAATAGCAGGAACAGCTACTATGACCAACTCGACAACCTCTAGCAATAAGAGCACCATTCCATCTTATTGGAGTAATAGAGGTTGGTGGAAGGTTTCATCTGAACAAGGTGGAGACATTAAATAAATTTCATGAGAATTTTTTTCCAGAACTTTCCTCATGACCACACCATGTCCAACTGCAGATGTTCTTCCATTTACCCAAACAGACAAAATGCATGACTTAAACCAAACTAGGCAAAGGTGGACTGTGATCATTTTGTAATGGATTCTTGTCTGCATAGGTCACTTCATTCAGTCATCAATCAGTAGGGGAGTGCAGACAACTGTGGCCTATGGCCTTGTGGCTATATTTGGAGGAGACCGAAGGGACAGTCAGTGGTGTGTAATAAAGATGGATGGTTAAGAGGCGGGCCTTTGAGATGAGTAATCTGGTAGACTTGTGAGAACCAGTGACAGGGCGATCTGCGGTTAAATCTGAGCACATCACTGCATTCTTCTGTGCTTTCCCATCATAAATTCAACACCCGACATCACCCCTCCCCCCAGATCCCAGTCTACCCCCTGCAGGCATGGTAAAACATGCCAGTGTCCTTATCAGTTTCATACAAATGGAGATAAAATTTAAAAAGCAGCTTGGAGTGTATTACTGCTAACTCAGGGGGAAAAAAATGTCCTTTTAAAAATAAATAAAAATTTGACCCCTTGATCAGTTTGTTATCACATATACATATATATATATATATATATATATATATATATATAGATAGATATAGATAGATAGATATATACTGTATATACACTGCCGCTCAAAAGTTTGGGATCAGTAAGATTTATTTATGTTTTTTGAAGAAGTTTCTTTTGCTCATCAAGGCTGTTTCTATTTGATCAAAAATACAGAAAAACTGTTATTTTGGGAAATATTATTGCAATTTAAAATAACAGTTTTCTATTTTAATATACTTTCAAAATATAATTTACTTCTGTGAACAAAGCTGAATTTTCAGCATCATTACTCCAGTCTTCAGTGTCACATGATCCTTCAGAAATTATTCAATTTTTTTTTTTCCCCTAAAAAATTCCTAATTTTTTTTTAGGATTCCCTAATTAATAAAAAGTTAAAAAGGACAGCATTTATTTAAAAAAAAATAATTTTGTGTTACAATATACAATGCTATTCAAAAGTTTGGGGTCTTACATTTTTTCTTTCTTTTTTTTTTTCTTTTAAAGAAATTAATACTTTTATTCAGGAGGGATGTGTTAAATGAATGAAAAATCATAGTAAAAACTTATATTGTTAGAAAAGATTTCTATTTTGAACAAATGCTGCTCTTTTTAACTTTGTATTCATCAAAGAATCAAAGAAAAAAGTATCACGTTCCAAAAAACAATATGAAGCAGCAGTTTCAACACTCATATGAATGTTTTCTGAAGGATCATGTGACACTGAAGACTGGAGTAATGATGCTGAAAATTCAGCACTGCGTCACAGAAATAAATTCTATTTTAACGTATATTAAAATAGGAAACCAATATTAGAAATTGCAATAAGATTTCACAATATTACTGTTTTTTTCTGTATTTTTGATCAAATACATATAGCCTTAATGAGCAGAAGAGACTCCCTTAAAAAAACATAAAAAATCTTACTGATCCCAAAATTTTGAGCGGCAAAGTATATATATATATATATATATATATATATAGACACACACACACACACACACACACACAGTATCTCACAAAAGTGAGTACACCCTTCACATTTCTGTAATGTATTTGTATTTTATAGTCAGTGTGCAACTTGTATAGCAGTAAATATTTACTGTCCTCTGACAATAACTCAACATACAGCCATTATTGTCAAAAAAGCTGGAAACAAAAGTGAGTACATCCTACGTGAAAACAGCTATACGTTGTTTAACCATGCAAAGCCACATGTCCTATTCATCATGTTCATGTTTTTGTGTGCTTGACAGGACCGAATTTGTGTATCTTGCATTAGAGCAGTTAAAATTTGGTGCTTTGAGTACAATTCTCTCATACTGACCACTGGATGTTCAACATGGCACCTCGTGGCAAATAACTCTCTGAGGATTTGAGAATCAGAATTGCTGCTCTCCACAAAGATGGCCGAGGCTATAAGAAGATCAGTAGCACCCTGAAACTGAGTTACAGTACAGTGACCAGTAGCATACAGAGGTTTTCCAAGACGGGTTCCACTCGGAAGAGGCCTCGCAAGCATCAATCAAAGAAGTTAGGTCCTCGTGCTGTGCATCGAGTGCAGAAGCTGGCTTCAAAAAACAGACGCGCGAGTGCTGCCAGCATTGCTTTAGAGGTTGCAGAAGTGGAAGGTCAGCTTGTCGGTGCTCAGACCATACGCCGCACACTGCAACAAGTCAGTTTGCAGGCAGTCGTCCCAGAAGGAAGCCTCTTCTGAAGGTGGCTCACAAAAAAGCCTGCAAACAGTTTGCTGAAGACAACCTGTCAAGAGCATGAATTACTGGAACCATGTCCTGTGGTCTGATGAGTCTAAGATAAACTTGTTTGGCTCAGATGGTGTCCAAGCATGTGTGGTTACTCCCTGGTGAGGAGTACCAAGAAAATTGTGTCTGGCCTACAGTCAAGCATGGTGGTGGTAGCATTATGGTCTGGGGCTGCATGAGTGCTGCTGGTACTGGGGAGCTGCGGTTCATTGAGAGAAACATGGATTCCAACATATACTGACATTCTGAAGCAGAAGATGACGCCCTCCCTTCAGAAACTGGGCCGGATGGCAGTTTTCCAACATAATAACGACCCCAATCACACCGCCAAGATGACAACGGCCTTGCTGATGAAGCTGAAGATGATGGAGTGGCCAAGTATGTCTCCAGACCTGAACCCTATTGAACACCTGTGGGGCATCCTCATGTGGAAGGTGGAGAAGCACCAGGTGTCTGACATCCAGCAGCTTCGTGATGCCATTATAGAGGAGTGGAAGAGGATCCCAGCAACAACCTGCGCAGCTCTGGTGAATCTCTGGTGAATTCCATTCCCAGGAGGATTAAGACAGTGCTAGATAACAATGATGCCCCTACAGAATATTGACACTTGGCACAGTTTTTACATGTTCACTTAGGGTGTACTCATTTTTGTTGCCAGTTATTTGGATAATAATGGCTATATGTCGAGCTATATTTAGAGGACAGTAAATTTGTACTTCTATACAAGCTGCACATTGACTACTCTAAAATATATCCAAGTTTCATTTGTGTAGTATTGTCCCTTGAAGAGATATACTAAAAATTTTGCTGAAATGTGAGGGGTGTACTCACTTTTGTGAGATACTGTATATATACTAGTCAACATATGAAGTGGATCAAAACTTTTCATCAAAGCTGTCCTAAAACATCCCAAAATGTGTTGTTCTTGAACTCTGATGAACTTTTTTGATCCACTTCAAATGTTGACTACTATATATAAATTCCGATGGATTTTGATCAAATTCAGTTATTTAAAATGACATTTCACAATATTGTTTTTTACTGTAGTTAATTGAACAAACGGAGCCTTTTTTTAGTATAGGAGACTTCTCTAAAAAAAAAAAAGTTTTTTTTGTTGTTGCAATTTTCATGATGCATCAAATGTTGTACTTTTGAGTTTGAGTCAAGATATGACTTGGACTTGTCAAGGTACATGAGATTCACCCAAATATAAATACTCACCGAGTATACTGAAATGACTAAGTAGGAAAGCAAACAAAAATGCACACACACAAAATGTCACACTGAATGTCTCAGCAAGTGCTCAACTCACAACAGAAGACCTTCACAAAGACTTTCGAGGCAGAAGGCGATCCTACATCGCCGACAGAGGTCAAGAAAAGCTTAAAGCATGTGTGTTGTTTCACTCTGACCCTTGTGACCTGTGTCTAAGTCAGCATCTACAGACTTACTCACATGCCTTGCACAACGGAAAACACACACGACTCGGCACACAAATAGAGAATGCCATGTCATCATCATTAAATATTATCACGAGCAACTGGTAGTTTAATATTTATTTTAAGATTGACTCAATACAATTTGTACATTGTGGTGCCATTTGTTTCCCAGATTTGTTTTACAAGTTACAACCTTTGGACCTACTGGCATTGACAAGTATGACGGCACCCCCTGCTGTCATATTTGTTTCTCCAAGTTGTGATGCAAAGTTCAGTGTTCTTCTCTTCCGCATTATAAGCATTAATGTAAATGTCACAAACTCAATTGAAAATCTTGGTTGCACTTTATATTAGGTGGCCTTAACTACTATGTACTTAAATTCAAATTAATAATTTGATGCAATGCACTTATTGTGTACATACATGTTTTTACATTGTATTTATATTTTTAAAAAAATACCTATATGTAGTTACATCTTTAATTATTTTCTGTAATTACATTTATAATTACACTGTTGACCCATCACTTAAACCTACCCAGACCACCAAACCTGTCCCTAACCTTACCCGTATCCCACCTCAATAGCAGCAAGTGATTTGCAATACAATAGGACCACAATAAGTACAGTGTACATATTTTTTGATGCAAGTACATAGTAGTTAAGGCCACCTAATATAAAGTGTGACCAAAATCTTTTTTTTAACAGGGAGCAGGTGACAGCTTCATTGGTGCTCTGGCTTTCTACATGGCCCATTATCCCACAATGCCGCTGGAAGAGATGGCCAGGAGAGCCAACCTTGTCGCAGCCGTGTCTGTACAGACTGTCGGCACGCAAACATCTTTTCCATTTCGGAAGGATCTGCCAACTGAACTGTTCTGAAGGTGACCCTTGGCTTAAAAACAACCCCATTAATTTGTGCACAGTGTCCACAGAATTATTGTTTGCATAATAAACAATACCATGTACTGGAGAGTTCTAGATAATGTAATTTCCAGGCAAATGATGTGATATATAATGTTTAAATGTCTGAAAATAAATAAAATAATAATGTCAATTTATGTAAAAGAGTACAAACAGCAAATGAACTGCTATTTATTTTTCTTTTCTGCTAAACACATTTTGTAGGCTAATTATTCCAACAAATCCACTTCTGCCTAAAGCAATCTGTCACTGAGTAGGTGGTTCATTGTTTGCAGTAGGTCAAAATTCTGACTTGGTACAAAAAAAGAAAACAAAAGAACCAAACAAATCCAACATAATACACTTATTGTGATGGCCTTAACAGCACATTATCCTGACAGGATGTACAGCTCATTTCTCGTCTCATTAGACCAGTCATCCACAGCTGCAGTGATGCAGGGTATTTACTTTGATGTAAATCTTCTTCCTTCATAGTTGTTTAGTGATGCTTGCATATGCTGGATTTTGATCATCACACTGTGGCTGTTGTTTTACGCCAGTAACACTGTAAAAAGTCAGTTTTCTCAGTATCTGCATCAAAAGAGTTTCTCCCATTTTTTAAAGAGATCGTATCTTCTTCTTCTCAATGAACAGAACATGTTTGTTCACTGTGGAGAGCAATGAAGAGAGAATTATTAAAACATTAACTGAAATATGAACAAAAAAAATAATAATTTAAAAAACACATTCAAATCATTAATAAAAGACCCCATAAAATGGTTAAAAAAACTATTTTGTACTTTGTGTTGACTTTGTGTTGTTTTAAAGTTGGAAGACAACATATCGAATGTATATTTTGTCATCATTGTTTAGGAGTACACAACCTCAATGGTTTTCAAACTTGCGTCCACAGAACACTTGAGAGAAAAAGATTTTATAAAATGTATTTTGCAGGGCGGTAGCATGTTAAATATTTAACACATTTACCAAATATTATTACCTTGTCTTTCTGCTTTCTAAAGGCACACTACGAATTCAGAATTATTTAGTCTATTGACAGTGCTGGGAAAAAGTAAAAACTAAACCTTCATGTGTATGGAAAAATATTTAGGTGAAACTTTACAATAGATCTCACAGGTTTCATTTGTTAACATTAGTTAATATATTAGCTAACATGAACTAGCAATGATCAATACCTCTTCAGCATTTATTAATTTTAGTTGATGCTAATTTTAAAAGTTACTAATACTTTTTAAAACAAAAGTTAATGCACTTAACAATTAATTAATGCACTGTGAACATTAATTTTTTTTTTTTAACAAACATCACCAAAAATAAATTAATGCTTAAAACTGCTCATTGTTAGCTAGCTAATGCATTCACTAATGTTAACAGAATTTTAAAATGTATTAGTAATAATGAAATTAACTAAATGAGATGAATAAATAAAAGTATATGTAGTGTTCATTTTAGGTTAACTAAACATAAATGTAGGTAGCTAACCAATGTAACAAGTGAAACCTTTAGGTAAAGTGTTACCAATATTTATTTAGAAGTGTTTGTTGTAACAGATATGCTCACTAGGGTTTTAAATCAATATTCTCTGAAAAACAACTGCAGAATGACATTTATTGCAAATATTAATTCAAAGATTTCAGGCTACAGGTTTCTTTTAATAAAAAGGTTTCTGGTTTCTATTGATGTAATACAAAGTGAATTTTTTAATACAAACTGATGTGAAATTATTATTATAATTATGTCATTTTTAAAATGTATAAAATGAATGTTCTATCACACACACACACACACACACACACACTATAAAGAGCTTGTTTTACATGAATAGCTACCTCTATACTTTGCAATAAGGTGCCTTCAATGTGTTCATCATATTTGGGGTTCTTTGGAAATCAATTCGGGGCGTTTGCCATTATACTTACAATGATATAAAATGTTCACCTCACCTATGGGGTCATGCTTTCGCAAAACCAGTTTGTCCCTCAATCGGCCCCTCTTCGTGTTAAAACAGTAACCTGTGCCAGCTGCGCTCACCATCTGAACCAGCAATGTCCTGAAACACAAGAAGCCACAGGTAAATACAAAGCACTAACTTCAATGTGTCTGTTATAAAACAACAAGACGGTAAACCAAGGAACAGGAACTATTTTTTAAATCAAGTGTTTAACCCAGACCTACCAGAGTAAACTGTTAAGTTGTTAAAGGTAACAACAGAACAAAAAGCAATATTAGACTGTGAAATGTGTTATTCTGTATACTCTCCGTTTTAAATTTAATAAATTAATCATATATAAGAGCTCAACATGGCAGCCGTGTATCTTGCACATTAGTACAGCACAGTTTCAGTATGTAAACATGTGCAATGAAGATGTGGGAATACTCACTTAGATTTGCTCTTGGCAACTAGATTGAGAAAGAATTAAAGAGGAAGCAAAACAAAACAAAAAAGTAATTAGCACTGACATCTAACAGTGTACTGTAATAAAACATACGTATGTACGTGTTTATAAATACATAATCACCGAGTAAAATCTAAATAAATATTTTTGGTATATAGTCAAAAATATTTGAATTTCGACATTTTAATAATGTGCAAATATTAGACATTTACGTTATACATGAAACTACTGGCTAGTTATTAGCCGCTAATGCTGCAGTCTAAGTTACATGTTTTGCCCGCAGTTATGCTGACAATGACGTTTTGTGGATATTTTTAGTTTCATATTGTAGATATTATCATTATAGGTGTACTCACAGTTTACAGTAGTGAGAAACATTCTTATTCTTCTATAACAGTTCAGAAATAACCGCTCCGAAATGTCACATTGAGCTCCTCTGACTTCAAGTTTCCGGCTAAAGCGCCAATGCTTCCGGTGTCATGTGCGTCATCGGGACTTTGATGGAACTAAAGTAATTAGGCTTATGTTATGTATGTCTCTAACATGTGGATATGAAAGGTGAATATGTGACCCTGGACCACAAAACCAGTCATAAGGGTCCATTTTTCGAAATAAAAAATAAGCTGAATAAATAAGTTTTCCATTGATGTATGATTTGTTAGAATCGGACCATATTTGGTCGAGATACAACTATTTGAAAATCAGGAATCTGAGAGTGGGGGGAAAAAAAATCAAAATATTTAAAGTTTTTAAAGCCAAATTAAGTTTTGATATATTTACAGCAGGACATTTACAAAATATCTTCTTGTAACATTTTCTTTATTTAATGTCGTAATGATTTTTGGCATAAAAGAAAAATCAATAATTTTGACCCATACAATGTATTTTTGGCTATTGCTACAAATATACCCCAGCGACTTAAGACATGTGAGCATAAAAAGGTTATAAAAAATGAATAGAAAGATACTAAAAATACTTATATATAAACACATGCTTTAATATAGGCTATATATATATATATATATATATATATATATATATATATATATATATATATATATATGTATATATATATATATGTATATATGTATGTATATATGTATATATATATATGTATATATGTATATATATATATGAAAAAAAAGTGAATCCAAATATTAAAATTTAACTAACTATACAGTTTGGATTGTGAAATGAGACATCTTTTTAAATAAATTGTGGGGGCAGGGGGGTGGCTTCCCATATCTTGTTTGTTCATGTCAAATTTGCAGTGCAGAATTGCAGTATATCATTAAGTATTAGACTTTAGGTATTTTCCTGTTGTGCTATAGGTCCTGCAGAAGCTCTATTTTAAATGATTACTAACAAATAATCTAAACGTGATTTAAGATATACCTGTAACTCATGTAGTCATATGTTCCATTTCCAGGGAGCACAAATGTATACCTTCAATGCACTGTAAAGCACGACGATTATAACAATAATGGCACAGAGGACAATGACAGCCAATCTTTAAAGAGCTCTAGCATTTAAAGCGGCAGACAAAATAACGGCAGCATGCTTATAATGAACACAACATTATCGTCCATTTGTGTGGATGATAAAGGCCCCAGTGTACTTACAGTGAAGTTCACTTTCATTGGTAAAAAGAAATGTGAAATTTTTGCAATAAAAAGCACAGCAGTGAGAAAACAGAAATAAAGGAAGTTAAAAAAGCAGTTAGGGAAGCATCTAATCAGACGTTAATATGTTTGCTAGCTCTGCAATTCAGTACTCCAGACAAGTCACATGATGTTTATTTACAGCGGGTAAAATAAGCATTGAACACGTCACCATTTTTCTCAGTAATTATATTTCTAAAGGTGCTGTTGACTTGAAATTTTCACCAGCTGTTGGTAACAACCCAAGTAACCCATACCTACACAGAAAACATGTGTTGAACACATGAAGAAAGGGAGGTGCAACAAGGCATGGAAAGCCAAGACACCAGCTGAAATCTATCAGTAATTAGAAAGCAATCTTGCCCCTTGTCATTGGAAATTAATATTAGCTGGTCCAGTCCCAACACCTACAGTACCAGGATTATGAAGATGAAACAAGGGTGGACATTTCAGCAAGACAGTGATCCCAAACACAGCCAAGGAAACTCTCAGTTGGTTTCAGAGAAAGAAAATAAAGCTGCTAAGCTGCCCGGCCAATCACCTGACTTGAATCCAATAGAAAATAAGAACTAAAGATCACAGTTCTAGAAGAGGCCCACAGAACCTTCAAGATTTGAAGACTCGGTGGAAGGATGGGCCAAAATCACACCTGAGCAATGCATTCGACTAGTTTCTCCATACAGGAGGTGTCTTGAAGCTGTCATACCAACAAAATCTTTACTTGGGTTGTATGGATTACTTGGGTTGTTACCGACATCTGGTGAAAATTTCATGTCAACAGCACCTTTAGAAATATATTTACTGGGAAAAATGGTGATGTGTTCAATACTTATTTTACCCGCTGTATATAGCACTTCGTATAATATATTGCTTTAAAGCAACCAGATTTACAGTATTAAACATGAAAAATAAATAAATAAATAAATAAACGCCAGTGTTGCTTTCAGTTAGAATTACAACTTCATTAATCCTCTCCCATGGCCTTGTGGGATAACCCTGCCAGAAACAGTGTGTCATCTGGGTATTTGCCTTCTCTTTTATGAGTACTTTGAATTCAGTCATATTTCTTTTGTTAGATACTGTTTTTTGCATACTGTATATCTTTATTCACATCTGACCTCAACAGAAATATCCATGTCACAGAAGGCGGAGACGCAAAGCACACCTACAATCACCACAAACCAATGGTAGTACAGTCGTGGCCAAAAGTTTTGAGAATGTCATAAATATTAATTTTCACAAAGTCTGCTGCTTCAGTGTTTTTAGATCTTTTTGTCAGATGTTACTATGGTATACTGAAGTAAAATTACAAGCATTTCATAAGTGCCAATGGCTTTCATTAACAATTACATTACGTTTAAGCAAAGACTCAATATTTGCAGTGTTGACCCTTCTTTTTCAAGACCTCTGCAATTCGTCCTGGCATGCTGTCAATCAACTACTGGGCCACATCCTGACTGATGGCAGCCCATTCTTACATAATCAATGCTGGGAGTTTGTCAGAATTTGTGGGTTTTTGTTTGTCCACCCGCCTCTTGAGGATTGACTGCAAGTTCTCAATGGGATTAAGTTCTGGGGAGTTTCCTGGTCATGGACCCAAAATTTCACTGTTTTGTTCCCCAGGCCACTTACTTATCACTTTTGGCTTATGGCACGGTGCTCCATCATGCTGGAAAAGGCATTGTTCGTCACCAAACTGTTCTTGGATGGTTGGGAGAAGTTGCTCTCGGAGGATGTTTTTGTGTCATTCTCAAAACTTTGGTCTCCTAAAGTTGATTCAGCTGTGGGATCAGGGCACCTCCAGTGCAGAGCTTGCTCAGGAATGGCAGCGGGCAGGTGTGAGTGCATCTGCACGCACAGTGAGGCCAAGACTTTTGGAGGATGGCCTGGTTTCAAGAAGGCCAGCAAAGAAGCCACTTCTCTCCAGGAAAAACATCAGGGAAAGACTGATATTCTGCAAAAGGGGCAGCGATTGCACTGCTGAGGACTGGGGTGAAGTCATTTTCTCTGATGAATCCCCTTTCCGATTGTTTGGGGCATCTGGAAAAAGGCTTGTCAGGAGAAGAAAAGGTGAGCGCTACCATCAGTCCTGTGTCATGCCAACAGTAAAGCATCCTGAGACCATTCATGTGTGGGGTTGCTTCTCATCCAAGGGAGTGGGCTCACTCACAATTCTGCCCAAAAACACAGCCATGAATAAAGAATGGTACCAAAACACCCTCCAACAGCAACTTCTTCCAACAATCCAACAACAGTTTGGTGAAGAACAATGCATTTTCCAGCACGATGGAGCACCGTGCCATAAGGCAAAAGTGATAACTAAGTTATCACTAAGTTTTGTTCTGTTGTTATCTCTGGGACCAGAACGTTGAAATTTTGGGTCCATGGCCTGGAAACTCCCCAGATCTTAATCCCATTGAGAACTTGTGGTCAATCCTCAAGAGGCGGGTGGACAAACAAAAACCCACTAATTCTGACAAACTCCAAGAAGTGATTATGAAAGAATGGGTTGCTATCAGTCAGGATTTGGCCCAGAAGTTGATTGAGAGCATGCCCAGTCGAATTGCAGAGGTCCTGAAAAAGAACGGCCAACACTGCAAATACTGACTCTTTGTATAAATGTCATGTAATTGTCGATAAAAGCCTTTGAAACGTATGAAGTGCTTGTAATTATATTTCAGTACATCACAGAAACAACTGAAACAAATATCTAAAAGCAGTTTAGCAGCAAACTTTGTGAAAACTAATATTTATGTAATTCTCAAAACTTTTGGCCACGACTGTATATTGGGGCCTTAATATACAGTAGTTATTATTATTGTTATCGGTCTTGGTGTGAAAAGGCCCTGGAGTAAATCACCAATGACAAAATGAAATTTTAATAAAACTTTGCTGTGTCAAGCCAAGGCAATACAAATATGGTGCTATATGACTTGGAAAAATAGAGAAAAACTATATAGTTGTAAAACTACAACTACAACTATACAGTTGTAAAGCTATATCTAATAAAAATGACAAAAAAACTGTCAAGTACAAAAAGTGTACAGTGTACAAATATACAATACAAAGATGGTTTCAAAATTACCGTTTGAAGTCTTCCAAATGGCTTATTTTATATTTTAAAAAATGAAATAATATTCTTTGGAGTAACTGTATTCTGTGTTAGAGTCAGAGCTAGGTCCTGGGGACAAGGGACCCACTTATAAAAATGTTGTTGAATTTTAGTGAGAGCCTGTTCTGTACACACTTTGAATGCTAATTTGGAGCATTCGTTCTTGTGTTTAAATACGGTTGTCAATCCCACAACACCACAGAGTGTACGTGACCTTAACTGCGTGCTCTACTTGCTGACCAGCAGCTCATATTCAAGATTTACTAATGTGGGAGGCAGCTTCTCTAGAAAGAAAGATGACTGGTGGAGAGGAAGCGATACTGCCAAAAGGAAGACCGTCACAGGGTTCAGGAAATTAATTGTTGGATGGGCCACACTGCTACCAGCTGGCAGGATGTGTGTGAAATTGCCTGCGTCACTAGTTGATGGTTCTGTGGAGAGACCTTACAGTGGCAGAAGAAGCATTTCATTGAGCCTGCTAAATTAGCTCACGTCTTCCCAGATTTTATTGACGGAACCACCCTGCTTACTGACATTGACACAAGAAACATGTCATCAAAGCATGCTGCAATAGACACATGTGCAGATCAGATCTGCCTACAGATTATTTTGAAATGCCGAATATTCCACAATTATGAAATAGACAAAGACATGTTGTTTTTCCTAAATGTTTATTGCTTTTTCTGAAATGGAGAAGGTCGAAAGGTTCGAAATTAGTTTCATGTTAAATTCACATATAATTAACCCAATAAAGCCTACTGAATAATGAGGCCTCTAAATTATCAACATAATCAAAACTTTGGTGAAAAACATGTTTTACACAATCTTCTATGCCTTGTGTTGTCTTTTTATCAAGTAAAATGCCTTTTAATATAATTCTAAAAACGTCCTACTTCAGGTGGTGGTACTTTTGCTGTGAGATCTTTCATGATTTTCAAAAAAAAAAAAAAACTTGTAAATTGTTAGTAGAGCTGTCAGTTTAACGCATTAACTTAATTAATTAGTTATGAAAAAATAACGCGATTAAATTTTTTAAAGCAGTTAACGCACTGGCCCCGCCCCCAAACCTGTACATCATCTTACATTTCATGCAGTTGACTGTTCACAAATATGATGCAGGATAACAACTCCATAAACGCAGTTATGCCCTAAAAATCAAGATATTGGGGCAAAAAATACCCCTGAGTTTTTGTTTCATGCACTGCAAGAGCAGGAGGCCTATCACACGAATGCTGTTTTTTGAAGAACAAGTGCAAATGTGACTTTATATAACAGCTCAGTAGCCTAAATAAGAAGTTAATGTTGTGTTGTATTTTAAACACAATATTGTGTGTTTTTGTTCAATCTTTCCAACGAAAATATTACCTACAGCCACAGCAGAACTATTGTGAGTCTGTGAGCAACACAGCGGTGTTTCGCCTATGAATGAATCCGCGTTTTGAACGAATCGTGTGAATCAATGATTCAAAGACCCATTCATAGAGAGAGCCGTTTACTTCATTCCTGAGTGAACCAACCGTTTGAACGAATCGACTCATAAATACATTTACCGCCACCTGCTGGTAGTTTTAGTTTCTTCTTTAGCGTATCATTTCATTTATTAAAAAAATAAATAAATAAATAACAATTAATAAATAAAAAAGGGATTGTTCACCAAAAATAAATAAATCAATACATTCTGTCATCATTTACTCACCCTCATGTTGTTTCAAACCTGAATGACTTACTTTCTTTTGTACAACAAAAAATAAGTTATTTTGAAGAATTTTGATAACTAAGCTGTTTTGGTCACCAGTGACTTTCACTGCACGAACAAATAATACTAAGATGTTTCTCAAATTATCTTCTTTTATGTTCCATACTTTATGTTACGCTGTTGTAGCCTAAACATTTAACACAATAATAGCTTTCAATTATCTTTTGGGGGTATTTTCACAGCTAAATTTAGTTTGTGATTAATTCGATTAATTAATCGCAGCACCCTGTAATTAATTAGACTAAAAATTTTAATCGACTGACAGCCTTAATTGTTAGTTATAGTATTGTTAGTTATAGTTGTTAGTTATTTAAAAAAAAAACAAAAAAAAAAAAACATAAGAATAAGCTATTACTTTATCTTACATTTTGAGTGTAAACATATTTATAAAATGCATATTTCTCAGTTTGGTCCTCTGAATATTTTTTTTTTCTCTGAATAAAAAGGTTTTTCTACTTCATATTTCTTCATATGAAACTATATGAGCCATAAAAGCCTAATGTATCAAATATGATACTCAACAAAAAACACATAAGCAAACCTTTTCTGGATTTTTTTTCTGGAAAATAATTGGTCGGAGAGTCTTGTAGACTGCAGGTGCTCTCACAAAGGCTGTGTCTCATTTAGAAGGCTGCGTCCTCCGGAGGTCGAATCCTCTGGAGGTTGCATCCTCTGTAGGATGCGTAACATATACGAAGTGTCCTCAACCTAGAATTAAACGAGACGGCCTTCGTAGGACGGGCGGAAAAGAAAACAGGACGTATCACGTTGATTTGCCAACACATTTAGAGCATCGTTGCACTCGCACACGACTTAAATGAAGGAAAAATATTTCTAAATTTGGAAAGTAATTAAAAAAAAAAAAGTTTTATTTTGCTCAATGTTTGAGGTGCTGCATCGTTCGTACAACAGACAGCTGTTAGAGAAAAAAAGGAGGAGGATATTAAGAACAAAGTTTAACCGAATTTACTGGAGGTAATTTAAGTTAAGTTGAAAACATCACACCTGCGCTTGTGTGTACATCTGCCGGCGCCGGCATTTTTCAAATTAACGACGGTTGTTTATGGCGACGCAAAGAATTGTGGGTTATCCGTAGCAGCGAAGGATACACCTGATGCATCCTCCGAATTCCCGTGAAAGAAGGTCGCATTCGAAGGTCGCATTCGGAGTGTCCTACTTGCTTTTCTGAAATGAGACAGCCTCGATGACGTATGCACCCTTCGAATGAGACCTCCGGAGGACGCAGCCTTCTAAATGAGACACAGCGAGAGTGTGCTCTCAAATCACATTCTGTCCCTGCTAGTTTGACTGAGTGGGCTGTGATGTCACACGGATGTGCATCAGGTTGCCATGGCGATGGCAATTCAGAGAACCAGATGATGTTGTACCCTCTCATTGATTCCTCCATATGTAACAGGTTTCTTAATTAGAACAAAAGCATTCCATGAAATCATTTTTAGAGTACTACTGCAAAGAAAAATAAATAAATAGCCTACTTAAGTTTTTGTAGAAGAAAGCACTGCCTTCCGCTGTCAGATGTCCATGAATGGTTAAGCCTGAAAAAAAAAAAAAAAAAAAAAAATTCTCAGGCTGCAGGTAAAGAAAATACACTGACTGAAATGTGTTATTTTAAATCCAAGACAGACCTGGGCTACTAAAATGGATTTTATCAAGTAACAACAAAATTTTACACAATAAAAAAATACCTGAAAGGCACAGAATGTAACAAGGTACTCATCCCTAATAAGTTGTAAAAATAAATAAATACTAATAATAAGTAAAAACAATAAATAAAAATCTTCCTCTCGCATTACTCATCTGCATCTTATGAGCACAACTCTCACATTACCACTCATTAATGCATTAGTACAGAAGTGTCAAATGCCTCAGTCGCAGTCTGTGTGGATTTAGTTCTCATCAATGGATGCCTCTCCCATCTGTCTTCCACTTTCGGAAGCCTCTCTCCTTTCCGTGACGCAAGCGGGAGTGGGAGTGGGCTGCCTCCTGTTCCCACTGAGGGGAGAGTAGGCTGCTGACATCTGCCATGAGGAGAAAGAGGAGGCAGAGAGAAATGATGAATGAATGAAAGGAAAAGGGAGGGCAAAATAAAATCAGTCCACTCATACATATAGCCTACAGTACTGCTGGAGACCTACTGTGAAACCATGGAACGGTTGAACAATTAAAAATGCTAATGGTCCGTTGAAAATGATCAGAGGTTGGTGGAAAAACAGAGATTGCTGGTAATAAAGTGAGATGAGTCACCTCAGATTATAATTGTTGCATATCCTTCTTTTTTATATTTTAGCTAGTAACCTCTGTGGTAACGTAATGGTAAATTGTCAACCAAGACAGACTATTTAGTTCACCCTAGAATTAAAATGTTATCATCATTTACTCACCCTCATATTGTTCCAAACCTGTATGTTTTTTTTTTTTTTTTTTATTAAATGCAAAAGAAAATATTTTGAAGAATGTTGGTTGCTACCATGCTACCAGCAACTGTCTGCCCTGTTGAAAAAACAAAAACAAAAACAAAAACAAAAACAAACAAACAAACAAACAAAAAATACAGCATATGCTGGTCAGGTATGTTTTGAGCTGGTTAAAGCTGGTCCTGAGCTGGTTTAAACTAGTCATGTGCTGGTCCTATGCAACTAGCTCCTGCTCAGAACCAGCTTATAACCATCTCAGGACCAACTAAGGACCAGCTTAAACCAGCTCAAACCAGCAAAACATACCGGCATATACTGTTTTTTGTTGTTTGTTTTGTTTTGTTTTGTTTTGTTTTTACAGGGTGATTACCAACATTCTTCAAAATATATATTTATTTTTTTGTGTTCAATGGAAGAAAGAAACTACTACAGATTTGGAATAGGTTTGGAGGGTGAGTAAATAATGACAGAATGTTCTTTTTTGGGGGGAGTGTGAACTATCTCATTTCAACCATTTGTTAAATCCTGTTCTGAGGTAAAATTTGACACCTTTTGTCTCCACTCCATCCATCACCTAGCAACTGATGCCAAGGTTACTGGAAGTAGCACCCCAAACACATCCGTGCTTTTATTAACCCAGCCATAGATTAGTCACTGGAACACTTCTGATTGCTTCCGCTCTCCATGTCTCGTAGTTCTGACATTGTATAAGCATTACTTCCCTTGAAGAAAGACTCGAAGACATTTGAATCATTTACACGCAGTTCACTGAAGTGTTTAATAGTCTTCCTTGATTTCATACAGTATGTCAATAAAATCTGACAAAGAATGTGCTACTTTTTTTTTTTTTTTTGTCCTAGGAGTTATATACAAAAGTGAGCTATTGGGATGTTACTAAACAAGTGTGTTAGTGGTGCTGCCAGCACTCATATAATGTCAGGGACTGGAAGAAACCAATTATTATAAATATTCAACAAAGGCGTGAATCTCAGCCTGCAAGTTTGTACTACAGATGTAAATGGTATCTCAAATCATACAGCTTGCTGCAAAGTGCTGTGCAACTTGAAAAAGCAATTGGACCACTGATTTTCACCAGATGGATGATAAAATGAGCAAAATTATCCAAAAGAATGCTGCAGAGATGATGTGTCTTTGTATGCCAAAACCCGGAAATGAGTTTTTAGCACTGGTTAAATTATATTTCAGTTTTAAATGCGCTTCTGATTACAGATAGCCTACACAAGATTTGTATTTTAAAGAAAACCAGTTCGAAGGGAGAATAATTTGCTTTTTGGGTTAAAAGAATTTCTTAATATGAAATTCGAATGGTATGACAATTAGATATTAGACTGTACAGAAATTGAAAATGCTAAAACACACTCATAGTCACGCAATGCCGATGTAGTTAACATTAATAAATTGAGAATAAAGTATAACAATAATAATACTTTGCACGGTTTGATGTGATGTGAGCTAACTGATCTTCAGGTTAAATCACCTAGTAGTGCGATTTATGGTAATGCTTTTTTCCTCAGTTGGTCAGAACAAACATGGCAGACTTGTTACTTAATTGTTCAGATGGCAATATACAGTGAAAATTTTTATTTGGGTCATATATTCCAAGACATAGGCTAGAATATGTGATTGTGAAGTACAGTAAACATACACACCGGTGCGGTGACTGACAGCAACACATTCACCTCAAAACATTAGGGAGTCCGGGGAGTGAATTTTGAGGGGGGATGGCGTATCATTTCCAACTGGTTAGGCTAATCTGGAAATTAAAATGATTTTTATATTTTATCCATTCAAAAGACTATGAAAGCGATACCAGTTCTGCATATAAACATAGCCTGTGTTTATGGTTCGCTGTGCAATGCCGTCTTTGCCATTTAATATCTGCAGACTGCAGCCAATAGAAATGCTCTTCTATGGCTTCACGTCCTGCTCCTCAACGTAACAGTTTTTTAATGATTATAGAGAGTTTGCAAATGTGAAATTAAATTTATACTCCAGTTTAAATTTTTGATTTGATACAAAAGTTAATATTAAGTGACTTACATTTTAGGAACACTGTTGTCTAGTTTGCTCTATTTCGTCAAAAAAAAAAAAAAAAAAAGTTAAAAACCAAAGTCACAGCTGAGCCTCTGTACAAGTCTTTGACACAGCACTGTTTTGTTTATGAATGAATCTTTGCTTTTGAACAAATCTAGTGAGTCAATGATTCAATGACACATTCATAAAGAGAGTCACTTGCTTTGTTCCTAAATGAATCAGCCGTTTGAACGAATTGATTGAATGGATGATTCAGTGAGAAAGACAGTGACTTGCTGCCACCTACTGGCAGTTTCTGTTTCATTTTTAATGTATAAATTGAATAATTTAAATCATTGAAATTTCTATATTTAAAACACTAATCTCATAACATTGTTATTATGAGATGCATTAAAGCCACCTCTGAGTCTTGTCAAAAATTTCTTAAATTTTGTAAATATTGCTTAATGCCACATTTGTGTTCTTCTGTGCCATGCAAAGATGAATTGTTGATGCTGATTTCATTTGACTGGAAACTTATTCTTCCTGATTGTTATCGTTATATCTTATTATTTTAATTGAATTTATTGTTTAGTTATATTTTGCTAAAAGTTTATAAACCAGTTTTTTTTTTTTTTTTTTTTTGGCACAAAAGATGACATACATTTAATAAAGTTAGAAAAATGGCATTATAAAGGTTTAAAAAAAAAAAAAAAAAAAAAAACTTTAAGGAGTCAAATGTCAATAGGAAGGTTCATTTCTGGGTCATTCCTGGGATTCGGTAATATTTCAGTCCCCCGGAGTTTCTAAAGTGGTGGTTCACCAACATAAATTGTTAGAAGCTTTTCACAAAACTTTGGGATGCCCATTATAATTAATAAAAATAATTTTATATTTTTAGCATAAAATAATGTCTTATATCTATCTTGAACCAAACATTTTGTAACGTCCGTGAGTTCGTACTTACAACAAAAACTTTAATAAAATGTGCATAGTGTCTGTGATTTTTCACAACAATATAAGCATTTACTTGGGTTCCTTTCTTGTAAAAAATATTTAAAAAAAAAAATGCAAAATATTTGTTAAAAAGCAGACTTTATAGTTATGTCTCTCAGTCTGAACTCAACCCCGTCACACTAACCATTCTACACCCATAATAATTTAGTCTCCACTCATATGTGACTTCATTCAGGTCTCTTTAATAGTGGTGCAGAAAATGGTTAGTAGTATCATACTTTTTATTCATATATTTGAGGCATGTTATAGTCAGGGAGGGTACTGTCAAGCTTAACAACTCAACCCCGTCATATAAAATTAAGATTGAAAATTATTACTTTTTCAACATTTTATTTTCATTCATAAGTATATACAATGTGTTTATTTTATTGCTGCCATATATGGTCTACTCTCCTATGCTACATGAGCAGTAGTGGCCACAACCCCGTCACACTCAACCCCATCACAAATATATGTATTTCTCATTGTTACAGGGTTGTAAACTTGTGACAGGGTTGAGTTATTTGCTCCATTTATGAATAATTTTAATGAAAAAATATAAAATAGTCATGGTTTCAGTACTCCAAAATCATGACAACTCATATTTTTGTTTTAAATAGAATTTTTGACGTAATATGTCCACTTAAACATTGACAAGCATCATACATCAGAAATTGCGCCTACATTTGCAGCAGAAAGACAATGTTGGCCATGCAGATATGTTGACCCAGAAACAAAGGGACAATATGAGAGAGAAACAAAACCAACAATTTTAATTTAAGGCAATGTATCCCTTCAAATGTGTTACAGTCTTCAACCCCATCACACCTTGTCACATTAATATTTTTAGAAAAATATAGGGAAGACAATTAAGAACAAAAGTAGCCTATTTCTTGCTGATTACCATCTGACATGTTAAGGGCTAAAAGCTGACACTGCTTTATTTTGTAACCTAAGAAGCAGTATGCTGATATGCACACCCACACATTCTCCAAGAGGATATGGTCATTTCCTGTCATTAGCAATGTCATCACACTTTAACAAAATTGAACAGAAGTCATATAACTATATATATCACATCATGGCAAACATCTGCATGCGCAAGTCATGATTTATGCTATAAATATCACTGACATTTGACTTTGGTGTTAAAATGGAAAAAGTTACCTAATGTTTTGCTGTCTTTGAATCACATGCCATTAGATCCATATGACAGTGTGTTCAAAGTTGGTGGCTCAGTGGCTTTTCGTTAGATTTTTTTTATTTTATTTTTTTATTCACACATCATCAGGAAAAATATCTTTTTTAAAGTGACTCATCTCTGCTTTAAATTCACACATTTGCATGTGTTGTTTCAAAAAGAAACAGATAGGTGCTATGATGCAGGCTACTTGTTTGATAGAGACGTGCTTCCTTTGTTCTCTAAAGATCTCTTCTGGACCAGCATTTTTAGCAGTGGTAGTTTTATGTAAGTCTGTCCTTTTTTAGAGTGCTTGGGGAAGAAAATAGCCATCTGGCATTCTAAAAGCAGACTCTTGGACGCACGGTGCCCACGCTTTCCGCCAGTGGGTCAGTGGGTGAGAGAGGGAGGCAGACCACAGGGGAGGAAGAGATGGGCTGAACGGGTCCAGAGAGCGGTGGGCGGTGTGGGCTGTGTGCACCTGGAAAGTCAGTGCCGTTCAGGACAAGTAGGCTGAGAGCGTTTGTATACTGCAACAAGGGTGTGAAGGTCACAATGCTCCACATGTCATCAGTTTTTTTTTAGTTCTGTTTGGCACAAAGGGAGCCCAAAGAAAAACACTGACGTGGAATGCAACAGATTTGTTAGATGTTGTTGCCATTTATTGAGTATGATGACTAATACGCAGGCTAAAAGTGAAATGTTCTCAGCAAATGGGAAAATAATTATTTTTCCTTAAAATAAATATTTCTTACAACATGAATGTGTGTGTACATTAAGTGCATTAGTTAATACATTATGTAGCCTAAATTAGTTTTACGTGTACATTTTGTGTGTACATTGTAAATTCATGTTATTTTATAACATTTATACTTTTATTATACATTAATGTAGCTACTTGGAATATTAGTAATATGCACAAATTAACATTGACATTAATTAGCATTAATAACTGAGCATTAGCTAACATAGCTAAAAAATCTAACTTTAGTGTAAAGAATATATATTATTCCTTCAAAACAAAAAGCAATTTTCTGTTGTACAGTTCTTAAATGCATACACACAACTGATCATATTTACTGACTCTCTATATAGGCTACATACTACTACATACATACACGCATACAAATATATACCTCTATTATCGCTCATACGGCGCACTCTATGGATAAACTGCGGAACTGATCAAAATTAATCAAAATTAAATTATTTTTCTTTCTTTTTTTTAATGACGATTTTGTAAGAGTGTTTACCTCTTTCAGAGTTTGGCAGTTCATTTGGAGAAATTTTAAAACCATGTAAATGTCTTAAAATGGTAATGTAAATAAAAAGAGTAGCTAGAGTTCGTGCCAAGTGACCTGTTTTCACTGAGCAGACCCTTGTCAAATATAATCAGAATTCTTCTTAAGAATATATTTGTCTCTAATACTTGGATGGGACATGTTCCAATAGCCTATCCAAATTCCAGGTCTGTACGCTCATTCTAATTCAAATTAAGTCTTTCAATACACGTCTCTTTTCAAAAAATAACTTATTCCTGGCTTCAAACAGTGGCATACGATTTATCAAGAGCTCTTCTGACTAACAACATGACAAAAAGCCACGTGCAGCGCATTCATTTTTAAAAAGACAGTGCTCTCTAGTGGCCATATTGTGCTCCTACATTTTCTTCTTCATGCGGAACTGACACAGGAGTACAGAACCCGGTAACACTTTATTTTAAGGTGTCCATAATACAGAGCAATTACCCAGTTAAGTACTTAGTAGTAGCCGTTGTACTTACGTAAAATAAAATGTACGTACCATGTAACTATGTTATGGAACAGCTTGTAATTACAGTTTGTAACTATGTAGATGTAATAGGCAGCTACTGTTACACATACGAAACAGACCCAGCTACTTATGCAACCAAAATATTGTTACATATGTGTTGCAGACTTAAACAATGGAATTATAAATGTAATTGCACAGACATAAGCTACTTAAAATAAAGTGTACTTAAGTGTACTTCGTGTGTATCTATACTGTACACCTTATCCAGCTGCACCTTAGTTTGATTTAACCCACCAGTACACAGCTAAAATACATGTAATACCTTTCTAATTACATTACAATTACAGTATATTACACAGGCATAAGCTACTTAAAATAAAGTGTGTCAAGATTGCACTTAAGTGTACTAGTAGCTGTGTAACAGACTTGGCCTGTTACATATAACACACTCTCAGAAATAAAGGTACAAAAGCTGTCACTGGGTTGGTACCTTTTCAAAAAGGTACATTTTCGTACCTATTAGGTTCAAATATGTACACTTTAAGTACTAATGTGTACCTTTAAGGTACCAAAATGGACCTTTTAGCTACAAACATGTACCTTTTGAAAAGGTACCACCCCAGTGACAGCTTTTGTACCTTTATTTCTGAGAGTGCAGTAGCTGCCTATTACATCTACATAATTACAAACTATAAGTACAGGCTGTTCCATAGCTTAGTTACATGGTAAATACATTTTGTTTCATGTAAGTACAACGGCTACTACTAAATACTTAATTAGGTAATTATGTATTATGGACACCTTAAAATAAAGTGTCTCCAAAATATATATAATAACTCAATGTCTTAACTGTTCTGAATGTGGTTCCTTGCGTTTTTTTGTTGTTGATGATTTGTCATATAACATCTTTTAACAGCAGACCTACACTTCAGGCAAAATATAATATTTACAAAAGTAATAAATGCAAGAAGTAGACTATAACAAAGCATAACTATAGAAACAAAAAGCAATACACAATGCTAAGAGAGACACAGTGCTTAAAGGATCAATGTACTACTATTGCTATTTTAACTACTATTTATTATTATCATCTTTACTTTTTACTTCATTTACATTTAAACAACATTTCCAAAAATACTATAGGCTATTAATATGTATTTATTGTCCCCCCCCCCCCCCCCCAGTTCACCAAATTCCTTGTAAGAGTAACTTACACAGTCAATAAAGGTGAATTTAGATTTATATCTGAATTTTGATTCTTACTTGTCTAATTAAGTCATATCTCGGTGTGTTGTAGGTGTAGTTAAAGCAGCTGTCAATTAATAATAAAAGGTGAGGCAACAGGAACTTTCTCAGCATGTTTCAATACTGTAAATCATGTATGTGCGTGTGATAACAAGTAATAACATCTAGCTTATGTAAATATTATATAATATATAATAGGCTAAAACAGTAGGCCCTAACAGCTATGACATAAAATCTGTATGTAGCTTTATCAAAACTGTTTTGTCTTATAAATTACACTAAATCTATGTGAATTTTAGAGATAATTTGGCTTCTAACAACACAATAGAACTGCTTCACATCAAGAAAATTATTCGTATTTGTACAGTACCATGCACAATTATTTAAAAAATAAAAAATTAAAAAAATAAAACATCACTTAAAATAAAATGTCCATAAAATATACAATGCTGTATGGCTAAAAATGAATCTGTAGATTAGGTATGCTCTATTTGTGCCTATGAAAAGCGTCGCACTTGACCCCAAACTCTTCATAGCCCTTTAAGTTGTTACTGTCCCGCCTCCTTTTAGAACGCAATGACATCATCGGTTTAAGCAACCAATGGGAGACCACGACGAGCATGAGCTAGAGAGAGTAGTATGTGTAGTGCGCATACGTATGTGTGTATGTGTGAGTGTGTGCGTGCGTGTATGAGTGCGATTGTGATTCTATAGACTTTTTTTTTTTTCTTTTTTTTTTTTAATCATATACACTTCAGCTTCATCGTCCATCTGTCGTTTGGAGTAAGATTAACATTGATTTTACCCATCTGGATTTTAAAAACGTTTTTGAGGAAGAATGTCACTGTCGCTGATCAATTCAACACAATACAGGAATCAAGTAGTTATATTTTATTAAATTACCTTCATCAGCGTAATGGATGTTTAGACCAAGTTATGAGACATTTCTTATATTAACTTTAAACAGATCTGTTTCCTTCTGCACGGAGATCTGCTGTTGTTTTGGCACTGGGAACTCATGATCGTTGTTTATTTGTGTTTCAGCATGAGTTTGTTTGCATGGAGCTGAACATCGCTGAATAGACTCATTGACTGTTCTTAGAAAGAGCTGATCAATCCAGAGTTTGTGTATCAGATATGAATCTGTAATTTGAAGAAGTGATCTTAAACAAAGCTGAGAACAACCAAGGAAAGACAGAATGCTTAAGACCCTTACTAAAAAACTCAGAAGACACTCTCTAAATGAGATTCATCCTTTTCAACTAAAGGTAAGTCAGCATATAACTATATCACATAAAACATGCATGTATTAAAAAAAGACATTCTATGTAACTTGACTGTATGAACAGTAATACTAAATATTTGTAGGCCAAGATGCATTATATTTATACAATATAACTATATCACGTTCAAATAAAAGTAGATTTCAAAATAGAAAAAAACAAAACAAAAACTGGTCATAGTTTGATACAGTGTTAGTGTTACATAAAGAAGTACTGGATGTAATGAAATAATGAGCTGATTGGAATCACACGTTATTCTTACTTTTGTCATAATTTATAGTAAAATACAATATTTTACAGTATGTAACAATATCTTTATTGTAATGTGATAGTGTTACCATAAAGCACTTTGTCTTGTGACTGCCTTATTGTCCTACATTGGATTGGAGAAGCTTTCTATTTACCATGTGCATGTCTTAGTGTACTACAGTATGTTTGTTTAAGCTCAAAGTGGATTTGTTACATGGAATAGTTTTAAAACCTACCCACTCATTCAGACTCCTGTGCATATTTATCATTAAGTGATCACACACACATACACTTGAAACTGGAAGTGCACAAACAACATGTCCTCAGAGATATCCAAAAACTATATGTGAATGAAAAACCTTTATTTGAAGGAGTAAACTAAAGATCCAGATGACCTCGTGAGTTAAAAGTTTTAGCAGGAGAAAGCATGATGGCATCTGGCTTACGCCATCTTGAAAAACCGTCTTAAAGTAATACAACACCTTTCTGGAATCCATAAATACTTCACATACTGGACCTAATGCTGGTTCTCTGTTAATGCCACATTGTTAAAAAGTCATAAATTGCTCGTAAGTGCATCATATAAACCTTTTGTTGAGGCATTTGTCAGTATGCTTCTTGTTTAAGCACATGGTGTGATGTTCCACTAAGATGTAGCCTAAAGCTTGTATGAGCTTATTTCAGGAAAGAGTCCACTCCATGGATCACCACATGGTAGTTTTCACATTTTGCCTATTGCACTGTTAGTTGATTGGTCTGTACGACTGCTTGTTCCAGTTTCATTATTTGTCATGAGAGGTGTACCCTCCAGACATGTTTGAGCTCTTTCCTGGTAGATGAGTTGTTATCTCTTCAAAGGGAGGTAATGTGGCAGTAGCAGGATGGAAATTTACTTTAAAACTGATGATGAATGAATTGGAGAGGCCGCTACAAAGGTGTGACCATTTAGGACAGTTGAAAAAGTGGGAATATGTATTAAATGTTGTAGACATGTTGTTACAAAGCTGTATGATTTACTTTCTGAGTAAATGATCCTAGAGTTTTCATTTTTGTGTAAGCTATACCTTTAACATAAGCTCCTGGTGTTATTGTGCAAGATTCATTAGTTGTGCTATTCCAGACGCAAATAAAATAATTGGTTCTGCCTTTGGCTAATGTCATATAGGGCTTGTTATCGAGAAATAGCTGTAGCTTGTATAATATAAGTAGTAGAGACCAGACATGAAACTCTCACATCATTTTTCTAGTTCTCTCGTTTTAATGGCAAAATATTCCACCACTCACTCTCTGGTGTGTTCAGGTCACACTCAAAATCACCGTTCCATGTATGACCTAATACGCAGTTTTTACACCGCAAGTAAATTTTCTGTCATATTTTTATGAATGTAATATGAAGATTGTAAAAATGCAAATTGTAGGCACAACAATATCGGTACAGCCATAGACATCTAGTAAAATATGCATCACATGACTAAATATGCAGCGTCTTTTTCAAATAGCCCCATTTTCACAGTCCACACTACAACATGAAAATGGCATTTTCAAATGTATCTATCAATGGCTGAGCATCTTCAAAAACTTCAGGACAAAAAATGGAATCTCGGTGTGGACGGAAGGCCACAAAGTAAAGAAAAAGAAGATAAGTATAGATGTATCCTTATTAATTGACTGCATTCTGCTATGTAATTCCCACCTTTCGAGATCTAATTGGTTTCTAGTAGATAAAACAAGTCTTTTCTCATTGAATATCTTGTTTCACTTGGAAATGGTGTATTATGGAAGTAAAACTGGTTGTGAATTCCATTTCATATTGATTTTAAGTTTGTTTGTACTAGACTGGGATTCCTAGCTGAAAGACGGTGTGAATTGCAAAGCTTGTCTATGACCAGTGTCATAGAGTTGAGTTGGAGAGCCGCGTGTTAAAATACCTGGTTGATTTTCAAGCTAGCTTCAGTTGAGATAACACAAATCCCTTTTTTTTTAAATTAGTTTTTTTATATACGATCTCAACATGGTAAAGGAAGATGGAAAGACATTTTGACTACTCAATGCCAAAGACTGTTATTCCTGTATCAATGGACACATGTCCTGGTCTCAGCTTGACCCTTTGGCTTACACTAATAAATACAATTACGGTGGTTGGAGTGTGGCCTTCTGCCAGAAACGTCTTTGGCACTGCTGGTTTGCTGACGGAAGCCGTGTGTGTATAAGTGTCTGTACCTGTCATGTTTGAGTAGATCTAGTAGACCACTGAGAAGCTTTGGAAGAAATTTGAGGATCTTCATGGCAGTGTTCCCCGGATACAAGCCAGAGGAAAAATGATAAGCAAAGGCCTTTTCACAAGAATGAACGTTATGATTTCAGTATTTAAACTTTGAACATTGTGTTGCAACTTTTGACTTGCACACAGCTCGCTGTCCACTGTAGCATGATACTCCATGATATGGAGAGGCTTTATTAAATTAAAAATACAGAGGTAGAATTCAAATGTAACTTAGAATACATTACCAATGAACCAACACTGTACAAGGAGGACATAAACAGATCTATACTAACCCAGAAGCTAGAGTTGCCCAGAAGTCTCCTTCATGCATGAACAGACACACACACAGAGCTGCAGTCATGGCCCCTGAGGCCTGTGTGTGTGTTTGTTTGAGTCTTGAAACACTGTTTATTGTGTGTTTTCCTGTGTTTGAGTGTGTCCTGTGTCATAGCCTTTCACTTGATCCCCTTTTGATTGGTTTGTTCTTGTCCACTTGTGTAAAAATTGAAAAACGCAGCTGTGAGTGTGGCTATTTTATTTTATTTTTTTTTGCCTCGTGAGCTTTTAAATTGACCACAGAGGACTAGGCCTAAACACTCCCATGGTTAGCAGACTGCTTCATGTTACAAAAGTGCCTTTGCAAGTCTTGCAGGACTCTGTTGGAAAGTACAACACTTTATCAGATTATCGTTTAGTCATTCATTTGCAATTACAAAACATTAGAATGCCAACCTATATAAATTTGTTATGTTTCCATACAAGCCAAAAAGGTCATTAACTTTATGTCAGTTGTGCGGGCTTAATGTAAATTGTCATGAAATGTAAGGACAATTGGCTGGATTCACACGCTCACCTAAATCCTACTGCCAAACAACGAACAGTTTGTCAAATGTTTGCTTTTCTATAAGCCAGGAGGGGAAAGACTGGAAATGCTAGCCCAATGTCATTCACATGTTGGCCAAGCACTTATTCCAGCAGCTAGGCTAAAGAAAGTTGGATACTTGTAATGGTTTAGAGAAGAAAAAAAAGTATTTGGCAATACTTAGTAAATGTGACGTTATAAATTTGTACCACATTTATGCTGTAATAGCATTTTTAGCTTCCTGCTCGAGTAATTTCCACTTACTCAGTATGTAGTATAGTTAGCCAAAGGCAGAAATGCGAATGCACTTTGGCTTCTTGGGCGGCAGTAAATTTTATAGGCCTTTAACATAATTGGCAGCTTATGTCTGCTATTTAAGCATGCATGTCATTGTAATTAAAAAAAACATTATCAGATATTTTCATCGAGCAGTTATTGCCTCATTGATTCCTGCTGTTAGTTTTTTTTTTTTTTTAATTGCAGCAAAACTTATTTCAACATTGATAGTTCTGCTATTGCACTGGGTGCAAATGTGAAACATGCACGGTTGTGGCTGGTAGTGATTAGGCACTTTCTGCTGGACATTGTTAGCAAGTTGGTCGGAATTCAACTGTGGTTGGTTATAAATATTATCAGGCAATGTTGAGATTTGTGAAACCCTCAGTGTTATAGTTGAAAGCACATGAAACATACATAAAAAAGCTGTTTGTTTTTATAGTTGGAGTTGAAAATTAAACATTGTGAAAAGATTTGTTAAAGTGGTCACCCAAAAATGAAAATTCTGTCATATGCTCACCCACATGTCATTCCAATGAAAGTTTATGGTTTTCCTTCTTCTGTGGAACATATGTGACCATGGACCACAAAACCAGTCATAAGGGTCAATTTGATTTGAAAGCGGAATAAATAAGCTTTCCATTGATGTATGGTTTGTTAGGATCGGACAATATTTGGCTGAGATGCAACTATTTGAAAATCTGGAATCTGAGGGTGCAAAAAAAAAATAATCTAAATACTGAGAAAATCGCTTTTAAAGGAACACTCCACTTTTTTTTGGAAATAGGCTCATTCTCCAACTCCCACAGAGTTAATAAGTTGAGTTTTACCGTTTTTGAATCCATTCAGCCGATCTCCGGATCTGGCGATAGCACTTTTAGCATAGCTTAGCATAGATCATTGAATCCTATTAGACCAGTAGCATCGCGTTCAAAAACGATCAAAGAGTTTCGATAGTTTTCGAAACTCTAGCTAGGTACCTAGTTATAATATAGCTGGGGACTACTTTCAGGCGCTGCGTAATATCACTGCGCCTGCCGCGGCCATGTTACGGCAGCAAAATTCCTTGATTATTACACCGGAATGAGAGTATAGTTCCTAGCCAAATAGGACTAGAAAATCGCAACTTTTCATTTCGCGCCGGTCTTAGTACACGATATAACTACAGAAGAGTCAAGTTTTAAATAGGATAAATATCGAAACTCTTTGGTCATTTTTGAACGCGATGCTACTGGTCTTAATCGGATTCAATGATCTATGCTAAGCTATGCTAAAAGTGCTCTCGCCAGACCCGGAGATCAGCTGAATGGATTCAAAAACGGTAAAACTCAACTTATTAACTCTGGGTGAGTTGGAGAATGAGCCTATTTCCAAAAAAAGTGTAGTGTTCCTTTAAAGTTGTCCAAATGAAGTTCTTAGCAATGCATATTACTAATCAGAAATTAGGTTTTGATTATATTTACGGTACAAAAATTACAAAATATCTTCAAGGAACAAGATCTTTACTTAATATTGTAATGCTTTTTGGCATAAAAGAAAAATCGATCATTTTGTATTTTTTGCTATTGCTACAAATATACCTGTGCAACTTAAGACTGGTTTTGTGGTCCAGGGTCACATATAAGATATATTAAGAAATGTCTATTTGTCCGTAGATTGAAAATCAGTGGGCTCCAATATTGTTTGGTTCCCAGCATTCTTCAAAATATTTCCGCATAAGAAAGAAAGTTCTGCACCTTTGAATTGACATGAAGGTGGATAAATACTTATTTTTCAACTATCCCTTAAGTTTGGCTGATGTAATGAAGATATCAATCAACTGAGGGCAAGCAGACATGTTTCATGTGAAATCTAAAGCCTGCACTGAGCTCTAAGAAGCATTTTTGTGTTCTAAAATAAGCTAACTCCAAAATAGACATTAGAATAATACACTGAAAATGTGTTACAGGTGCATGCATATTGTATATTGCCCACAACCCCAAGTTTTTGATGGTCCCCTTTAACTTTTTAAGAGGAATGGTCATAAAGTTATTTTAATGTACTGAAATGGAATCTTATTTTGTGTTGCTTTATGAGACTCTGGTATGTCTGCATGCATATGAGTGTTTTAAGTTTAAACAGTACGGAAGGAGCAGGGTGGTGCGTTACAGTGGTTACACTTAGTCATTCGCTGTCTACATGATCTACACCCGTAGATGTGTGCACAAACACACAGACTGGCCATGATTACAAGACCAATCACCATCCTAAAGTGTTTAGCAGATGGCGTAGCTAGAACTCATGGCTGTGACACACATGTTGACGCCCAGTATGCAACTCTCACCTACCGCCCACTACACAGCATACTGCTTTGACATCACAGACATCATTAAAACCCTCAGAGGGACTCTCTTTGAGGATTGTGAAGGAAAACAGGCCAGGACCATTAATTTAGCTATCAACATTAAGAGGTTCTCATGGTTTTAACATTTTTGGTGCATAGTGAGAGAATTGGGCCCTGTTCCAAACCTTGTGAAGTCCAAGAGGCAGTAGGGTGTCCCATTTGTCATTTGATTATTCAGAAGGGTGATCAGAAGCAACATCTTTTATGCTGCACTGCATTCTTTTTTGATGCATGCACAGTTGCGGACATCATGGTGGACTACCACCCAACAGTGTGGTCCGCAAGGGCAATTTAGGGCAAGTTCTGGTCTCCATGGGTTGTGGACCCTACTGTCATTCAAAGTAAAGCTTGCATATTCTCTGGGTGAAATGTAATTTAATATCTATCTGAGACATCTCTGGTCTGCTGCTGATTACCATAGGAAATACCTTGTTTATGAAGATAAAAAAAATAAAAAATGTGTTTACAGCAATGCACTTGGAATAGAAGCAGCGGAAGCCTAGCAGACAAATACGTGGGGGAATTATAATCATAAATGTGCCGCTTATATTTTTGCTGACATTGATTAATTCTTTGGTTAAGTTGAGCTGTAAAGTTAATTTAGTTGATTTGGAGCAATTTCTGGTTATGCATTAATAGCTTTGCCACATCACTTCCAGATGACCTTGTCAGGATATCAGTGAACAGTTAACACTCTCTTTTCCTGATACAATTAGATAGTCCCACCCCAAATTCACTTCATTGCTTGAGCCAGTATTGCTGTGTTGGGCTGATCCAACCTGATTTCAACGTTAAACATAACTATTTTACAAGGTGGCGGTTTCATATGAATTTGTATATAAACTTTTTTTTTTTTAAGCATGAATGCCCTGCCCTACCCTAACCTCAAACCTAAACATAACTGAGACTGGGGCATATGCAGATCGTATGAAAATGTACAAATGACATTGTTAGAATTCGCCAAAACTTAAAATATTTACGAACTGCCATTAGATGATTGTGTCGTCTGGTTTGTTTTGATAGAGCCACATGTTTTTTGGTCTGCAGTTTTCTCTGCATTTTAAGCTGTGATAGGTGAAAGTATTTTTATTAAAATTACACATTTCACCTTTAGCGGCTATAATAAAGGTCAACAGTAACCAATCAGAGCACCTCTCATTACGGGCCACTGCAAAATCAGGACCTATTGACGTGTTCCAGGACACATGATGGATAGAATTTACAGCATTGTTACTTTATTGCGCTGGTATGTGCATTGTTTTTTTCTGTTTTAGGACATGCCTAGGTGCCCTCATAATGACGTTAAGACTGTCATGTCATTGACCTTTGAGTATTATCACACTAACAGCTCATTTGTGCGCCAACAGCTTTCTGAGCTGATATCATATTCACACACACCCTCTTCAAAGCTTGTAATCCATGACCGTCATCACTGACCCTAATCTACCCCACACATTCAAATGAGAATAGCCAATGCTAATCCAGAAGGCCATGACAGCAGTGGCACCTCCCTGCCTCTCTCATTCCCAGACTGCTTTGCAGGATGGTACTAGACCCTGAGGCTACAGGGCAGCTGATTATGTTACATATACAAACACATTGACAACCCTACAATTTATGAGCTCAAACAGGGCCGGAGGATACAGAGAGCAAACCATAAACTATGCAAACAGCTCTGCCTGCAAGAGCAGTGCATTGTGGTCAGCATCAAACCCTCATGCAAATGCTGTTTGTTGCATATGTTAATGCAAACGGGTTGTGCTGGTTTATGCTGCAGGAAATGTCTGGGATCAATTTTAAACCAGATAACCCGCCTGTCAGGGTTTCCAAAAAACCCCCAAAACACTTTATGTATTTTAAATCCTGTACTTCTCTACAATGAGGGATTACTGAATTCAAAGCCAAGGGAAGCATTCCTTAAGGGAAATTTCCATCCTAAATTCATTACAACGAATGTGGTTAATGTTTCTTGAAATGTTTTTAGCCTTTTTTTGTTTATTATTAGACTAGTCTGTTATCACTTAGGTCCCACTTTATATTAGGTGGCCTTAACTACTATGTACTTACATTTGAATTAATCATTTGGTACAATGCACTTATTGTGTACATACATGTGTTTACATTGTACTTATATTTTTAAAAATACCAATATGTAATTACATCTGTAATTAATTTCTGTAATTACATTTATAATTACACTGTTGACCCATTCCTTACACCTTAACCCATCCTTAAACCTACCCATACCACCAAACCTGTCCCTAACCTTATCCGTATCCCACCTCAATAGCAGCAAAAGTGTTTTGCAGTATAGTATGAACACAACTAGTACATTGCACTTATTTTTTGATGTAAGTACATAGTAGTTAAGGCCACCTAATATAAAGTGTGACCCAACATTACTATCAAATCTTTTTTTTGGACATGATACCATTCTATTCTTTAAAGTATATCTTAGTGTTATGTCAGTGCCATGAATATGGTAAACATTCAGCAGAGTTAAGTATCATGTGATGTATCACCATGGCACTGTCATACTTTTTAGGTATTGATATGAAGTATAATTTTTATGTTTTTTTTTTTTTCAAATTGTACTTCATATTGATAAAAGTTATGTATTCCCAGAGATGAAGGAAAGGCATAATCCACGTGTAAGCAAATCAGTTCAGGTCCACTGACATTCAAATGCAGAGGGAACGGGCTGGGCTGGAAACCGCCAACCATGTGATTCACACCTACATGAGTACAGCTCCTCTGCAGAAAGGCATGCATTTATGTTAATAAACAGTGCTGTCTATGTTGGTTTGATTTAATATGCTTATGTTTCAACATGTACATTGAAAAGAACTGCTACACTGCTTACCAACCTCGTCACCCCGAACAAAAATGTGGCCCTGCACCGTGGCGCTCTTATCATATAAAGTTACAGAAAAGATCATTCTAGCACAGCCACATTCCTGTGTTGTTCACCTGCCCTACTAAATTTGTATGTCAGTTATTCAGATAAATAACCAGTCACTGTTGAAGTTTTAATTTATGCCATTGAGGCAAAGTTAAATAGTGACCATGATGGAGAACTGAAGTCTTTTCTTTTCAACTTTATTTTCAGTGTGCTTAAGCTATAGTACTTAATTGATAGTTACAGCTCTAAAATTGTATTAAATATTAAAATTATTACAGCTAATAATAATACAGCTGCTGGTATTACTCGCAACCTCTTTTAAATGTGTAAATACCGCACATCAGTTGGAATATAATAATAATGCGCCAAGGTAAATTGCTTGACTTCATCCTGCTCTGTTAGGTTAGAACTTGGTGAATGTAATGTATGAGAAACATTCATTCAAAATCATACTGCAAATAGCTTTTAAAGGTATTTAAAAACATAGTGTGAGGCAGTATGCTGGCTATCTCATGCATCTTCAAAGCCAGTGGTATGTGAGCACTGGCCTCCTTTGAACTACATTTTGATACTGCCTAAACAATTATTTGAGAAAAAACAGGCTGTGCTTTCATTTCGGTCCAAAACCATAGTGAATAGCTTGATGGGTAATTTGACCCTGATGCTGATGATTTTGACAATAGCTCTGTTAACATATCTTCACTTAAACACATGCATCCCATAATCCCCTGTGAAGATGTTGTCATCCCATCTGGGGGCGGTTCCCTGGGAAACAGGACTCATGCAGTGCTGCAGTATTTAGTTCAGTCTCTCCGCTGTGTGTATGCATGTGTGTTTGTATGTAGGGTTCCATTACTAGCCAAATTAAGATCACTATTTAGGCTACCTTAAAAGACATTACCTTCTGCCTCAGACTGAGTATACATAGAGCCTGTTTTTTTTTCTGTTGTGCACTACTGGAACTGCTTTTTCCTTTTTGAGCAGCTTTTTGTGTCTACACCCATGAGATCCTATCAAAGCTTTTCAGTGCAGGCAAAGAACCAGAAGTCGACTTAGTATCAGTAGTGTTTTCTCTCTTGACACTGAAGCGAGGCTGGATGTATAAGAACGCTCCCAGGATCTATTGATTGGCTGTCACCATTAAGCCAAGGTCACTTGCCAGCATCTTGTAGCGCTGGTATTGTGTCACCCTCTGCCTATTTGAGAGAGCTTCGACACAAGGAGGCCAGTGTGTACGGTTGAGGCTATGCTTTTCAGTTCATAGTCATATTTGCTTTATTGGAATGGCAAAACGGCTTACATAACCAAACCATTAATAAACATTTGGTCATTATCACAAAGTAAACTCCTTCAGAGTGATGCAAGATCGCAGTGTCAAGGTTGATTTTTTCAATATTGACAGGCTGACTGTGCATTTATACTCAAAAGAAGTCTATTTGTATATAATTACATTCAAAAACAGGTTTTCTGGTGTTGTTTATGAGCTTTTTTTGGTTTTTGTTCCAGTGATTGCTCTTTTGTTGTGGCAATACAATCTTGCTGTAGGAAGAAGGATCTGCATGGACATGGATATATTATATCAATATCTACGTCACAAACCAATAATATTACTATTTTGAAATGTATTATCATTCAAAACTTTGATATATTGCGATCTTTACACAGTTGTTTCTCATTCTCATTTCTCAAGGTCTCTGCCTGTAGATCGAGCCATATAAATAGATTTAGTTTTGACAATAGGCACCTCGGTCAGAAATTACTTTAGGGAATAGCATACCTTGGTTTAGCTCTTTTATCATAGCATGGAAACACTTGCAGTCTATTATGCTGTATGGGTCCAAACTGTATACACTGTAAAAAAAAAAAAAGTTGAACCAACTTAAAATTTAAAGGCAACCAGCTTCAGCAGATTTTTGAGTTTTCTCAACTTGTCATTTTAAGTTTATACAACAAAATAATTGAGAATCTCCCACAAAAATAAGTTGAGCAAACTCAAAAATCTGCTGAAGCTGGTAAAAAACATTTTTTTTTTAAGTTCGCTCAACTTTTTTTTTTCTTTTTTTTTCTACAGTAGACTCACAATGTGTCCTAACCAGTTTAAAAAAAAAAAAAAAATGGTCGAATAGAAATAGTTGGTGTACACTGAGTAACCTTTTTGCTGCCTTTTCACAGACTTATGAGAATGGTGGTCAGTTACAGTTTTCCAATGAAAATTGCTGGGGTTTCACTTGAAAGTATAGGAGGATATCTTGTTTGGTTTCCACTACCAAAAAATAACAAATCCAACAACTTCAATAATAGATTTGAAAATCCAGTTCATTATTTAGCCTTTTTATTTGTTGAATATCTGTCTGGTTATCTTTATTAAAGGACTGCGTTTTAGTAACCATATATCGCAAAGAAACATGTCTGAGCGGTTGTTATTACAGTAAACCAGCCTAGTTATGTATGAGTTTCCTGAACTAACACACTAACTAATCAATTTTGAAAATACATTTTCTACTGCAGAGGAATATTGTTGTTCCTTCTCCCCTCTCATTGTGTAATACTTGTAATTCGATTCTGTACAAACAGAATTTTCAGGCATGATATTTATACAACCAAACTCATTCCAGGAAAGTTCTGGTTGCAACAAAACCAAACTAAACAGCTTTTTTTTTTTCTCCTAGTGGGATTGATTTGTGTATTCTGTGCATACATGGAACAATAAGGGCATTCACTCTGTATTTATTTGTATGGTTATCACCCCTAAAACTACTAATGGGCAGTAGTTTATAAGTACGTAATACTAAATGAAAACCTGGAGTATTGCTTCTTACAACCGAAGACAGTGTCTGGCAGGGGTTTTGGTGGTGAGGAATGGTAATTTGTGGTGACTTTGAGATTTGAGACAGACTGGATTTCACTGAGTAGAAATGGCTCTTCTGGGGGCCGTGAGATCCTAGTGCATGTGAGAAAGAGTGACACATTTGAGTCATTCAGTTTTTCTCACTGTTTGCTTAGTGAAAGGCGAAAGAGATGAGAAGAGAAGTGGGGTGTGTGTGTGTGTGTGTGTGTGTGTGTGTGTGTACTTGAGAACAGATGGCAGCTGGTTAGCTGGGCTTGGACAAGGTAATTACCGTGCACTGTGTTACTTAACTCTTTACTGGTGCAATCTGTTGGGTTTTCTCTCTGTTCCATTCTCTCATTTGCTGATAGACTTTTAATCAGTTTTGCACTTAAAATAATCTTGTCTAAATTAATTTACAATGGGGCACAGCTAAGCTGTCATAGCAATTGGTGTTGTGGTTTTGGGTGTGCCTCTTGTTTTTACTTCTCTTAACCTCATGCTCTGTTTCTTCTTTTTACACTTTCGGATCTTTATTCAAACTTTACTGAGCACGTCTTTTCCATTTTATCACACTTTCTAATCTAATCACACCTCTCATCTCAGTTGAGGTGTAGATCTGTGAATGATTAGTGCTGATTTCTAAGACAAGCATTACTGAAAATATTGTGCATACTGGGTATTAAACTTTGATGTATCACATTATTTGTGTGGCATGATTCATGTAGATTATTAAGGTGTTCTATTACAGTTTTAAGCAATCAGTCATCAGGTTTTCAGCAGGCAAATGACAAAACGGGCCAAAAAAAATAAAAAATCCCATAGACTTGCATATCAAGGGAACAGATTTTGGCCATGCTAGCAATCGAAGCTAAACATGCTAAAAACACTCAATACCTTAGCAACCACATAGCATTGCTTTGGCAACCACCCACATTGCTCTTGCATATTGAAGGCAACTTCTGCATGGGAAATCATGACACTCAATTTCTTTAGAAATTGCAAGAGGTTAATTGATAATGGCTTTGTTTAGTTTGGATTGTTTGCAGGAAACATTCAGCACTTACTGCATATGTTTGCTTCACCCTTTGTAATATTAGAAGGTTTCCTAAGAAGCTGCCCAAGTGTTAGTCACTGGTCTTGTTGTTATAGCAAATGATAAGCAATACTTTTATGCTATTAAACTAGAATACGGATGCATGAAAAACACTTTCCATTTGCTTGTGTGAGCTGTGGGACGTGACAGTATGAGGATTCTTGTTCTTGTCTGACCTTTGCTTTGCTTTTGAAACAGATTTCCTACCATGGCAGTGAAGAAGGGGGGGAGAGTGAAGACTCGGAAGGCGAAAACCAAGAGCTGGCACAGATTGACAGAGGTATGTGCGTTTTGCCGCATGCATATGTCTGTAGCATACAAGGCTTCAACAACTAATTGACATAATGTATAATATTACATAGATAATTCACAGAATAACAAATTTACATAAGTTACTGTTATGTTTCTAAAAGCAAGGTTTTGAAACCTGAAAGTAAGATACTAAAGTGTTGTCATCATGAAAAGGATACTCCACCCAAAAATGAAATTTCTCTCATCATTTACTCACCCTCATCCTGTCCCAGATGTACATGACTTTTCTTTCTTAAGTGGATCACAAACCGAGATTTTTAGAAAATAATTCACCTCTGTGAGTCCATAAAATGCTAATGTTTTAAGCCTAAATAATGAGAGAATTTAAATTTTGGGGTGGACTATCATGACAATCAAACTGGCTGCAAAAGAAGGTGAGTGTAATCATTAGCATTAAACCTTTTCTAAATGAAACAAAATTAAAACTCTTAATACAATGCAACTAATGCTATTTTTACATCTATAGTAGTGGGGTACCAAAGAAGTGAAGACAGTGGAGCTTAGATGATCCACCTCATGATAGCCTCATAGCAACTAACCTAGCAATTTCATGTTTATCAGTGTGAAAACAGATAGTGCAACAAGTGTGGAACAAGACATTAAATGTCATTGTGCTCTTGAGCAAGACACGGAAACCCAGGATGCTTCATGGGATTATCCCTGTATAAAGTGTATATTAAGTTTTTATATTTTGTTAAATGACATCCTTCTGTTATATTACACCCCTTGCAGAGCGTCGGCGAAACTGCGCCTTGACTCCTCTAGCTACTAGCCAGCAGCACAATCAGGGCATTCTTTCTCCCGCCCACTTACGCCGTCTCCGTTTACTCCTGGACCCAATCTTGGACCATCACAGTTCTGAAGAGGAGCTGGAGCGCATCGCAGGAGCCACTGGGGCCGAGGGGGGTCGAAAGTGGCACAGACATGGAGACATGAGCAGCACCTCCAGTGACGAGGAAGTGAAGGACCTGTGTGGGCCGAATGAATCGTCGGCTGGACCTCGCTTGAGTGCCACATCTCCCAGCCCTGTTCTCTTCAGCTCCTCTCCTCCTCGAGCTCTCAAGCCTTCCCACACCCCAGCTCGCCTTCCTGTCCGACCCATCATTCTCAGCCACTTTGAACAACCTTCCATGCCTTACTGGCGGCACCGGCCCGCTTACACAGGGGAACCAGGTCGCCCCAGCTTGGACTTGGAGAAAATGCAGCAGGTAAGAGACGCTCATTTTCCCTGAAGATCTTACTTAGCCAACAAGAAACTTTTCATATTCTATAAACAGTAGTAGTCTTAACCCTATATGCATGCTCAACCTTCCCTTAAAATCAGAGGAAAGTACAAAGGTTGATAAGAATGTGGAAGAAATTCTTCCCAAAATTAGTCACTAAAAATGGTTCTAATAGTATAATTGCATGTGATACTCACATATCTGAGCAAAAAGGCTCAAGAAATGGATGTGGAAAATGGAAAAGGTGGGAAGAGGATGGAGCATGGGGGTTGGAAGAGGGTCAAATTCATTCAACAGAGCTACAACATGCTTGCAGTGTCCAAATGGATGAACTGGGGACAAAGACAAAAATATGTGAAGAGTTTGCTAATCAGATTTGGATATTATCAAAAAACATTGCTTTGAGACATACAGCAAATGGCTGTACAAACTATGAACAAATTACACAGATCAGTTTAAAGGGATATTCCACTCAAATGTATTGGACTTTCTTTCTTTTGTGCAACACAAACTGAGCTTTTTAGAAAAACAATCCAGGCCTGTATAATGCAGATAGAAAGGAGCCCTCAAAGTTAACGCTTCAAAAACTATTAAAACGAATGATGCGAAGCGATAAGTGTGTGTGAGAAAAATACTCATACTGATAAAAAATACACATACTGATAAAAAATAATGTGAAGCGTGATGCAAGCATGTTGTGAAAATCGCACAAGAGAAGTGATTACATGCGTTTACATCATGTTTCGCAACTTGCTGATGTTTACGTCAAGCATAAATTCATAGGACAGTTTGCTGGAAGCAATTGTTCATAGTTTAAAAGGTTTCAAATATTTGTATTTTTTCACACAAAAAATTATAAAAAGGTATTTAGAGACTTAAGTCACACATGTTGCAAATATTATTGCGTTAGAAACAGTAGTAAATTAAGTGGCTTTTTTTTTTTTTCAAATAGTTTATTAGCAGAACAATTTGCAGAAGTTTAGATTTCAAATTATAAAACAATAAATACTTTTCTATTAAGGAGAAGCTATGTGGACACTTTTTGTGGCTCCAAAAGTGTGGAAAAGTCTGGTTACAACCCTGTATGATTTTTGAGGGGAATTGACTACATATAACCATCAAAAAGACCATTTGTCCAGTCATTGTGAAAATGCTTTGGAAAAAAAAAGTTAGTTCTTCTTAAATACTTTAATTCCAAAGACCATCTTAGATTCTGATGTAAAATCTCTTCAGAATACTGTTTCAGACCAACAGTTCTTGTTGACTCAATGGCTGAGTTTGAAAACAATGCAGGACAAATGCACACAACTATACTTACTCAGACAACTCCATGTGCTCCAGGGCTTTGTGCCCGCCACCTCCAGAGAGAAAGAGAGGATGACAGATGTCAGCCCCCCTCCCTCACTTTAAACAAAAGCCCAATAGAGTGAATCTGCGAGTGAATGAAAGAGCAAAGTAGGACAAGTAAACCTAGTAGTTTTGTCTTCAGGTGTTCAAATATACTGGCCAGATTGTGCAGAGTGGAAAAAAAGATACGTGGAGACAGAAAGAGCAAAACAGCGAGAACAGAGAGAGAGAGGAGCCGAATGTAGATGGCTGGGTGGACCATATGACCCTTGGAGTGCACTGTGTGTCTGTGTATGTGTGTGTGTGTGTGTGTGTGTGTGTGTGTGTGTGTGTGTGTGTGTGTGCTTGGTCAAGTGGAATGGGAAAAACAATATGGGAGACTATTCAAGTTAGGTGCTAAAAGACCATTTTGCTTTAATTTTTAAAAATCAGATCCATTTTTAACCACAAAATAGCAAGTCTTATCAGCATTATTGCCTGAAGTTGTAAACGTGAAATAATCCATGTCCAGCCTCGCTCCTTTATGTATCGCACGTTTAATTATATACGACAGCTGTTATGTTAATATGTTGTGCTACATTTGGCCAAGAGTCGTGTTAGTTTTTCATTATTAATCCTTACCAACTAATCCATTCCTGCACATATGCAGTTACTTTATATCTCAAATGCAGGGGTCCAGCTATTGTTTGAGTGAAATGAATGGTTTGTCTGACAGATGTCTAAATGCTGCCCTCCATGGTTGAGTGAGCTTGGCAAACATTATCTCCTTTTTTGGGAACTTTGAAATGAGGCCGAGCTCATTTCAAACTCCACTTGGGCTTTAACCATGGCTGCCTTCCAGTCACGCAGATCTGGACAAATTTGACAATTCCTGGGTCGTTTTTTTTTTTTTTACTGGGATTTTCCCTTGTAGAACAAAGACACTGCTTGAAATGTGCATTAATCTTCCTATAGGTTTTTCTCATAGATTTATTATTACCAGTATATACAAGCTTTGAAGAATGTTTGTACTGTAATGAAAAACCCTGTTTGTAATATGATGTTTTTAATAATCTCTAAAGAAACAGAGGGTTATTTCGTTGTGTATGACATTCTTTGTTTTGCGGAAAAGAAAAAAAAAAGTTTTGCAGTATGTTCATGCCGATTTGTTTTTTGTTTTTGTTTTTTCCAAAACCATTCAGAGTGAATGAGATTTGAAATTCAAGACAATCAGTAATTTTAAATTTAATTTGTTCTTGTTTATAAAAAGGAATATGATACATGAGTCTTTCGGACTACTTTTAAACTGCCTTTTTAAATTGTAAAACTGATACTTAATGTAGCCTGAACATTCTGCTAAACATCCCCTTTTTTGTTCTACAAAAGAAAGATTGTCACACAGTTTTAAATGAGGGTTAACAATGTAGAAATTTTCATTCATTGCATGTTTTGTTTTTTAATCATAAAAGATTTGTATGAGGATCACTGATTTTGTTTTTGGTGTGTGTAATGGACAGCTTAGACTCCTAAGTCCTAAGTACACTGTTTTTAAAATGAACTGTAAAGAAACAGAGTTAACCTCTGATCTTGAGTCACCAGGCTTCAATTTAGCACTGACAGTAGAGTTCTGGGTAAGGAAAGCAAACACATTTCCATCGTTGTCCTGGGGGGGCGGCCCACAGGATGTTTTGCTTTGTTACATAAAAGAGTCATTAGTTTTGGTAGCCACAGTGGCCCAGAGCTTCCAGGGCTCTTCCAGAACAGCTCAAGGGCAAAAAAGCAGTAAATGTTTATACTTGCAATATGAAAACTTGTTCCTCATTGTGTTGTTGTGTGGAGTTTGGCTTTGTATAGACTTACAGAAAGTTTATGTCATTCCTTTTAACCACAATTTCTCCTTTCTGCTTTTTGTTTCAGAAAATGCTTCTAAAAAAGAACTGTGGAGGGAAAACAAGGACTATCAAGATTCGGGTGAGTTTGTCAAAAAGAAAAAAAAAAGTGGCACCCAAAAAAGTATTCGGTTAAGCCAAAGTGTCATCTATTATAAAGAATGATTGCGTGAGCACACTTTTCAAAAAGTTGACAAAGAATATGTGTGCAATTTAAAAAAATGTATTTGAACATTATCTGGTTCTCAAACCTTGTACAACATGTGGATAATTATGGTTAAAAAAGACAGGCAGAGATAGATAGATATTTTTTGTTATCTAATGCAGTGACATTCAACCTTATGTATCTAAATACTTTTTGGGGTCACTGTTTGTTAGAAAACTTAAGCAATGTTTATTTAGCTGGCATTTTATAAATAGTTACGTTTATGCAAAAACTAAATTATTTGGAAATGTTTTTCTAGTCCTGGGTCAGTAAAACAGTAGCAGCATGATTTCTTTGAATGAGAGTGGTTAGATTGCTTTATAAAACACTGACATGTGAGCATGTCTTGTTTCGGCGGTGCACTGGAGCATGGCCAGAGTGCACCCGCTGACCCCCATAGCCATGGCCGTGGACCCCGGGTGTTTCTTTGGCACTCGTCACACTGGTCCAGAAGGCCCGAGCTCAATGATGCCAGTGTGTGACGTCATTATGAGCTCGGCACCTTTTGGACTGCAGAACAGTGACTCCTGCTTGCCTCCTCCTGCCATGCATGGCACAGGAGCTGGAACACTCTTGGGCAACCCTGGCTGCAGACCAGGCTGCTGGAGTCAGAGAAATGAATTAGAAACACAATCTGTGTCACCTCTTAGGGGCCCCTTTCAAAAAAAAAAAAAAAAAAAAAAAGTGGTAATACCATTGTATTCTTTGAGATACATTTCTCTCATTTACATTTCAGTAACTTTTAAATATCACAGCATTCTCATATTTACAGAATGTTACCACGCTAAAATGTTATAATTAAAAAAAATATATAATAATAATAATAAAAATTATTATAGCTTTCTGAAATGCAGAATTACTTCCTGTAGAATGTTCTATTTATGAAATAATTATTGAGTAATTGTCTTTCTCTCTACTGAACATCCAGAAACCTCCATTTCATCTGTAGGAGATTGGATGACCGTTTTTATTAGATTAATGGAAAGAGGTGAGGAGAGGAGCTAGGGATGAAAAGAGAGAGGGAGAAGGAATTGTGTGTGTGTTAGGATGAAGTCATTTTCCATTTATAGAGTGCCGGCTGTTGCAGGATCTACAGTCATAGAGAGAAAGATGTTCATCGCTTCACTCCTCCGCTTTGTTGTTGTTTTCAACTTTCTTTTGCTCCTCCCACTCTCTTTTCCTTTGCCTTTTGTCCTTGATTGTTGACTCTATATTGTCAGATTATGTATATCTATTTGATCAGACACACTCAAAAAAATCCTCCTTGGGTGGCCACATCTTCTGTTCTATTCAGGCTCTCTGTTTCTCTTCCTTCTCCGCCACTTTCGCCTGAAGCTTATTATAGTTTAGTTTTTTCAAATGTATTATTTTAATATTATTTTCAAATTTTAATTTCAGTATAATTTTAGAAGCTTTTATCAACGGTCGATGAATGATTTGAGAATTCAACATAACATGAGTCAGTTATTCACATCTTTAAAAAAGCATAACCTTTTGTATTTAAAGTCTTTAATGGGAATGCAGCAATGCAATCTGCCGAATATTCCACAAAACATGCTTTTACACCTGTGATGTTCAGTGTACTTCCCATTTCCCATTTTAATTTTTTTAGTCCAGTATACATTTGATGTTTCTGGGTTAAAGGCACATGGGAAAGCATGGGACATACCTTATGCTTGGAACAAGCAATCGACACCATGATACATTTGTATGGTTATATCAACATACTTTTGCTGCAAGATATGCTGGGATGGGCTCCAGCACTCCCTGTGACCCTACTAGGATTATAGGTTATAAAAAAATAGATGGATATTAACATAGTCGTTATTAGTCACATCGAGGTCTAATTATGTGCTTTTCCGCACCTCAATAACTGATCATTAGTCAGTAAATCTTTAAAAAAAAAAAAAAACACGTGGAATGATGGTCATGGCTCAGTTAAAATGAAAACAAACAAAAAACAACGACAGGCTTACTCGCAGATCATTTCATGTATATTTCGATTTGAACAAGACTGGAAATGGATTTGATTTTTTTTCTCTGTAATTTTTCTATCCATTGATATTTTCAAGCCAATTTGTAGACAAATACTTGGATGGTTTACTATTATACATCCAATGGATATTTTACTATCTAGTGAGAGCATGGGAGAGAAGTCATGAATAGCAATGAAGTGATGTCAACATGGCAGATGTAGTATGTTCGGATTGCATTCATAGTACACACATGCATACTATATAGAACAACAGTTACGAAGTAAATTCCTTATCAAATAACTACTTGTACAGTATGTATTTTTGGACGCAGCTCTTGTATCTACAAAATCACGTGTTACACTTAACATTACAGTATATCACAAATTTCAGGAATGAATGTCTTCTCCCAAACTAGGCCTGAAAGTTCTCCATGTGAAGATTTATAGATGGATATGATCAATTTGAACTATAATGCCCTTCTGCAAAAGACAAGTGTCATTATTCAGCTCCATTAGGTTTTTTTAATTAGTTTTTCAAATTAGTTGATTGTGACAATGTCACAGTGAACACGTACACACTGCAGCTAAATTCGGTTGTCAGTTCACCTTTTACTCCTTAATCGCGTTCTGTACACACACAATTCACTAAAATACGGGAGTGACAACCGCATTCGACAACCGCATTAACTCCTGAAAAATACAGGTAGTGACAACTGCATATGCAGAAATTCTAGCAGTGTGTACGGAACTGAACTGAACAACTAGTTGTTAATGACGTATTTAAACGTGCATCAGAAATGTGTCTTCATCTGTATGTGAGATGCAAGAAAATAACAGTGAAAGAAGTCTTAACTTAGCACACAGGGCTAGCTGCGCTCATGAGCCCTGCGGTACAGTGTCAGTGTGGGACCAGATCATCATAGAAAAAAAAAAAAAAAAGGTCAAGCACAAAAAACACTAAAACACCCAAATGCTTTTATAACATCAAATAAAAAAAAAAAAGTCATATTTCATATCCACAACAGACCACTTTATTAACTTCATAAAGTGCCTATCTTTGTGAGATAAGATCAAACAATATGCCTAAAAGCGCTTGTAAATATGAGGACATGGCAACACTGCAAGACAGCACTCTCTAAAGCACAACGCAGCACGTCTATCAGCGGTAGTTTAGTTAAAATCGCCGGACAAAAGGAGTCTTTAGTCAAAAAAATGGCACATAACAAAAGGCTAAACATTTATTCACTCCCGCAAGACGACAAAATGTTGCTATGGTTACAAATGCAGGAGTGACTGCTGTTCCGTACACACAGAGCGATAATTTACGGGACTCACTCCCGCATTTAAATGCGGTTGTCAGTCCTGAAACTTGTAGTGTGTACGTGGCCAAAGTGAAGTTCATCAAATGTTATAAATAAGCATTATTGAAGTTAAACATGGACGGAAATACTATTTCAATGTTTCTACTTCAGAATTTGACATTTAATTCAGTGTGTTACTTGCAGCTTGTTTTAATTAATTGTGAAAATATGATTTCTGAGTAAATATTGTTTTTTCACAATTTTGTTTTTCAGTGTATAAGCAGCTCTACAGAAGACAATAATGTCATTGAATTGCAAAGTTAGTGACATTATCCAGCTCTACTCTTATCTGATTGAGAATTAAACAATAAATCGTGGTTAAATCTATAATACTGAATATTAATTGTCTTTTATCCCCCTAACCCCCCATGAGTCATACTTTTTTTGTTTTATTTTATTTTAATATCTCATTAATTTAACTTTGTGAAAATGTATTTCAATCAATAGATTTTTTTTAGTTCTAATATACAAAAGTAACCCTGTAATAATCAGTGTTGGGCAAGCTACTTGGAAAATCTAGTGAGCTAAGCTAGCATTAAATGAAGCTTCACTACTGAATGCGTATGCACCTGTATTTGCATGGGTATGATCAATATAGACCAACCGCTGTAAACCGCAAAGAAGAAAAAGTCACCGTCATACCCAAGTATTTCTGTTGTCTACACAGGTCTGTGTATGGTGGTGGTGCCACTTACAGGATCAGTGACCCTTAGTAGTCCGATTTGAGCTTGAGCTTCAGAAATGTTAGGGAAAATGTTGGTTTTGTGGACGCTGCCGCACTACTTAATCAACAAAAGAGCTTTGTTTCTGAAAAGCTATTTGATTCAGAAAGCAACGACGCTACCACCACGCCATTGGGAATTGCAATTAAACTAGTAGTGTACTACTTGTAGCGATGCTACTGCCCAACACTGATAATAATAATTCTCTTCCACTCACTCTCCACTTTCTGTCCATTCCCAACTGCACATGTAGTGGTTGGGCCCCTCGTTTTATCTCAGAGCCCCTGTCTCTCTGCTGGCCACGCTCCAGGTGAGCACTAGAGATGGAGAGGGAAGCGGCTATCTGGGGGCCTGTTAGGGAAGAGGGAAAATCATCATGGGGCTTTGAGGTCTGGGACATGACCAGAGAGTATGAGGGCTCAGAAACAAGAAAGCAATGAACCAAAGAAGGAGAGAGAAAAAAGTCATTGGTGGATGGAGCCAGAGAAGACAAACAGTCTCATCGCCTGGATGAGTTTTGGTCCAAACTTGTTGACAAGACAGATGTTAGGGGTTGAGGGGTTAATTCTTTCCCATGTATAAGGGGTATAGTGTGTCGTATAATGTTTTAAAAACATTATGTGATCTTGAAATGTACTCTGAAAGCCTGACCTATTTGTTATAATTAGTTTATAATAATTAGTCTTCCTACAATTGCAGGTATTTGTCAGCCTAGGCCCGCAGAGCTATTTAAACTTAAAAATAAAGAACTGTATTTGATAGTTTGTCATTTGCTGTTAGGAATGCATGGATGAAACCAGTTTAAAATGATTAAACATAGAACATTGCTTCCTGAAGGGAGATTCATGGAAAACAGCTGCATACAGAAAGTAAATGGAATTATGTAGCACTGCAATGAAACCCTGAGGCCACCTCTTTTTATTTTGATGAAGTGTTGATCTGGCCCCTTGATAGATTGAAAACCTCAAACAGAGTGGCTATTTGACAGGAAAAGAGCTTAACCTTGTGGTACATGCCTATATATCTTTGTGAGTTGTGCAATTTAAGCCAGGCTAGATTTAGCTGGCCATATGTGAAACATATTAACTTTTTCTTTTATTCCCCAAGACAGGAACTCCTCCTTTCTCTGGGTTTTTCAGGTTTTTGCTCATTTGGTTTTACTCAGGTTTTGTTTTAAAGATCATTTCGGTCATGTAAGCCAGTGATGATACACTAGAGGAACATTTTAGACAGTGTAGTACATGCAACTGTAGTACATGCAAGTTAAAGTTGGATGGAGTTCAACATACAAAAATGGCAAGAAAACAGTTTGGGTTACTTAGTGGCTTAATATTAATGCATTATGTGGTCCCTTATTTGTATGATTAGTAAAATTTAATCTTTTTATTTTATATCTGTTACATCCAAATTTAGAATTTTAATACTGAAACAAAATCAGTATGGCAGATCTAGAATGTTACATCTTTAATAACAAAATAATAAAAATGAATGAATAAAAATACAAAATGCATTTCCTGTTGTACTGGAAATGCAATCTTGAATAATGATGCCGAATTGACTTTATTGAAAGTAAATTCAACATTATTCCACCAAAAATCTATAAATCGGAGTAGACTTGGATAGAAAATCCAAGATCCTGCAGATCTGTTGAACAACTACATAAATATCACAACTCTGTCACAAAGGGTTTGACGAACCAGCCATGCTTTGTGATCGCCATAAACTCAGATAAAAGAACAGGGTTAGTTAAATGGGTGTGGATATGATTACAGTAAAGACAGATGCCAGAGACATCTAGCATACAAGCATGAAGTGATGATGGTTGGGCTGACAGTTAGGGAAATTGATTGGAATGGACTGCTTATGTAAAAATCGCTAGTATATTCTTTCATAACAAATGAGGTAGTAGTCATATTTCTAATAAGCATCAATTACAAGTAATTACACTGTGTGTGTGTGTGTGTGTGCCAGTTTACCCATTCAAACAATTTTAAACCATTCAAGCAAAAGAGAACATGCACACTGTTTTTTACCGTTGCCGCACGCACCTGAAGCGAGCACACGCAGAAAGAGAGAGAGGCGCGATTCAGACAGATCGATTCCTCTTTCACTTCTCTTTGAACGGAAACATACACACAAAGTTATGTTAAAATACCCGTTCTGACAAGTATTCTGGTAAACACAGTTGGTTATGTCTTCAGTGAACCGAAACAGCTGAGAAAGAAACCAGATGTGTGTGTGTGTCAGTATTAGGTACATGTATTTGGTCTTAAAGAGACGGCAGCCTATGAGTTAAATACCTACTTCTATCTGCTATATTATGCAGTGAAGAGCACTAATGTGTTATTTTGCAACTAATTATTACATTCTGCACCTGAATACTAGTGTTACTGACTTTATTAGTAACTTTATGTTGTACTCTTGTAATTTGTGTAATTGTTCTTGTTTTATTACTGACTTTATTAGTTCAGCTAGTAGTTTTTGCTGTGGTATAGAAGTAAAATGAAAAGCAAACTTTTTTTTGTTTTGTTTTTTTCTGAACCCGAAAAATGATCCAATCCGTGACTCCAAATCCGTAATATGAGCCGAACCATGAGTCTTGTGATCCGTTGCACCACTACAAATTGCACTGCACTGGACTGGAAGTTGTGGTGGCCACTCAGGCCTTCTTGCAAACGCCACCCTCAGCTCAGACCGACACAAAGTGGTGCTCAAGAGCACCCTTCTGAATCATAAAATGACAAAGAGTAGCCCTTAAAGTCTTTTTATTACTTCATGGCCACTCACTAATAAATCAAATCCAGCTTGCAGTCACCTTTATACCCTTTTTTTTGTTTCTTGTGGTTTCCTCACAGAACCTGAGTGGTGGTCGTCACGCACCCCGATACTCCTATGATCCATCCATCTTCGCTTTCCGCCCTCTGAGCAACGCTCCACCCTGCAGCCCCCTGCTCCCAGCCGAGGAACCTCCATGTGCTTGAGGGAAAGGACTGGAAAACTCCCAGAGACAAAACATCACACATTTGTGGACCAAAAATTCCCAACATAAAGACAATGTATGCTTGCATTGCTTTTATTTTGCAGGATATTAGTGTGAACAAAGGCCCTGTGATAAGGCCTGTTGACAAAACAGGAAGTGTGATCAGGGCCAGAATGTAGGAGAGGAATGAGGAGACGGCAACCTTTTGCCTTTAGCCGTCTCATCCTCTCTATCTCTCAGGAAACCCACTTAGAACTTATTATAATGACAAGGCCATGACCACTGCGCTATCTATAAAACCACAACCAAATGGTTTGGTCTCTCTGATGTGTTTAACAGGAGGAGTGAGGAGAGATTGGTCAGTGGCTCGTAGATAACGTCTCATGATTGGGCCACATGGTTATGTTGAGACCATTGGATTTGAGAGTAAAATGTGAGACCGCATTTAGGTTGCGTTTGGTTTACACAGCAAAATGTGATGAGAGACAATCAGTTTGATGCCAGAATGGGCCTTAATTCATTTTTGATAAAAGAGTTTTTCGATCTGTAAACAGGAAAGCTAACAATCAGATACAATGACAGCACAGGCCAGATATTCCAAGTCATTGTTCAACATCAGATGTAATGTAAGTCTGACCATAACAATGTATCAGTAATCAGAGCTGATTATCTGATCTGTATTCCAAAGTAATTCAATCTTAAGCGAAGAACGAGAAAAAAAACAAAACACTATACTAGATTCTTTCAACATCATATATTAAACATGCGCCTTACTATGTAGCATACTCAGTACTATGTACCTAAATACAATGACTTTTACCATCAAGTGACACTTTGACACTGTTTAAACACATCATACACACAGTGGCTGAATTGAATACTAGCGTACTGCATCCTGCAAAATACACATTGTATACTGTGTACTATTTAAAAAATATATAATGTGAAACAGGATACATTAAATTTACAACAAATGTTTGAAAACTATTTGTTGTTTAAATGGGGGAAGAAAAAAAAGTTAGTTTGCATTAATTAATCATCTTCTGTTTTATTAATCACACTGGAAATAGAGGGTTAAGTCAAACAGTGTACTGTGAGATATAGTATTTTTCAGAAAATGTGCATACTGTTCACACTATACAAACAACATACAGCAGAAATAGTAAGATGAGTATGCTAGTATACCATTCCAAACATAGCCTATGTGTTATCCTTCTGATGTGTAGAAAATGAAGTACAGAACTCGACATGTGATCTTAAATATGGACAGCAGGAATCCTATCCATGCAGTATATTTCAGAACCAATCCTTCTGAGGATTTTGATTGTGGATGTAATGTATTTAGCAGCATACTTCAATACTTTTTACTGAATGTAAACTGCAGTTGTAACCCGTGTAAGGGTCAATAAGCTAGGCCAACCAGAGGGTGAACAATAAGGACAATTATTCGTAGTTGTTGCATAAGTTTCACCTAGGTGTTAACGTGTATCTATGTGAAACAAATACAATATTTTTGAAATATAGCTATAGGGGCATATAGTGCAGTACATGCTTGCAACATGTGAAAATTTGTCCTTTTCTGTCTCTATGCCTCAAATGAGGGGAATAAATATTTCTTCCCAGTTTGTGTCGTTACTTTACTTGAAACACTCAAATATATATACAGTATAATAAATCATTTTTTAATAGTCATGATATGCAAGTAAAGAAAAAAAGGTGTATGCATATATATATATATATATATATATATATATATAGTTTGTTTGTTTGTTTTTATTTTTAAATTATTTAGATATAGGGCTTAATGACTGACCAAAGTTATTCTGTAGAAGTAGTTTGATCTTATTTATAAAAAAATGTGATATTTCATAATAGAGTTTTTTTTTTTTAAACTTATTTTGGCATAATACCGGTTAAATGCTCTAAATTTCTGGCCACAAAAAGGTTTGAAATTTTGCGAATGTGTAAATAAAGTGATTCTACTGCACATTATGTTCCCAAATGGGCTACTCTGAGATGCTATACTTGTATATACTATTTCATAAAATTACACCCTTTTATTTTATAATCACACTAAGCTATATCACAATTTCTGTTTTATTTATTATTATTATTTTACAGTTGTGCAGACCCATTTATTTATTTTTTATGAATTAATTAACTTTTCACTAACTTGTGGACCCCCTTTTGGAAACCTTGCCTCAATGCGAATGATGCATAAGTAACGGGCATCTAAATGTTGGTGTCTCATTTTACCCGGATTACATAAACATGCTTCACAAAAGCCTCTTTACACTCTCATGAGAGTTGTTTCTTGATGCAATAAGATGTTTGTGTGAAGGTTGTGTTATTTTTTACTGTGAATGTGCGTGTGCCGGGCGATAAGTGAGTCTGCCAACATTGCAGGTTCCGTATCCACCCTAAAGGAGCATTCTCATTCCAGCGTGGGCTGATTCCACAGGCCTATCTGTGCCAGATCCCAAACAGAGCAATAAGCTGTGTGTTTGTGTTCAGGGAACCAGAGAGTGACGTCAGTGCCCGGCTATGATGAGGGGCTGAAGGAAGTAAGCCAGGAATGAAGACATCAAGATGGGTGTGTGCAGCCTGATTAGAAGATACTCTAGAATATGGTTCAATCAGATGCCTTTCAAATCCAGTTTCCTGTAGGATAAGCAGTATGTACACATTTAGTTTGGAATTTGGAATGGGTATAGTTAGCAAGTGGCACATTCATAAAATACCATGCAAAGTGATCTAAAGCTGTTGAGTTGCAAATAGCATTTGCAAACCCCATTCAATTCATAGTTTTAAACATTAACATGTTTTGTCAGCTGAACTGTTGGCCTGTTGACCACACTGAACTCTTATGTCTCACAACTTGCTGGGAAAGCAACAACAACAACTTAAACATCCTTGAATATAGTCTGATAAAATTGCTTATTACGTTTTCCATACTGCAATATATAATGCTGTAAACAGCACAGCTTAGGAATATATATTGTTTTGCATTTTATTTTATATTTGAACCTTCATATACCATAGTATATTACAAAGTGTACTTAAAAAGGGCAAGAAAAATTACTATTTTAAAATACATTTTGGCTAAATGCAAAATGCATTTTAAAAATGTACTTTTGCACAGTATAGATAATGGTAAAGAAAATATGAATATAAAATATCAGTAACTAAAGTATAAATAATGATATATATATATATACTGTATATATATAGTCAGGTCCATATATATTTGGACACGGGCACAATTTTTATTACTTTAGCTGCTGACCAAAACATATTCGAGTTACATTTATATAATTAATAGGGGTTTAAAGTGCACAGTCTGAGCTTTATTTTGAGGGTATTCTCATCACAATTGGAGGAATTACAGCTCTTTGATATGTACAACCACACACACAAGTAATTGGACAGTTGACTCAAAAGCCATTTCATGGACAGATGTGAGCTATTCCTTTGTTATTTCTACATCGATTAAGCAGATAAAAGGTCTGGAGTTGATTCTAAGTGTGCCATTTGCATTTGGAAGCTGTTGCTGTGAACCCACATCATGCGTCAAAGGAGCTCTTCATGCAGGGGAAACGGACAATTGTTTGGCTTCAAAAACAAAACAAATCCATCATACAGATAGCAGGAACATTAGGAGTGCCCAAATCAACAGTTTGGCACATTCTGAGAAAAAAAAAAAAATAATTCACTGGTGAGCTCAGGAACGTAAAAAGGCCTGGATGTCCACGGAAGACAACAGTGGTGGATGATCGGAGGATCCTCTCCATGGTAAAGAAAAAAACCCTTTCACAACATCCAGCCAAGTGAAGAACACTCTCCATGAGGTAGCTGTGTTTCTGTCAAAGTCTACAATCAAGACTTCACCAGATCAAATACAGAGGTTTCACCACAAGGTGCAAACAAGGCCAGATTAGACTTTGCCAAAAAAAACATCTAAAAAAGCCTGGAAAAGCATTCTTTGGATGGCTGAAATTAAAGATCAACCTGTACCAGAATGACAGGAAGAAAAAGTATGGAGAAGGCTTGGAACTCATGGTCCAAAGCAAACAACTTCATCTGTGAAACATGGTGGAGCAGTGTGAAGGCATGAGAATGCATGGCTTCCAGTGGCACTGTCTCAATGGTGTTTATTGATGACGTGACAGAAGACAGAAGCAGCCGGATGAATTCTGAAGTGTATAGGGATATACTCTCTGCTCTGATTCAGTCAAATGGGCAAAGTTGATTGGGCATCATAATACAAATGGACAACATACTGCAAGCAACCCAGGAGTTTTTGAAGGTAAAAAAGTAGAATATGCTGCAATGGCCAAGTCAGTCTCCTGATCTCAACCCGATTGAGCATGCATTTCACTTGTTAAAGACAAAACTAAAGGCAGAAAGACCCACAAACAAACAACAACTGAAGTCAGCTGCAGAAAAGGCCTGGCAAAGCATCACAAAGAGGGAAGCCCAGTCTCTGGTGATGTCCATAAGGCAGTCATTGCCTTACTGCATTAATCAAATATATACATTTACGTTTAGTCATTTAGCAGATGCTTTTACCAAAGCAACTTACAAATGAGGACAATGGATGCAATCAAAATCAACAAAAGTGCTATAACATGTCTCAGTTAGCTTAACGCAGTACATGAAGGAGTTTTTATTTTATTTTTTAAATTATATAATACATAAAACAGAATAGTCAAATGGAGCAAGCTTGTTGAGACCTTTTTTGCATATATTATTGTTTATTATTATTAATTAATGATAGAAAATGTAAAAAAACATGATAACTTCATTTAAGTAAGTATTCTGGTGAGTTTGGTGCTGCTTCATTTTGCCAGTGGGTTAAACTGAGTGTATCCAGAGACATGCCTGAACATGCCTTAAATGTTTCCTTGAACATGTTTTTTTTTCTTAAATGAACAAGCTTGTAACAATATTACTTACAATTTAATTAATTTTATTTTTTTATTTACTTTATAAGAATCAGAAAAGGTTTGACAGAAAAGAAAGAAATAAAACAAGTACCACGACCTGAAGAGCAACATTTTTAGAATTACACTAAAGGACTTTTTACTTGCTAAAATGATAAACTATCAATCACAAGGCATGTAAATTGTGTACAACAGGTTTTTCAGAAAGCATTTGACATTTTTGATAATTTAGAGGCCATAGCAATTTGCTTGGCAAATATGATAAAGTAGGCTTTACAGGGTTATAACTTCAAATACCCCAACCACTCAACACAAGACCCCAAGTTCATGAGACACAGCGTAAATATTTATTTTACAAAATATATGTAACAAAATAAACATTCATGCTCTCCAAACAATGGAGAATTCAAAAGCACTAAAAGGGTTGGATAAACAGAGAGACCAGTGCGTAGTAGCGAATGCGGGGGGCCTAATCCATCCTTGGACACGCCAACACACACGCTCGCACATCACCAACACTGAGTCACTCTTCATTAATATCAAGAGAAGTGAATACGCACATAAATAACGTACACGGAGCTCACTCTCACTCCCTTTCTTGCTAACACACACACACACACACAGACTGATTCATTAACAGCTTGCTCCAAATCCTAGAATGCCAAGCAAGTGTCCAGATGGCTGGTAAAGCCGCCTCTCTCTCTGAGGAGGCATCGTTAGCAGTCAACAGAACCGCGTCCAACAGGAGCTCTCGCCACTCGCGTCCATACGGAGCGTGGCCACTCAGCCAAACTGAGGAGGGAGTCCGCCGTTGTTCCGAGAATGACCTAGAACAGCGGATTGAGTGGTCAATGAGCTCGCTTAAGCCTGTTAAAATGATCCCAGAACAGCAAACTGTGGGTAGAGATTTGGCAACAACAGTGCTTAAACATAACACATAAGACCGACATTACAGTGGCATGATGCATTTGAAGAAAACAGAACGTTAAATGGAATACATTTCAAATTACAGCCGAACAGAAATTCCAAAATATTAAGAAATTATATTGTTTGCCCATGAAAACAACCCTGAAAATAGAATAATCAACCCCCCCCCCCCACCCCTCCCCCCAACCTTAAAGGGTTACTCCACCCCAAAATGAAATTTTTCACGTATTAATCATTAATCACTTACCCCCATGTCGTTCCAAACCCATAAAAGCTTCGTTCACCTTCGGAACACAATTTACAATATTTTGGATGAAAACGAAGACGAACGAAGCTTTTATGGGTTTGGAACGACACGGGGGTAAGTGAATAATGACAACATTTTCATTTCGGGGTGGAGTATCCCTTTAAGCTACCTCCACTTGAAAATCCTTGGTCTCAGACCAGGTGTGGAAAATGAATGTGTTTTAATGAAAACACGACAAAAGAGAGTGAAAATCTGTCACAGGACCAAACAGTTTCCATTAACAAGTGCTAGAAACGTCTTAATTAAACATCTGTCAAAAAGTTCACTGTTTGGAAATGAAGTACAGAGAAGGGAAAAAATGATGTATCTGTCCATTCCCAAGGGCTAAGATGAACGTTTGGGCTGATTCCATTCCTATTCAGTATCCATACTTCTCGTTCAGATGTGTCCGACCATCACCCGTCTGACCTGTTTAAAACAGACACATGGGATAAAACGATCTCTGCTTCACCTGCTAAACACTTCTGGTTAATGACAACATGAAATGGCAATTACAAAGCATTTATTTGACTTTCATAAGGAGAAAGATTTTCAAGGTAAAGAGGAAATGTAATGCAAACTAACGTACGGTAATCTTTTTTTTTTTTTATGCAGCAGGGACATTTCCTAAGGTAAATTTTATGTATAGATATTTATATACAAATGGATTAGCCGGCAATGAATTTGCAAGACAACATCTAAAGAGGCAGATCATACTGAAAATATACATTTCAACTAAATTCTAATGTTCTTCATGCTCTCGTCAATAATGCTAAGGCGTCACAAAAAGAATTATGGGTAACGGGCAATAAATTGAACAATGTTTAAAGTCTCTAATAATCTGAAAGTCTCTAAAATATGCTATCATTTAAAGGCTTGGGGTCAGTTTACATATTTGAAAAAAGTCTCAGGGTCACCAAGGCTGCATTTATTTAATTAAATATACGGTAAAAGAATGTGAATGTGAAATATTACATTTTTTTCAAAAAGAACCATCTTCTATTTTAATATATATTTAAAAAAAGTAATTTATGCCTGTGATGCAAAGCTCCAGTCCTCTGCGTCAGATGATCCATTAGAAATCATTCTAATATGATGATTTGGTGCTCGAGAAATATTTGTGTGGAATCTGTGATACTTTTTTAGGATGCTTAGATAAATGGTCTTTACTGTCCCTTTTGATAAACGTAATACATTCTTTTTAATTATAAATTAATTAATGAATCTTCCTGACCCCAAGCTTTTGAACAGTAGTCTACAATGAGCAAAACAATTTTCAAAGCACATTATGTAAGACATCAAGTCTTTATCTTTTGATAAAGTCATAGATAGCCATATGGCTAACACAGTATCGTAACGAGGGCCATTTGTTAGCTTAACATGATTACAACTTAAGCACCATACCAACAAAAATGGATTCTGGCAGAAACTGGATCTCCCGCTCTCTTTTTTTCCTAAGAAACAGAGAACCTTATCTTGTAATAACCTCCTGACTTTAAAATAAATTCCTCAACTTGGAATTAATGTGTTTTCCCATAATGCAACTTCTCTAATCCCCTAAAATGTCAGAACTGTGTTTGAAGTGTCCTAAGATCAAAAGCTAACACTCACTGAAAATAATGATTAGCATTCAGTGAAAGCCTGCAAATTGAGATTAAAGTGTTCGGTGCCAAGAATGCTTGATTTCTAACTGCGCAAAGAAACAAGCAGTTGTTTAGGGTTTTGTTTCACAGTACAGGCAGGACTTAATTATATCACAGCCATCAGGGGTGAAGAGAGGCAGCTGTTTACCTGATGGAGGAACCCAAACGCAGTAGTCGGGGTCGTCTTCTGGGTACTGCTTAGACATGGTCACAGGAGGCTAGAAATAAAGGTAGAAATGTATAAATATCAGAACACATGGAAACTAATTCTAGAACCTTACTGTAAGTTACAGACACATTGTACTGTGCATGTTCAGATCCATACAATGATCCCAAAAGGTATTAACACATTTAAGGATCAAACAAGTGTTCTACCTAGCAGAGTGATCTTGTAAAAACAGTGATAATACAACAATATTTTGTATTTTGTATCCAGAAAGTGTTCTAGCTAGCAGAGCTACCATGTAATTAATCATATTTGCCATGGACATATCTCGTTTGACAACTAGAAAATATCTAAATACTTTTTGTCTTAATTTAGACAAGTTAATAACTAACAAACTTCTTTTTGTGATTTTTTTAATTTATTTACTATTTTATTTTATTTTGGGGCTACTGTAGGTCCAAGCCTCAAATGGATTATTTGTCACTTTTGTTAAATAATCATTGTGTACATACCTCATGTCTTAAGTAGAGCCGTTTACATGTATAATAATTATTTACTACTTCAATACTTACCCTGCTTGGGCCAATCATTTTCTTCTTTGTATGTGTCTTTGGAGCATTTGAGACACTGTTGTCAATTTCCTCTGTTGGGATATGAATCATAATGAAAAACAAAGTGCATCAGACATTTGTCACTGCCTTTATCCACTTAAAAGGTAAAGTTAGAAGCACTGATTATAACAACATCAATGGACTAATGGAAGAAACAAGTTTTAAAACTGTCACATTTCAAAGAAATTATGCCACAGAATACACAAAACCATACACACAGAATATGTGAGACTACCTTTTGGACGAGAGGCACTTTTCTCTTGAAGATGGGGAGACTTCTGTTTTGATGCAACTATCTTAGCAGGCTGGTCCTCATGGTCTCCTTTAGCTAGACACAAATAAATATTTTAGATAATGTCTCTTACAGGCTAATATTATGCATGAGATTTTGTCCAAAATGGTATTTAAGTCAAATTAGACTCTGTGTAGCACAACAATGCCGTCTTGTGGTCGGAAATAGAATTACACTACTCTGGGAATATTGTATTACAAACTATTTTGAAATTCCTATCAACGATTTTTCCCCCACAGCACTTTTAAGGCAGTGGTTAGTTATTTTTGTAAATGTCTAACCATTAGGGCGGTGTGTCTGAGTTTCAGCTCTGTCTGCCCTGAAGTGTTCTGAGCTGGTCGTCTCTGCAGACCGAATAACCTCCATATCACCATCTGTGACCGCATCCTCGGCCTTGTTTTTTTCCTCCTCCTCCTCGTCTTCCTCTTCCTCACCACCAGAGGGCATTTCTTTCATGTTGAAGAGCTCAGGAGGCAGATCGGTTCGCTTTGGGGGTAACGTCTGCACATTTAGGTGAAAGAGAGAGAGAGAGAGAACTCATTACAGTGCCTAAGAATGACATATATATTACAATTATAAATATATTATTCCTAAATAAATTTCAAAAGACTCACTCCTATAGTTCCAGTCTTCAGTTTGAATTTACTCCCTCCTTTCATGGCTCCAAACAAAGGCAGAGATAACTTCTTAGGTTTCTCAGTGTCCGTGGACTGACTACTAGATCGGTATTTAAAAACAAAAACACATTAAATTGAATTTTTCTGGATTCAGTTTCTAGTTTGACTACATTTTAATAATCAACTTTAGGCGAACAGTTGAATTTACAAAACTTTAACAACGTAAGAATTTATTAAAATTAGTGACCTATGAAATGTCTTTTCTTTTTTCCAGAAATTCAGCGTTCTGTTTTATTTAAATTTAATATAAAAAAAGGTGGAAATCCAATTAATGCATAAAACATTAACAATTTAATTCATTTAAAATTCCTTTCATTTTATGGCAAACAAAGTGCTGTTTACTGGTTAAATTACAACATGTACAAAAATTGTGATATTTCCTAAACATTAATTAACAATTTATGACCCACATGAAGGTCATCTTGGGACATTTTGGCTTTACTTTTCAGGAGTGGAAGAAAGAGGACGTGTGTCATGTCGAACATTATTTTTTTTTTTACACTCTGTGGTACAGGCCTAATATTTGATTTTTTTTTTTCATTCCAATTCCATGATATTTCACATTATAAAGTTATTATATAAATTAATTTTCATGACTGGAAAAGGAACTCCACAGTTCCATCTTTATTACCTGCATCGCAGAAATCACAGGGCCCTATAAACAACCTTCCACATAAATAATTAATGTCTCGTCTTAACGGCAAAAGACTGGCTGAGCTAAACTCCCAGAAAAGGATGCATCATCTGAATTCATTCTCACGATATTTATATCACGATCACAAACCCACTGCTCTACAGATTTATGCCAAAAAAGAAATCTGAATCATTCAAACTGCACAACCAGGTCTGTGAAACCATGCAGCGTAAGAGAGATACACAAATCAGACTGCAGTAGTCAATTAGAAAACACATCTTTTGTACATTATCAACTGTGCACATGTTTTTAAACCCTTAAGAAATCGGCTTCTAAATTGTCTAAAATGTTTAATTCAAATGGCCAGCTGATCTGGAGGGAACACCGAGCTCACCTGCTGGGCTGTAACGAAGGCAGCTGGGTGGGTTTGGCCAGGTCTGCTAGCTTGCGCAGTCTCTGACCTTCCTTCTTCAACTCGGCTACGTGTAAATGTAGCTTCTTTCTCTCCACTCCATCCAGAGCCACCTCACTGCGTACAGCGCTCATGAAAGCATCCAGAGGGTCCTCTGTTGAAGAACTGGAGACTCCTGAAGGAGGACAACAAACATGAAGTGTAAGCTTACACATGATGAAATATGGAGGGAAATATAAAAAAAGGAAGTACCTTTCCCAGAAGAACTGAGCCTTTTCTCAGTCTCAGCCAGCTCTTTTTCAACCTCAGCCAGTTTGGCTAGCTAGAAAGAATACATATTACATCAAGTACAGCACACACGGGGGCATGGATAATCACCAAGGAAATATGATGCTGGTTCCGTACCAGTGATTGATACGTATCAGGACGCTCCTGAATCTTTCCAGCCTTCTTCATGCGTTCAGTCCGCTTCTTCTCCACCGCTCCTGTCCGGTCAAGGAACGTGTCATCATCACTGTCATAAAAATCTTCATCTTCCCAGTTCTTCTTCTTGCGTTTGCGGGACACTGTAAAGAGACAAAACCAGAATGCTTGTAAGGGGACTATAAATACCTGCAAAAAAAATGAAAAAATATATATAAAAAAGAATTTTCAGCATTATTACAGGTTCCTAAAGACAATTACCATTAATAACACTGACTGAATTATTTTGCTGTTACAACAAAACATTATTATTAAAGAGACTAACAATTTAAAACCAACAAACTTCTGAAATCCAATCAATTACTGTTACAAAAATTCCACCCAAATACAACATAAAAAAAAAATAAATAAATAAAAAAATAAAATATATATATATATATATATATATATATATATGCATGTATGTATATGTATGTTTTTTTTTTTGAAAAATAAAATAGCCAAAAAAAGTTAACATGGTCATTTTTTTAAGGGTTTAAATGATCTGACAGCTCCAGTAAAGCTTTTGGTATTATTGACTGTTTGGTGTCTACCGACCTGCCTCCTGTCTTAGAACACCACGGGCCTCCAGAATGCGGCAGGCCTCTAAGCAGCATTGGACTGCCGCTTCTTTCTTTTTGCCTGTGTGGGTCACTTCAGCCACCAGCTGCTTGCCCAAAGCATCATCCACTGGCAACCTATAAGACACAGAAATCAAACACAATATTTTCAAATTCCAACTTCTATGTAAATGTCACCAAAATCACCTGTATCCTTTTTCATAAGTAATGTTCACAATTTAAGATCAACCAAGTCTGTGCATTTCATTCCAATTTTGGTAGCTGGTGTTAAACTTCTAAAAATAAAAGAAAGATACAAATGCGGTTTGGTTGGAAACAGAATTCTTACTTAATTCTGCAGAGCCAGCTACCATGGCCTTTTTCTTCATACTCAAACTCTAGTTCTTCTCCTGAAATGAAAATGAACAGTTAAAATTACATTTTTGCCTGGTAAATTGATTCTGTATTTTCATTTGAATCAAGTTATTTTACCTTCTCTGTCATAAAAGCCCTGTAATGCCTTTTTAGGATCTTTCAAGTATGCTGCTTCCTGATCTTCCTGAAATTCTGTGGCAAATGGATTCTCCTCATTCTCATCCTCTTCTGGCACTACCTCTTCATCTAAAAACAACAACAACAAAAAAACAATGTGTAAGTTCACTGAGAACAGGTAGATGCAGTGGATTGAGGATCATCTGTTGTCTTTGTTACCCATTCCCCAAGAGCAGCCAGTCTCTTCTGAGGAGCTTCTTGTTGTAGCACTGGCTTCACTGTCCTCTTTCTCTTCCTCCTCATCTGAGCCATCACCCATCATCCTCTTCTCCAGCTCTTCTCTCTGTTTTCTAGCACGCTCTCTGAGCTCTGTCACCGTCAGTTCAGATTCTGCTTCTTCATCAAACTCTGGACCCTGAGAAAAGAGGGAATTCGGTATAATCAAAGCTATAATACTGAAGAGAATGAGATATATCTATTCATGGGGGTCTAATTTAAATCATAAAAGGGGCAAAATACTGGTTACATATTATTTACCAAATTATTGCATTTAAGGATCAACCAATCTTTACTTAATGTGAATTTCATCAACTACCGGACATCGCAAAAGATATTTGTTTATTTTTTTGTAAGTTGTAAATAAAACAGACTGTTGGAGTATGTTTTACAGAAGAGAAGAAGAAGAAGAAAAAAAATCAGTCTTTCTTCTACAAAAATTCATTTTTAACTGAATATGTTACTTGCTGTCTCTCATTGGAATTAATTGTGAAATTTACCAGCAACTTCTGAGTGAAAATTGTTTTGGTAACTTAACTGGTGAAATACCATGGTTACTGCGGCTATTAGCTAAAGCCACAAAAGGTACCATGTTTTATGGACAAGTACAATGGCAAAACCATGGTTCATGAACATGGTAATCATTTAGTATCATGGTATTCATAAAACTAGACGAACATCACTTAAAAATATTGAACACTAATATTTGTTATACTGTTTATGTATGCATGCATGTATTTTACCGTAGAATTCAACAGTATGTATGTATTTCAATGATTTCTTCTATCAGGTAGTAACATGATCATCATGTGTGTGTGTGTATATATATATATATATATATATATATATATATATATATATATATATATATATATACATACACAATACATATATATATATATATATATATATACACACACACATACATATGCATATATATATATATATATATATATATATATATATATATATATATATATATGCTACTAAATGTTCCACTCTTAATAAATACATACTTGCAAAATAAAGAGTCTTGTGCTTCCTCCAAACTTCAGAACATATCCCACTCGTAGCCTTATGTATGTTTTAGGGGGTATTTTGTTCTTATTCACAAAAGTCCCATGAGTGCTCCCCAGATCATAGGCATAGAAGCCCTTCTCCTCTCCTAAGACTCCGTCCTGCCCAGCTCTGCCCCGGTACTGCACCACGGCGTGATAGCGGGAGATGGACGGATGCTCCAGAGACACATCACACACCGGCAACCGACCCACCACGAAGTAACTTCTCTGGGTCAGCGGGACCGTATCTAGGATCGCCCCGTTTTTCAGCAGCTCAAACGAGTAGCTGTTGTCAGGAACAGATCCCCACGGGGGCTCGGTGTACGGGACCGGAGGAAATTTACCCGCCGGGGGGAGCTTGGCAGGGATCTTGGGTCGGATGTCTTTTGGTTTGGGCTGGACCTTCTGTGCCTCTGATTTGTCGGATGATGGATGGTCGGACTGGTCTGTTAGAGTGTCTGTGGGTTTTGCAGATGGCTGCTGGTGTTTAGTATCAAGATCTGCGTCTTTATTCTCTGATCTGCTGCTGCTTAATTCCTCTGCGAGTTTCTTGCTCGAGTTTAATCCACCTGATTTCTTCACAGTGAGAGATGGAGCCACAAAAATGTGCGGTTTCTTAAAAGGATCATCTGTGTTTTCATTAGTGTTGGTGATGTCCTGTTTAGTATCACTGCTTTGACCGTTCTCAGGGTCCGAGCTCTTCTCTGTTTCCATTTCAGTGTGATTATTTTCTGTCTGTTCGCTGCATTCAGACTCCATCATGCGTTCACTACGCGATATGGTGTGTTTGGTGTAACAATTTAATAATTCCGATCCTGTAGTCTAGACATTGTAATATAGATAGATCTTATTTAATTTATATCAATAAATGTATAAAAATATTTTAATATGGATGCATAGTAATTATTTGCATTGTATATAGTGGTTTTAACATTTTAAAGTCTTTATAGCTTATCTCCACTGTCTAGGAACTATTTACATTTTCCACGGAAACATTTCAGTGTTGTACCTCACAGCCGCTCGTAGTTTATACGTCGTTTTGTCGAAATGATACATATTGCTTTATTTCGCTATTATTCGCCTTTATGATCATCTGCTCAAAAAGGTAACTTAAACTAAGCGATTTGTTATGATAATTATGACAGTGATTATGCTTTATGAGTGCCACATTAAACATTGGACATCGCAGGGCGTCTTATATTGTGTAGTGTGAATTTTAGAAGTTCAGATTTAAGTCTATAAATACATAAAAGCTTGAAAGTTTGTAAAAATAAAATATACGTTTTATGTGCATATTATATTATGTTAGTACATTTCAACCAATAAGTAAGTTTACTCTTAAGTGTTGAAATGAAATCTCATGAAGTCTTTCAAAATTATAATTTGCATAAAAAAATCATATTGGATCATTTTGTAGGGGCCATTATATTTTTTGCTTTACTTTTGAGTTGGTATGTAATTGTTATTCTCATTGATTTCATTAGAATTGTCATTCTCATTTTTTTATTATATGTATTTCATTATTTTTTTAACCATTTTAATTAGTATAAAGGCAGTGCAACACTAAAATGATGTATAAATACCTGTTATTTATTTTAAATAACACGCACGTACACACACACACACACACACACACACACACACACACACACAGAGAGATATATTATAACATCATTTTACATATCATGGTATATTTTTCCCACTGTAGGGGGATAGTTTGAGTGGAAAAAGATATCAAATTAAAGTTTCTCTAGAAAAAAACAAAATCTTTTGATATTTGAGTTAACCATTCATAACTACTACATGTGTATCAGGTGACAGGAGATATGATTTTTCATAGAAATGTCAGTTTGATCAGTGTTTTCTATGGTTTTCAGACTGTACCGCTGTCAGACGAAACATTGAGTGACAGCACTGTGTGAAGATGATGCGTTATTGGGGCGAGCTCCCAGTGGCTTCGGCTCCTTCGGGCCGCAGTTCTTTTGATCTTCTGCAGCGTGAGTTCCGCCAGGTGGAGATGCAGGACCCTCCCTTGCACCAACCTTCTGCACAGCGTCCACGTCCCACCACCATGCTGGATATCCCCTCTGAGCCCTGCAGCCTCACGATCCACACTGTGCAGCTGAGCCAGCATGCTCGTCGTCTTCGGGGTCTCATTGCTTCTGCTCAGCAATGCCAGCAACCCCTGTCCACATTATTAGATGCCCAGGGTGTCTTCAAACCTGAGGATGGGGATGCTCTACCCCCCCGACCTGCCACACCAACGGTACCTGATGATCTGCTTCCACTGGATAGTAAAGCTCCTCGACAGCCATTCCAACTACGCCATAGTGACCCAGAGAGTGACTTCTACAAGTATGTCAATAGATCATCATGCATCTCGGTCATTGTTTGTCCTATCTATTATTAATTTATTCAAAAATACATGAAAACTCCAATCATACATACAGTGACCTGAACACACCTCTTCTAGGATCGGAACTTTTTAATTTCTGAATTAAAATTGATTTTGATATTTTATGTGAGCATAAATTTTTTTAAAAAATGTACAGATGTTTTAATATCATAACGAAGCTAAAAAATCTTCTTTAAAGAAAGAAATTCTTGAAAAAAAAAAAACTGACAAAAAAGTGAAGTTTTAAGCAGAATTTTATTCTTAAGGAAAAAAAAAAACATATATATATATATTGTGTGTGTGTGAAGGTCAGTTAGTAAGTTTGGCCTTTCTCTGATGAATCAAGCAAGGTTATTTTAGTTTGTAAAATGTCATGTGACATAACTACTACTATATAATGTGATGTAACTACCCAAATCTTTCTTTTTTTTCTTTCTTTCTTTCTTTCTTTCTAAGTAGTGGTTCCATTTTCATAAAATACGACATTACTTTTTACTTGATGGTTACACAACACTGCATTTTTAGACTCGTATAGCTAGATTAAACTAGATTATTTTTCATTGTTTATTTGTAAGGGCTATTATTAACCTTGAACTTTAACGATTTTTCAAATGTTTAAGGATTTGTCAGGCCAACATTTCAATTTGTTTCAATGAACCTTTTCTGTAGATACAATATCATCAGATACAGCCAATAAATTTAAACCTGAGCATTTGAAATGCATCCTCTTTTAAATTTAGATAAAAAACTCCACACTTTATTGTCCTGTGATTCCTATTTTGCATTTTTTTTTTTTTTTTTTTTTTTTTTTTTTTTCAATTTCTCCACATCTCCCTTCTTTTAGAGGTAAAGGTGAGCCAGTCACTGAGTTGAGCGGGCCGTCCTGCCGCCAGCTTCTGTACCAGTCGGTTGCCACAGTGCTCGCTCACGTTGGATTCGAGTCGGCGAATGAGAGCGTGCTGGAGACTTTGACTGACCTGGTCCACGAACATTACCTGCGGATCACCAAATTGCTGCGCGTGGCTGTTGACAGGGAGGCCTGCCAGGGCTCTACACCCTTCCCTGACGTGGTGGAACAGGTTTTCCATGAGGTGGGCATTGGCAGTGTCCTAGCTCTGCAGCGCTTCTGGCAGGTCCGCATTAAAGATTACCACAGCTACATGCTGCAGGTGAGAGATCTCCAATGTTATGTCAGCTTCAATATCTACAGGACTGTATGTGTACCTTTTATTTTACATTGTGATTGCTATGGCATTGACTTAGTGTGCTCTTGGACTGTAGGTCAGTAAGGAGCTCTCAGACGAGTATGAGAGACTTGTGAATCCAGAAAAAGCTCTGGAGGATTCCAAACCCTTGAAGGTTAAAGAGGAGCCGATGAGTGTCGTTGTGGACCCTTTGAGTCAGGAGCCAGACGTGGATCTGGCCTCGGGTGACCAGGCCCTTCCCATCAGTGTTCTGGGCACATCCAATGAAAGACTGGCTGGGGGACTGGAAGAGGGACATTCTCCTCACACATCAGGTACCTCATTCAGTTGTGAAGGCTCCTTATTAGTGCTCAATCAAAACAAGCTGAAATGCTTAATAAAATAAGAGTTCAATGGATCAGTTTTCACCAATATCTAAAAAAGGGGGAAAATGCCCCAAAAGCTCCCAAGTGAAGACACATTTATACAGAGTGAGAAAAATAGTTAGCGTCATAAGTATCTTTCACAACATAAAAGTTAAATAGTTGAACGTCAAAATGATTGTAATATTATCTGAACAATATTATCTGAAATGTTAGATATATAAATCTGAATAGAAAAAAAAAGTCTGTTTAATTCAATAATTTTCACAGTAATTTCATTATTCGCAGTATATATTTTTGGTCACATTTTGGGACCACTTCTCACTATTAACTATTACTATTTACTATGACTTTTGCCTCAGTAAACTCACAGTAAAATAACAGTTAGTAAGGTATTTGTTATGCTAAGGCACTGCATAAATTAAGGGATGTAGAAGATGGTCAGAATGCAAAATAATGACAGAATACGGCAGTAATATGTGCTTTATAAGTACTAATAAACAGCTAGTATGCTAGTAATGTACATGCTAATAAACAACTAGTTAATACTGAGAATTAGTCACCAAACTAAAGTGTTACCATATTTTTTTCTACCAAATATTCTGTGGACATCCACACACTGCCTTGTGCCTCCCATTGAGGACCTAGTTTGAAAACCCTTGGTACAACCTGGGTGTTTGGACTCACAGGGCAATTCTTGCTCTGCATTCACAAATTCTTAACTTTTTGATAAGAATTATTGAATGCAGGCATCCAGCCATGTGTTGAGCCTTTTTTTCTACTGTTTGTTCTACTGTCTGTTCTGCCAGACGCTTGGGAGTGAGCAGCACACCATAAAGAATCAACAACAGACTTTAGAAAAATGTTGTCCTTTGATCTGTCCACAACAGCTCCTAAATCAACATGTGAATTGTGCATAATAACAAGAACACTGCTCACTGCAGGCAATTTGATGTCTGGCCGTGATTGTCTTTGAAATTTATTGTGGAAGGAGATGAATTTGTTACACAAGCAGCTGTATTGGTGATGAGCTGTGACAAAACTTCTTTGAGAAAGTTTACCGTATTTACTTATTATTGATCAGGCGTTTCTGGTAACCATGATCAGCGCATCTACATGCATGCATTTTAGGGCTGTCAAGTGTAAAGTCATAATCTCGAATTTGCTAAAATTTACATATGAATATATATTTTTTCCTTTTCATATGTAGTTCCTGTTCTAGATATTTTTACAACTAGCGTGCTGCAGTCCACTGCAGGCCTTCTCATTACCACCAGTGTATTTCACTCATTAATAATATTCTTGTCTAATACAGCTTCAATTTATTGTGTTCATCCTGGACTAGACTCATTTAACCATTTCTGGTTTGAATTTTAAGCCATGTGTGAGCAGCCACTGTGTCTTCAGATCAGATTCAGTTTGGTTAAAGCTTTGATTTGGTAAAGTAATTCCATTGAATTGGAAGACTGTATACACTAATGCATAAATGCATTAAAGTGCAATAAGCTGTGAAAGAGAACTCAACTCACTACAAGTGCTCATTTAAACACAGCTGGTTGTCTTAAAGTGAATGCAAACATTTTTAATAAATATTAATATATAAGATCTGTGCATTTGGTCTTAAAGTGACAGCAAAAAAATAAATAAATAAAAATAAAGACAAAACTACTCTGCTCTCATGACTGAATAAATGTAATAAGAGTCAGTGTTTTAAGTCATCCAGTGAAGACTAAAGCCCCATTCACGCTAGCAGTGACTTTTGTCACTGCATGTCGCCAGGGGCTGGTGATGAGGTCTAGTGAGGTCGCAACCCACTACTACTGGTTGCCTTGACAGCGAATCCGGTTTCTTGCCGCTAAGTACAAACATTCTGGAGGCAAAAGACTAAATATAATCTAAATTTAAATTACATCCGTACATACAAACAAAAATGAATGAGAAACAGAGCCTACTTTCTTCCATTGCGTATGTTTGGTTCTACTTGGTTCTACTCTCATCTTCGGCTGAGAGTAGAACGATCACATGAGCTCAACCGTCTTCTTTCCTATTGGCGGTCACTCCCGAAAGTCACTCTTCATTTGCATAAAGTTGAAGGATTCTGAAATTTGTCGCATCGCTGGACACGCCCCATCCGGTTGCCAACGGTCGCTATTGCTTGCTGTCGCTCGTGTCGCGGGAAATCGCAGCGCTCCATTGAAATGAATGGGATCGTGTCGCTTTGACGCTGGCACACTGCGTGTCGCCTAGTGTTTTAATTGATAATTGATTACTTTACATTTGAACTGTAAGGGCTTTTTCTTTGTATCTTTGTTCTGTTTGTTTGTTTGTCGTATTGGTTGTCACTTGTTTCCTTATTTTTGGTTGTCACTTGTTTCTTTATATACTTCATGTTTAATTGTCTTTAACAATTGCTTTAGATCTTTTTTTTTGCATTATTTAGTTTAGTATTAGTTTTTGCAGTCTTTTTGATATTATCTTAAAAATACTGGTACAGTTTACAGTAAGGTTCTATATGGTAACAACAATAGTTAAGTATTAGCATTAGTTAATGTGAACAGTGAAAAATACTTATAAAGCATTTATTAGTCTTAGTTAACGTTACAGTTTTTCTCGATTGCTTAAACACATTTCTTGAAATTATGCCTCTTTTTTGCAAAACTCTAAACACGAATCCATAACTTCTAACTCAATTCCCCAAACTTCCTGTATTCGGGTCAAAATGAAGCTCTCCACTCAAAACAACCCAAACTTGCTGAAAAAACAAACTTTGCTCTCAGACATGACACACAAACTCAAAAACACACACACTACAACACAGTCATACACACTGATGAAATAAATTCAAAACAATACTACAAAATCCCGTAATAAGTGTTGCGTGTGGTACTCCCCATGTGTTTTATTTCTTAATTTAATGTATTGTAGAGTACAGTACAATAGAGCAAACAACAACAAAAATAATTATTCTGCCCCAGAATCCAGATTTTGGTCTGGGACAGGCCAAAGAACCTCGTCAACGTCACAGGCTATATTGGCCAGGCAGCGGGCATAAAATCCTCTTTCGTGCCTGAACAAACCCTGGCACGCATCAACTAAAATACCTGAGACTGCTTGTCTTCTTGCCCTTGCCCTTACTCTTTCTCTTCCATGTTGTCGTCCCCCTCCTCCTCCTCTTCCTCTTTCTCATCTTCTTTTTTCCCCTTCTCCTCTTCCTTTCCGTACTCCCTCTCCACCTCCTACTCTTCCTCTTCCTTCATTTCTTTCTCTACTCCCTACTTCTTCTCCTCCTCCTCTGTGGTGTCCTTGACTTCTTCCTTCACGTCTCTCTTGATCCATTGTTTCAAATACTGAATACAGTTTTTCTCAGTCTCTTTGGTGCATTTCTCGAATCATCCTTACTGTAATATTTGCAAAGAAGTATGTGCATTTCTCAAAACAATTTGTACAAACAGCACCACACAATGGATTTCCTGTAAAAGCCTGTAACTTACTCAAAATCTTTAGTTCATCTCTCAAAAGTAAGTATTTGTCAATGAACATATCAGTGCCATCAGAATGAAAAGTTCTTGTGTCATTGTTCACAAACAAGAAAGTCCACTGTCAGAATTTGTAACTCTTGTGTTGTCCTCTAGATATGCTTTCCAATTGAAGGTTCATGAGATGCACCTTTGAGCTATTTCAGTGAACTGGTTTGTCATTGGTTGATCTATATGCTCTTCATTAGTGAAAGTCCAGATTCATTTGAACAATTCATGGCAAATTTATAAAAGTCTAATAGAAATGTGTAGAAAATATGCTTGACAGTTTATGACAACTAGATTAACCATTTTGCATTTACCGTAATGACTTATACGATGAACTAATGACTTGAGGTTTAGAGGGGTAAGAGCACAGAGGACTATATATTTCATCTTGAGCAACATCATAATGTAGGAAACCGCAGAGAAATGTACATAATCAGTTGCATGAATGAACCAAAGCAATCGCAACTTGTTCAAAAGAATGAGAAACTGCTTTTATGATATGCACAAGTGAGATGATGTGGAGGTTTAACAAGTAGTTTTGAGAATTTCATTTCTGATCTGAGAAATGCACCAAAGCCACTGAGAAAAACTGTAAGCCCTTTAATCTCAGTCGAAGTTCTGATTGGTGTGTGATAAATTTTGACTCCTAGTGTTTCCACTTGGGTAATTGTGTGCTAACTGAGCTCAGACTTTGCAGACTTGAGTGAACAATATTGAATGCTAGTGCTTTCTAAACGACCATATGGTGTAAGATATGTAGGGATTTGTGTGTAGAGTTTTGCAGTAACAGTTCACCAAATTTGACTCATGTGTCAAAGCAGGGAATAGTGTTTATAGTTTAGGGAAATGTGTGTGCTTTTTGAAAAATGGTGTTATGGTTTTGAAATTTTAGTTCAAAAGCCTGGTTATAGTGTTTTAGCAACCGAGAAAAATATATTATTAAAATCAAAAATTGTATCTGTTGATATTATTTAATGGTCCATTAATGAACTAACTTAAATGAACAGTTCTATTTTGCAAGTAATCCATTCTAGGGCTGCATGATCAATTGTATTTTAATCGTGATCACGATTTATTTGACATTTGCGTTGTCTTGGATCGGTAACAATTTAAATTCCTCAGTCAGCTTTTCACTTAAATGGATGCATTTTGTGCCCGGTGTTTTAATTAATCTTCCCAATCTGGCAGCCATGCACGCTTGCTCTCTGCTCTGATATAAAAGAGTTGATCATTTGAAAACAACAGCAAACATGTAGGTTTAACAATCTCCACTGTGATATTTTGCTCAAACGAAAGCATAATACAGCCAGTCTGTTTTATTTGCACAATGGCCAAAATTAAAGACAAGCATGATTCAAACATTTTGTAATAATCCATTTTATTCTTTTTTTTTTTTTTTTCTTCAATAGGAGCAGCAGGGAACAGCTCTCCCTTGTGGCATTTAGCCCAGGTGAAGATGGAACCTCAGGACAGTGAGGAGGGCCAGGTATCAGGTCATGGGGTTCTGGGCAGCGACGTCTTTGAAGAGGGCCCCATGTCCACCATGAGTGAGGCTGGCATCCCTCCATCTCCTGGTGGTTCAGAAGGAAGTTACATGTCCCATTCACCAGATTCTCTCATGGGCACATCCCCTTTCACTCAGCGGCCAAAGAAACGGATGAGAAAAATATAGTGGGTTTGTCGCCTAAATAAAGAGACTGAAAGCACTTCCACAGTCATTGTGATGAATAGAGTTACCTTCTGTTGAGACTAGATGTCTTACCTTTGTTTTTAGTGAAATTAAATAAAACCGACAAATAAAGTGCGAGTTTGAATGCTCCCCAAGCAAATGGCAGACGGTCACTGTTTTACCTAATTATTGAGCGGGACAATTACTTGTTTGCTGTGGCAAAATTAGCATCTGTTTATTGTAACGAAACAATGGAGGGAGCACAACATGGGGAGTAATTATAGACTGATGTCTGCTTCAAAACACACAGGGACATCAATCAAGGAGTAATGGCAAATTAATTACAGCATGCATAAATCTGCATGTTAAATAAGCAGGCCATTTCATTACCTGTACACTCCCAGGCGTCACAGTGGAGGTATTGTCTCCTAGCCACCTGCGCCAAAACTGTTTTCCTAAACACATACTGGTTGAGTGTAAATTTAGCTCCTCACACTCACCAGGTAGCAGTGCATTCTGAGACTCAATCAAGAGGAACCGAGACTGGATAGCTATCACTCAGCATCCTTAAATGAATTGGTATGGGCTTCCAGTGGCCACTTCAAGGCCGTTTTTATTTCAGTTAGTCAAAAAAGCATCTGTCAGTGTCTCATGAAAAATCAAAAGAAATAAAACAGTTGATTTGCGAACAGAATTCTATTTGTAGCTGCATTGTGACATTATTTTCATGATGAAATATCACATTTTACCCCAAACTGTTGTTTCTGTAAAGTGCCTGGGCATTTACTTTTGATTTTATTTGTAATTCTCATTGTTCTTGATATTTCTCGTTATATTTTTTTTTATTATTGTAGTACTGTACACGAAACATTTATTTACAGTACTTGCAATATCATGATCATTTTTCACATTATGATAATTTGACCCACCCTTAAAGGGATAGTTCACCTAAAAATGAAAATTCTGTCATTAATTACTCACCCTCATGTTGTTCCAGACCCGTAAGACCTCCGTTCATCTTTGGAACACAGATTAAGATATTTCTTATGAAATCTGAGAGCTCTCAGGCCCTCCATAGACAGCAAGGGTCCTTACACGTCAAGGTCCAGAAATGTGGCAAGGAGATCGTTATTTTTGTTTTCTTTGCATACAAAAAGTATTATCGTAGCTTCGTAAAATTACTGTTGAACCCCTGATGTCACATGGATTATTTTACCGATCTCCTTGCTACCGTTTCTGGGCCTTGATCGTGTAAGGATCCTTGCTGTCTGTGGAGGGTGTGAGAGTTCTCAGATTCCATCAAAAACATCTTAATGTGTATTCCGAAGATGAACGGAGGTCTCACGGGATTGAAACGGCATGAGGGTGAGTAATCAAGAATTTTCATTTTTGGGTGAACTAACCCTTCAATATTGAGTGTAAAATTTTCTTGCAGACACACATTTTAAGTGGTAAAATGTAATTTTTTAACTGTAATTTTGGTAATGAAAAATATTACAAATAATTTTATTTTATTATTTTTAGTTAAATGACTGAACATGTTGACAGGTTTTGTTAGAATCATCCTAAAATTAGTTGGTGTGGCCTTCTAAACTAACAAATAAGAAGACATCTTTAGTTTTGAAATCGATTCCTTCCACAGCTATGGTTTTGTAATGAATTTGAAAGAACACCATTTATGAATCTGTTTGGGTGAGATTTTTTTGTAATACACTTTTTTTCTTCTTATCTTCTTAGTAAACTCCAGACAAACGTAAAAAAAAAAAAAAAAAAAAAAGTACTATGTTTCCTGTCCTTGTGCTCATTACATTCGTCTCCAAAGACCTTTCTTTATTCCAACCTCATCTTCTGTTTAATTGGATGTTGTTGCCAGCTTCTGTTTTGGAGACCGAAACAGCAGGGGGCAGTACTGCATCACACCGTCACATTTTTATCCGCTTCCATGCTTCCACCCTCATTCCAGGTGTTCGATATTCCACTGGGCTGTGTCTGTTTTTTTGAGCATCCTGTTTTGTGAACAAGCTGTATTTGAGCACAGAGAGTAATCCATTTTACCCATCTCTAGTGGCAGTTGTGATTTCCTTTAAGTCCTTTCACTAAATGGAAACATGTTCAGAACTCCAGCAGATAATTATACCTACGAGGCTTGAAGATGCTTACAAATGTATATATGCTTGTGAGTGAGGTGTAGAGTCAGTTTGGCGTTTACCTGTGTAAACGGTAATTTCAATGTTGTGGGAGATGTTACCTGTTCTGCAGCCAGTAAATTTAAACTTACAGATCAAAGTTCAGTTTGTAGTTCAGATGAATTTACACCATTTGTGTAAATGTTCAGGCTTGCAAATGATTCAGGGTTTCAAATGTTTCAACTTCCTTTACCTTTTCACAAGCAGTTACAGTATTTTGCATGTAGTGATAAGCCCCACCTTCTAAATAAAACAGCCACTCACCAATAGAGTGTCAGATTCCGAAAGTAAAACATTTTGAAATCTATGTTTAATGATAAAAACCTACAGTGTGTTCAACCACAGACCTACTGTGAGTTCTGAGGTTGAACTTATTTTTAAAACAGGTGTGTTTAACAGCTGAATTCATGGTGAAAAACTACATCACCCATGAAAATGTACAGAAAATTCCACCAATCAAAGAGTCCTGATAAGTAAATCAAGCGAAAAGAGCTTGCAGGGAATGGCCAGTGATGCACTGCATATGAGGTAATCAAGTCAGTCTTGCTGTGCTGTCAAAATACTTATTTTTATTTTATGCTTATTTGCATATTTATGCATATTTTGCAATAAACGTAAAATATATTGATACTATATTGAAAAAAATATTCTGGAACAAACGCTTTTTCGAGAGCATTCTATTTTTATTGTTCATCTGCTGTTTTGAAATTGATTCTTATGATATTGTTCTCCTGTGTCATTATCATTGCAGTTGTAGTACTGACTGCTATTCTTTTAAATCAAAGTATTTTACATGGTTGCAATTTCGTATGAATTTGTACGATGTGATTTGTATAAAAATATAGTTTTTTTTTTTTGAAGAAAGTAAGTATGAAGGTACACTCCAAACCCCACCCTTAAATCTGTACAAATGTCTTTATCACCAGCAGGGTGGACTATTGTAATGGTCTCCTCACCGGCCTTCCAAAGAAGACCATTAGACAGCTGCAGCTCATCCAGAACGCTGCTGCCAGGATTCTGACTAGAACCAGAAAATCTGAGCATATCACATTAGTCCTGAGGTCCTTACACTGGCTTCCAGTTACATTTAGGATTGATTTTAAAGTACTTTTACTCGTTTATAAATCACTCAATAGCCTAGGACCTAAATACATTGGAGATATGCTCACTGAATATAAAGCTAACAGACCACTCAGATCATTAGGATCGAGTCAGTTAGAAATACCAAGGGCTTACACAAAACAAGGGGAGTCTGCTTTTAGCTATTATGCTGCCCACAGTTGGAACCAGCTTCCAGAAGAGATCAGATGTGCTAAAACATTAGCCACATTTAAATCCAGACTCAAAACTCGTCTGTTTAGCTGTGCATTTGTTAAATGAGCACTGTGCTACTTCCGAACTGATTGCACTATGTATAATCATTCTCTATTCTTAACTGTTTTAAATTCTTTTTAAATACATTTTTATATCATTTTGTTTTTATTGTTGTGATTATTATTATTTTTTTAATTCCTTGTTTTTATTGTTGTGATTATTATTATTATTTTAATGGCTATTTCACGTCCTTTTATGTAAAGCACTTTGAATTACGACTGTGTATGAAATGTGCTATATAAATAAACTTGTCTTGCCTAATAGCACTAAAATACATGAGTATATTAGTCTAAGCATAAAAACCACATTGGGCTGTGCACACTTCAAATGAAATATTTCACTCTTGCTGTTTAATTGCTCAAAGGATTTTCATTGGCTTCTTTTGTAGAGCTGCATTGTATTTGAAGGCCAGTATCACTACCCTTAACCTTTAAAAGAATATATGAGAAACATTCGTTTGTGCTGACAAAAGGTCATACCGCATTGAGTATTTCTGCCTTCTCATTGAACTGTGCACCGTAACTTTGAGTTCCTCCCAGCTGGTATTTCTAGACAGATGATCAAAACCGCAGGAAAGTAGCAGGCTAATAGTAAGTTGCTGATGCATAAGAACTTTTAGCAGCACCAGAGTTTTCATTTAAAATGGTTGATTTTATGTGGCCATTATGACCAGGGTCCAAAGGATATGGCAGTTTTTCGATTTGCTTAGCGACTATAGTTTTTTTCATTATTTTCCCCAATGAACTTGAAGTTCCGATATTTGCTCAAATCTCTGCTAGTACATTTTCTTATCCCCCCACCCCCTCACCCCTAAGGAACCACTTTAAATGGCCAAACACTGAATAACAACCATATGATTTGGCCTCTCACATGAAAAGGTTCCCTCCAGCTCAATGGAATACATTACTGTGTCTCCCACTGTGAGGAAACGTGCACAGAGTTTTTTATCTGATCCATAGATTACCTCCATTTAAAACTAAGAGTTTAGAGTTGCTCCTGAAGAACCTCTCTACCGATCTTCAAAAATCCATGTCAGTCTCCACCTCTACAGAATTACAATGGCTTTTGTGTGAAACTACATTTGCAATATAGATAATTCATCGCTTTCAGTGGCCGCTTGACATGAAGTGCAGACATTTTGAGCTTGGCTCAGTCATTGGGGTAAATTGAGTGACTTAAGATTTCTATTATGTGATTAGTAGAGCGGGAAAGCGCTAGTGTACATTGCATTGAAATTTCTCTGGCTGTTTGTATTTTGTGGGGAGAGTGAATAATTGAAATGCATGCCTTGCAATTTCACCTCGCAAATAACACTTGGGTCTTAAAACTGAAATATTCAGTGTGTCAGATGTTATTTGGTTCAAATAAAAGGTCAGACATAATACATGAATCATTTTCTCGGCTTGTTTGTGAGCAGTAAGTTAATGCAGATCGTCAAAACAAAACATATGTATATATATATATATATATATATACGTATGTATATGGTAACCCTTTAGTTTAGGGACCAATTCTCACTATTAACTAGTTTAACTTCTTTTTTTATTTTTAACTAGCATATTGGCTGTTTATTAGTACTCATAAAGCACATATTAATGCCTTATTCAGGAATAAATTATTCCTACCCCATACCTAAACTTAAAAACTACCTCAGTAACTCTAAAAACTAACTATTACTGTAATAAGCAACAAATTGGGAGTTTATTGAGGCAAAGGTCATGGTTAATAGTTAGTAAATAGCAAGAACTGGATCTGGAATAGAGAGAAAGAGTTTCAGTATTCCTGGTGTGGAGACTAAGAGCGGAGGTGTAGGAGGTAAATGGCATATATCTGTTGTGTCTGTGGGTTAAATGATCACAGAGCATCCCTTTTCCCTCTTTCTCTTTCCTTCCTCCAAGATCAATATGCAAAGAAGAACGTATTTCGCCATCATTGACCTTCTTTGTTTTTGCCAATATGGTGCACAGTACAAAAGTAAATGTGCCACTTTTTTGAGCACAGGTTCACTGGTCATGGAAACTGATTGGTAAAATGTGGGAATACTGGCAGAGCCACAGTAAATATTTGCAAAATTCAAGGCAATATGTTTGACTTAATGAAACAGATGTAAATACAACACTTATAATTTACTGGTAAATAAAATAAAGAATGCCTGTGTGGTGCCATTAACTTTAGTTTCTTTTGAAAATTGCTGTGGACAACATATGGAGGCTAAAATTGGTTACAGATGATGGATTTCAGCATTCAATAAGAATGGCAAAATCCATAGATTCCCTTTGGTTTTTAACGCAATTGCCTAGTTTCCATCGGGTGTTTTAATGACACACACTGTATAATTAAGTAACAGCTAAAAAGATACAGAAAACTCATTATCCACTTAAGAAAGTCCTAGTGGAAAAAAGCCTCAAGATTTGATAGCTTGCTTATTATGAATGACAAATGAACAGTCATGTGGATTCTGACAGGACTAGGGACACGGCTGTTTCTCGGCAGAGCAACGGCATTTTTTTAGGCTGGATAAGAAGCCTCGTCTGATCAGTTGTAACCATGGTTACCGCTTTTGCTGCTACAAAGAAAGGTAGTGAAGTCTCCAAACCATGTATGTTTTGAACTATGATAATGATGGATACGATCCAAATGAATCTGTTGGAATTTCTAAATGCCTGCCAAGATGAGGTTTTATGATTCATGGAGAGGCCACAATGCACAATATGTTAAAGGACCAGAGCACTTTACCAATTACAAAGATATTTGCATAAGATATGTGGTCACACTTTATATTAGGTGGCCTTAACTACTATGTACCTACATCAAAAAATAAGTACAATGTACTTACTATGTTCATATTGTATTGCAAAACACTATTGCTGCTATTGAGATGGGATACGGGTAAGGTTAGGGACAGGTTTGGTGGTATGGGTAAGTTTAAGTGTGGGTTAAGGTGTAAAGGATGGGTCAACAGTGTAATTATCAATTTAATTACAGAAATTAATTACAGATGTAACTACACATAGGTATTTAAAAAAATATAAGTACAATGTAAAAACATGTATGTACACAATAAGTGCATTGTACCAAATGATTAATTCAAATGTAAGTACATAGTAGTTAAGGCCACCTAATATAAAGTGGGACCAGATATGTTTGGGTCTCCATGCTTCGCAAATGTTTCTCTTGATAAAAATATCCTAATAATCTTATACATCTCAATAATGTCACAAACTGTGCACACATTTGTCAAGATTCCAAAGAATGCTACCCACATTCCTTTTACAGCTCTGCTCATGTATTTAAAAAAGAAATCATTACAGTTTTAGGCAATGTTGATAGTGATACCACTGCAAACTCCATTAAACTGCCTCAGCAATAACATTTTCAAAGCCAAAGCAATATGTACTCATAACATCTACACTGAAAATAAACCATGCACTGAAAAAATGTTAACTTAAATGGTAACCTCTGAATTAACTGGTTTTATGCTTAATGTCTAAATAATATCCCTAAATCATCCTAAACCAAAAACTACTTTATACGGGTAGAATTAGGCAGCAATATCAATCGCACTTTATTTTACAGTACATGTACTTATATTACCAAATAATTTCTTAGGTAAGTACATTGTAAGACAACAACATGGGTTAAAGTTAGGTTTAGGGGTAGGTTCAAGGTTAGTATTGTAATCACTGTAATAAGTATAAAGTATGTACATGTGGAACAGGACTGTAAAATAAAGGGCTACCAAAAAACTTCAAAAGTAACAACTGAAGGTTACCACTTTTTACAGCATTTGGCAGAAACACTATATAGTTTCTAAAGCAAAGTTTAATGTCGCATTGAGGTATTTTATTCTTTTAACATAGTGGCTTTAGATGACGACTCCTTTTCTCATACATTCATTGGAAAAAAAAAGAATTATGATTCATCATGTTTTGTTTGACAGTATGGTCCTTGAAGTATTTTCAACCACATGTTTAAGGTTCTCTTCAGTAAGAGTCTAGTCTGGAAGATTGAAAAGGGTAGTACTTTTGCTGCATACATGTTATTTTCAGATTTCAAGGAAATTGCTTGGTGTGTCTTTTGAGCTGTTCAGGCAAAGTGTTTTCGCTATGAAAAAGTTAAATAAATTGCAGACATTTTACCAACATCCAATATAATGTTATTGATTGACTGATTGACTGCATAAAAACAATTTAGCATGACAATGTTAGGTTACAATAACTCAATATTTTTAGATGACAATAAAGCTTCACTGCATTCTTCATCTACTTAAGTGGAAAATGTCTAAACCTGCAGGAAGCTTCAAACATAAAATGCAAATACACCAGAAAATATCTATCTCAAAGAGACAAATGTGCAAAATAATTGGTGTACTTAATAAAATGTTGTAATATGCCGGCTAAAGCTAAAGCCGTATACTGTAATATTAACAGCAATGGGGAAGTGATGGTAAACCTTATTATAATGCTATGCAACTAACTAGCTAATAAGGTTACTCAGACTATTAAACGTAGTGTAATGAATATCTGCTTTTACGGTGTCCGAGATAATATTTTTAGACTCACTTCAAAGACCGTGACATTTTCTCTCAAAGGCACTGTAAACCTAGTTGTCATGACAATCAGAGCAAGGCATTGTACATGAATGAATAATCAGCTTTTGAGTGGGTGAATAATCCTACAATGATGATTCCTGCGTAAATATATTTATGCCACCTCTGTTCCACAAAACAAGGGTATTTAGTTAAAGGGATACCCAAAACTGAAAATTCTGTGATCATTTACTCACCGTCAAGTTGTTTCGAACTTGGGAAACAGAAGCAGAGAGTGCCACACGGGTGTCTTTATAAAGCCCCTGGAGCTCATTGGGTATAGTAGAGGTAAAGATCAAATTATGTAGACAAAATACTTCCAAGGCACTCACGGGGTAAGATAAAAAGCCTTTAACGTGCTGGGCTTAAATCATTACAAATAGTTTAAAGTGTTTGTAGTGTTAAAAGTGTTGTTTCAAACTTGTTCGAGTTTCTTTCTTCTGTTGAGCAGAATAAGTATTTTTCAGTTAACAGTAGCCACTGGCTGCTACACTATGGAACAAAATACTATAGCTACTATCAACATTCTTCAAAATATCTTCTTCTGCGTTCAAAAGAAGAAATTCATACAGGTTTGGAACAAATGGGTGTTCATTTTTAGGTGAACTATTAAATAAATGAACACAGAGTCATTTGCAAACAAATTATATGGTATTTAATAAGGCACACAAGTTTCCCAATTAGTATTACTGAACATAAAAAGAGTACATGCAATTTTTTTGTGGTGTATATATTGTAATGTATTGAGTGTTTGAGCATGTTTACTATAAATGTTTTCAGAACGCAACAGCAGACATTCCTCACCAAGCAGGGCAGAAGTAACTACATTAACATGAGTAGTTCTCGTGAACTAATGGTTAGAGAGTTGGACTTGTAAACCAAAAGTCGTGGGTTTGAGCCTCGATGCTGGCAGGGATTGTCGGTGGGGGAGTGAATGAACAGCGCTCTCTTCCACCCTCAGTACCACAGCTGAGGTGAGACCCTTGAGCAAGGCACTGAACTGCCAACTGCTTCCCAGGCGCTGTAGCAAAAAATGGCTGCCCACTACTCTCTGTGTGTGTTTGTTCACTATTCACTGCTCTGTGTGTGCACTTGGATGGGTTAAATGCAGAGCACTAATTCCAAGTGTGGGACATGATACTTGGCCACACACCACATCCTATCCTTTCCACTTCTGCAGCATTTATTAATCTTAACCAATGGCAATCTCAACATTTAATTTTAGTTTTTTTTCTCTTTTTTCTTTGAGATCAAAATATGTATCTGTATCTACACTGTGCACTAACATGAGCATTAATATTTTTTTTATTAACTAACATTAGCAATAGTTAATAAATGCTATACAATATATTGCTCATTGTTAGATCGTATTAACGCATTAACAAATGAGACAAATGAGACATTATTGAGACATTATTGAAAAGTGTTACTGAAATAAAATAATAAGTAAGCTTCACCTTACCATATTAAATAGGCTAATGGAAAAAGAAAAGAAAAAGTATGTACCATTGTTGGGTTAGGCTACAAACACATCAGTGATTTTGAACATATTTTGACAATGGCTGGAAGGAGGTTTTTATTCTTAACTGAAAAAGAAGAAACATAATACTTGAAATTGATTTTAAGGTGAAAAAGCAAAACGATGTCCATTTTCTTAAAGTAAAAAGTAACAGAATGATGCATAATATTACACAGAAATATAGTAAAAATGGTCTTCTCAGTGCTCGAAGACTTTGTGATTGAAAGGTGGGGGGCAGGGCTTTATTCTGTTAGCCTGTGGGAGAAAATATGCTTGACTCTGGTGATTCTGTAATGAACATGCCTACGCATTTTCACAGAAAGAGAAGGGGCAGATAGGCCAAAGGTGGAGACTATCAGTCATTGTTGAACCCAGTATATGCTGTGCAGTCTTAACTACTAGTTGTAGGTCTTGTTAGAGGTGGAGCAGCAGAGGTGAATCACAATCCCTCTGTGGATGTCTGTATTCACACCGATTGAAACCTCTTGGGAAAATGCAGCTTGTGCCTTCTTCAAAAAGGAGATTTTGTAAGAGAGATCATCAATGATATGAATCTCCTGTTGAATATGTATGGAGAATGTCTTGAATAGTTCCACCTCTGACTTCTAAACAACCATATTAGCATTTCCTGAAAGAAATGCCAATGCTTGCAAGGTACAATAAATAAATAAATAAATAAACAAACAAACAAATAAATAAAATAAAAAGTAGTAGTAAAAAATTATGGTTTCACTTTATTTTGATGGTCCTTTTAACACATTCTATTGACTATAAGTAACATTGCACCTACATTTCTACTGACTCTCATTAGAGTGTTAGTAGTGTATTAGTTGACTGGTAGGGTTAGGGTTAGACTAAGTTGACATGTAGTTGCAAAGTTACTTTGTCAGTAGAATATCTGTTGAGAGACCATCACAATAAGGAGTTAGTAGATATGAAGCAGACAGTCTACTAATACTATAATGAGAATTTGTTGACATGTAGTTGCAACATTACTTAGTGTCAACAGAATGTTCAAAAGGGACCATCAAAATAAAGTGTTACCAAAATTACATATTCAACAAGAGTCTTGATTTCATTTGGCTGCAGAAATGAATGAATAGACAGTCATTAGTAGTGTAAATTGTTAAATATATATGAATAAAACAACAATAATCACAGTTCACTTAAATATATTAATAAAAAAAAGAAGCTAAAACTGAATTTATCTCTAAAACAGCATTTGAATTGACTGAATTGACTCACGTGAGCATCCGGTGATCACAGATCCTGACAGTGAGGTGAGGTTTGTTTATGGATTTTGACTGCCTGAAGTCTATTAGCCGAGAAGTCTAGGATTGCATGTGGGTCAAGATCAGCAGCACAAAGCACTCCATTATGACAGGTGTGAGTACAACAGGGTGGAGGTCTCCACAAGCATTAAGCTGAAGTCCAAACCTAGCCTGCAAACCAGACCCTATGACCTGACCAAACAGGTACTCTCAAATTTTAAGACGGAACCCAACCTCAAATTGCCTACTCTTATTTCCTTTCTGGGCTCTAGGTCTTCTTGCCTGTGGAGGAAATACAAAGAGACTAAGCTTGCTTAAACTCTGACTCAGAGCTGAAGGCATGTGTGTTTATATCTACAGTATGCACAAAACAAGTTATATTTAAATGAAAACAATCCACTAAACCATTTGCACCACTTTTAGTGATGGTAATTCAAACCAAAAAGCTTATCCGCTAACTACCTGCAATCAAGGTTAATCCAAATATACTGGAATGGTGCTGTGCCTTAAATTAAATAATACTTCAGCGTAAACACAACTTCTATAATTTAGGCCTCTGTAATTTAGGCTCATAACAGAACATAACTTATATGCAACTCTTCAGTTGCAGAATTCTGGTAACATTTATTTTAATTTGTCCCTGTTACAAATGTTATTTACTGTAGTAATGAAGGCTGGATTTTCAAACCCCCCAGTTCTATTGTATAATCAATACATAATCATAGTTTTCTTAAAACTGGTGTATCTATTCTGGTATTAATGTTACGGCATTGTCTGTATTTAGTATCAATAACCCAGGGATGCAATAACAGTGTTTACTCATTCAGCCTGGATTCAATTAATATGTATTTGTTTTGTAATATTTCAGCTGAATCATTATATTATCAAATGTTATATTTTAAAGGAGGAGAGTTGAAGATTGAACTTTGTTCTTATTCATTTTAGTCTGTGGTTCTCATGATAGCCGTATAAGACATGTAAAACCCAACACACCATATGTATCCACTAACTCTTATGTATGCTTACCATTTATTATTCTTTAGGGTTTATAGCATTAGTTGCTATATGTTAAACTATGAATCATATGTATTTTTATCAGTGGCCTGTGCTCTGTGTGAATGTATTGTTCTGTTTCAGTGATGCACTACAGCTCAACCTTGAAGGGAAAAGGTATTGCCTATATGTATTTGCAGGGGTTGTTTAGGAATGTGAACAGTCTAGGAGAATCAACAGCTGCCCAGATGAAAAGTGCCCTCACAAGATTTATGACTCACCCAAAAGTCTTCCTGTCAGCTTTTAAATCTAATGGTGATCCCTCTGAGGATGCTGCTATTCAGATTTAAGCCTCTTAAGGAAATTCAGGTTGTGCCTTCTTCAAAAAGAAGAGAGGTCATCAGCGGTATGAATCCCTAAAAACCTGTTGAATATGTATGAATAATGTGTTAAATACTTCCACCTCTGGCTTCTAAACAACTTTATTTGCATTTCCTGGAAATAGTGGTACTTGCAAGGCAGGAAAGGAATAGTGAAGTTTTAACATGCATCTTGATTTCATTTGGGTGCACAAATTAATTAACATGGTCACTATATATGATCACATATTTATGAAAAAAGATCACTGCAGTTAAATGAAGGGAATTCCCAAATTTATTATTATAATGTACCGCACCGTATCTCAGATGTAACTGTCATTAAAACCTTTAAACCTTGTACAGTATTATTATTATTGTTCATAGTGAACAATAATGATAATAATATTATTATTGGTTATATGATTATCAATAATATGTTTTTTTATTGAAGAAGATGTGAGGGCCGATTTTAGGAAATCATCCAGGTGTTGTAGCGATATATCATTTGAAGCTCCTCGCAAGTTAGCAATTTTGTAATCTAATGAGCTTTTTTAGTCAGCCAATGCTGAATGATACCTAACCCTAACGATACATAAAGGTGAGCATAATATTTACATATTTTCTTATAGCAGAGAAAACTGTTGTTGTTTTGTTGAATGAACTGTATATGTATTGCTTGTCTCTTGTCCCTTATTTTTATGCATTCTATGCAAATAATAATTGATTATCATTTGAATCTTTAGTATAGCAGCACTAATTCCATCATTTAATTAAAATCCTGCCTTAATTGGTGAGAAATTAGGTTGTTGTTTAATTACACAATTCCTTAATAGTTAATAATCCAATCACAGCTATGAGAAGCACTGCCCAATTTATACCATTAGTCTGTTAATATTCAGCCCTCATTTAATTAATTTACTTTAAATAAAGTGATATGCTTTTAATTGCTAAAAGCCTTGGTTGCTAATAGACTGTTTAGGGACACTATCTTAATGACTATGGTATGACATTCTCTGAGCAAAGCTTATTTTATATTCATGAAATCACAAGGTTAGTCAGCTGAGGCTGAAATCTCTCTTCCTCTCCGGTTCATTTGTGGTTAACATTTTGTAAAGCTCATGAGATCTCTTTGAAGGAACTTTGAGGTTGGGGGAGGTTAGGCAAACAATGTGCTTTAACATAAACTTTTTGCAGCATTGCTTGCAAAAAGAAGAAAAATATCTGAAGATGTTATTTACAAATGATATTTCATTCCATATTTTGACTATATCCCATGTTAACAAACCACAAGACTAGTTAAAGCCATATGAAGATTCTTTAAAAATTGTCCTTTGATGTTCCATGAAAACCCCCCCCCAGCAATGATACTTAAATAATTGCATAATTTTATTGTTTCAATGACTCATTGTACCTAGTTCATTTCTGACCTGTTCCTTTAAGCTTCTTTAGAATATTCAATCTTATTTTCTCAATCAGAGAACTGGTTTAAGACACAGTGTGAAATGCGTCACATCTGATATGGAGCCCTGAGATCCAGAGATAAAGGCCCTTCTCTGCTCTGTGCTCATTAACTGCAAGAAGGATTCTATAACACTGAGGCATGATGGCCACCTGCTCCTCTCCACTGTCACCACTCTGCAGATTTAATTATCTGAGTAATTGGATGACTTTCATATCACTTGGAAGAATTTCGAGAAGCCATTGGAAATGAAGCTATGGGTTTCATCCACATTTCCGTTCAGCTTTCATCAACTTGTGAGGAAAGGGGATTTTCACAAATTGCTATCGGCAGAATTAATGCAGGTTGGGTATGAAAGGCTGAAGAGCCATTTTATTGGAACAGGTTTGGTGGAACCACTCCTAAATCTCTGAAATTACACTTCCTGAAGTTTAACAAAGCTTATTTTAGCTTACTCACAGGCTGCAGGTTAGCTGTCAAATGGAATATTGTCGATGCTCCCCCTTCCTTCAACAACAGCTTCTTTGCAAAATCTGCATTACGCTGACACTTTTACAATGCAATCTGTATTGAAATGCGCTACACCAACAGTTAGGTTCAGACCGAAATGATCAGGGACCTTGCTAAATATACTTTCCTACAGTACATTCAGTTACTCTTTGCTACCACTGGGGGCTCTCTCCGAAAAATGTAGAGGTGCTACATTCAGCGACAGAACTTGTTGTGGTTATTTGCTTTTAAAAAAACCCTAAAAACATACCTGTAAGTTTAAATCACTGTGGTTTCCAGGTGAAATATGCACTGACAGGCACCACTAGTGAGCAGTGTTGGGCTAAAGATTGTAATTTGTTACTCATTACTAGTTACTCCTTTCAAAAGTAATATTGTTACTTTACTTATTATTTTCTGGCAACTGTAATTAGTTACACTACTAGTTGCATTACTTTTTCTTCACGCCCCACAGAAGTTGTAACTGTGTATCTTCCACATACAATTCTTCTAGAATGTTATTAACAACATATTTGACCAAAATCCACATTGGATCGCAATCAGAAGTTATTACAAACAGTCAATAGTGATTGATAGTGACATTCAAGTAGAAGTGTTGTATTAATCTCATTAAAGGAACACTCCACTTTTTTTGGAAATAGGCTCATTCTCCAACGTGGCCGCAGCAGGCGCAGTGATATTACGGAATGCCTGAAAGTAGTCCCCAGCTATATTATAACTAGTTACCTAGCTGGGGACTACTTTCAGGCGCTGCGTAATATCACTGCGCCTGCTGCTGCCATGTTACGGTAGCAAAGTTCCTTGATTATTACGTCGGAATGAGAGTATAGTTCTTAATCATATCGGCCTAGAAAATCGCAACTTTTCATTTTCTGCCGGTCTTAGTACACGATATAACTACAGAAGAGTCAAGTTTTAAATAGGACAAATATCGAAACTCTTTGATCATTTTTGAACGCGATGCTACTGGTCTAATCAGATTCAATGATCTATGCTAAGCTATGCTAAAAGTGCTATTGCCAGACCCGGAGATCGGCTGAATGGATTCAAAAACGATAAAACTCAACTTATTAACTCTGGGGGAGTTGGAGAATGAGCCTATTTCCAAAAAAGGTGGAGTGTTCCTTTAATTGTCATGTGTAGCTTGAAGCTAATTGTAATTTCTCCGTTACCCGTATACGATTATATTTCATTATGTATTTTATCAAATCACATAAGTTTGTAACAAACTGATTAATTTTCCAAAAAGATGTTTAATTATAATAATATAATGTACCACATGCTGATCAGAGGCGATGTGGGTGGGATTTAATGCCAGAGTAAAGCCACAACTTACACAACAGTGTTCAGATCTTTTTCCTGTCAAAATCAATATAATTCAATATTTCTATCTGCTGAATGTAAGCCTTTCCATATTCCACACTTGCCTGTTGCACTGGGGACATCACATGCATGTACGAGTCACGCAAATTATGAAAATAAATCTAGGAATTATTTGATTGTTGGATTTTAAATCAGCAGGGTTGAGGCATCAAAAGTAACTAACTAAGCTGTTTTATGGATGGTAACTGTAATATTATTACTGAAATCTTTTTAGTAATTAGTTACACTACTAGTTACTGCAAAAAGTGATATTATTACAGTAACTAAGTTACTAATGACTAGTTACTGCCCAACGCTGCTAGTGAGTTATATTTTTTTCTCCAATTTCTGCAATACTAGTAAGGCCTTATTATTGTTAAAAAGTAGAACATGATCTATGAACAAGATCTGATCATGTGCATCCATTTCTAAGTTAGCTCCTCATGTATCCATTTTTTCTTTCATTTCTTTGTCAGTTCTCGCCTAAACTTATTTTGTTTAGACGTAAAATTTACCTCTCTCTTTTGTGTTTAGCTCTTGTTCCGCAGCACTGTAGTGGCTAATGTTAACTTCCTAAAGGCAACATGTTTTGAAGAGCATTTTTGTTCCAGAAAAAAAAAAAAAAAAAATTCTGTGTTAAAATTCAGTCAGTTTGACCCATGACCACCCTGTGAATAATTTTCACAAAATTATTATAAACAAGCTACACTCCACACTCAAGTTTGTAAAAATAGACTAAAAAAAAAAAAAAAAAAAAAAAAAAATATATATATATATATATATATATATATATATATATATATATATATATATATATATATATATATATATATACATATACAGTGCCCTCCACTAATATTGACACTCTTGGTAAATATGAGCAAAGGCGTCTGTCAAAATAAATCTGCATTGTTTATCCTTTTTATCTTTCATTAAAAAAAAATCACAAAATTTCAACCTATCATTGAAGTAAAACAATTGAAAGTGGGGGGAAAATCTCATTGTGAAATAAATGCATTCTCTAGTTCATGTTGGCCACAATTATTGGCACCCAATTATTGCAATGTCCTCTTCCCAGTGTAACAGCTCTGAGTTTTCTCCTATAATGCCTGAAGAATTTGGAGAACACCTGACAAGAGATCAGAGACCATTTTCTTCATGAATGAATGATGCATTTATATAGCGCTTTATTGTGTATTGCTGTACACCCAAAGCGCTTTACAATCATGGGGGGTCTCTTCTCAACCACCACCAGTGTGCAGCATCCACTTGGATGATGCGATGGCAGCCACAACACAACGGCGCCAGTGCGCTCACCACACACCAGCTACAGGTGGAGAGGAGAGAGAGTCATAGAGCCAATTCAGTGGATGGGGATTATTAGGAGGCCATGAATGATAAGGGCCAGTGGAGGGAATCTGGCCAGGACACCGGGGTTACACCCCTACTCTTTACGAGAAGTGCCATGGGATTTTTAACGACCACAGAGAGTCAGGACCTCGGTTTAACGTCTCATCCCCGTCCCCGTCCCCCCATTCCAATACAGAGAGGCTTTCGACGGAGCATGGAGGTGAGGGGAGCTGAGCGGAGGCTGAAACTCTGAATGAATCTGTGGTAGAAATGGGTGAATCCAAGGAATCGTTGGAATTTCTTAACAGACTGTGACTGGGGCCAGTCACGGATGGCCCGGACCTTCCCCTGGTCCATTTGGATGCCATCTGCACTGATGATGTACCCAAGGAACTGCACCGTGGGGCAGTGGTTGATTAAGGGAATTTGGCCTTTGTGTTCCTCATATTTATAATCCTGTAGAACAGGAAGTCGTAGCTGGACAATTTCATGCTCCTAGTCACCCATGTGTGCTAAAAAATATGAATGGGAATATACTTCAGAGATATTTTACTCATAAGAATTTCAAGGGGTGCCAATAATTGTTGCTAACATTCATTGGATAAAAACATTTATTTCATCATGAGATTTTCTCCCCACTTTCAATTGTTCAATCATTTTTGTGAAATCAATTCAAAGAATTTTGTGAATTTTTTGAGTGAAAGATCAAAAGGATAAACAATGCAGATTTATTTTCACAGCCGCCTTTGGTCATATTTTTCAAGGGTTCCAATATTAGTGGAGGGCACTGTACATATAAATATACACACACACATATAATATGTAAAAACAAACTTTTATTTTGGATGCAAATAAACGTGATTAATCAATTTGACAACACTAGCAATCTATATTGATTTTCTCACAGGTGTTTTACCTGTATTTTGAATTATGCATTGCATTGTGAAAATTTTGTGGATAATTTCCTGACAGAAATTACCAGTACCTTTCCTGTTTTTCTATGGATTTCTTGGTCACACTTTATATTAGGTGGCCTTAAAATCTGTACTTGCATAAAAAAAATAAGTACAGTGTACTTATTGTGTTCATATTGTATTGCAAAACACTATTGCTGCTATTGAGGTGGGATATGGGTAAGGTTAGGGACAGGTTTGGTGGTATGGGTAGGTTTAAGGGTGGGTTAAGGTGTAAGGGATGGGTCAACAGTGTAATTATAAATGTAATTACAGAAATTAATTACAGATGTAATTACATATAGGTATTTTTAAAATGCTAAGCAATGTAAACACATGTATGTATGTACACAATAAGTGCATTGTACCAAATGATTCATTTAAATGTAAGTACATAGTAGTTAAGGCCACCTAATATAAAGTGGAACCATTTTTTTTTTCTTAAAATGTATTTACCCAGACAAGACTTTCACAGACCTTATAAAATTCCAAAATTAGATGGCAAGTGTCTTTGCCTAAATTATGCATTTGTGTGACATCACATTTACATTTCATGAGCAAATTTCCATACATTAACTTTTTTTTTCTTCTGTAGATTTGACAGGTCCCTAGACATGCCACTAAAAGAATACTCAGCACTGCAAAGTTTCATTGACAGACACCGTGAAGTTCTGATTTCACCCCCTGGGACTTCAGACCCAAAGTCACCAGAATAAAATACTCTTGAGACACTTTATCTCTGAGACTAAAAAAGTGTATTTTAGGACAAGGACCCAGGCGGGTTCTGTGGTGCCTCCGAATGAAGTGCTCCCCAGAGGCTGGCTCAAGCTGGATGTTGAACAGGAAGCTGAGAGAAGGCTAATTGCACTCACATCATGGCTGTTTCAGACATACATCACACGCAGAGCTAAAGATCCCCCTGGGTAGGAGAGTGGTTTTGATAAAATAATTTATATGTAGAGTGAACAATCTTGGAAATACAATGCAGCCACATCATGGATAAATTATGTTGACATAATGTTGACATAATTCCACATCAGGTGATATATGTTTGCAGATGTGCTGATGCTGTGAATTGAGTGTGAATGCTTTTTTGGTTAGCATTCTGATCTAGCTCATTTACATATTCAAATAAGAGGAGAATCCATAACTCTCAAAACATGGCTAGAGCATGTGTTTTCTGTTCATTATATTTTTACTTTAGGGTTTTAGGATGACTACAGGAATTGTAATGTAAATTTAGTTAATGTTTTATCAATTTTGTTTTGTGTTGTCATTTTTATTATTATTATTATTTTTTGAATATGTTATATAGTTTTACTTATCTATCTATCTATCTATCTATCTATCTATCTATCTATCTATCTATCTATCTATCTATCTATCTATCTATCTATCTATCTATCTATCATCTATCTATCTATCTATCTATCTATCTATCTATCTATCTATCTATCTATCTATCTATCTATCTATCATCTATCTATCTATCTATCTATCTATCATCTATTTATTTATTTATTTATTTATTATTTTCAGAGTTTCACAATAAGTTCTTAAAGTTATATATTTTGTTCTAAATTTAATACAGGCTAGGTCATTTTTGGTCATCACACAGCAAAACACTAAACAAAACAAAATCATATTCTACTGCACTGCAGGAAAATAAATAAATAAATAAATAAATGGGACCCATTATTTACTTTTAGTTAATTCTGTTTACATTGCTTTTATGGTGAGCTGAGTTGTTTAGAACTTTTAATATGGGTTGTTAACCAGGCATGCACAGATTTCAACACTCAGCATTAAAATAAATAAATAAATAAATAAATAAATAAATACATAAATACATACAATATTAAACTAAAAGTGACATTAAAAAGTAAACTAGTGGTGAAAAATGTACAGCACAATTAATGCCTTACAGCACAATTAATATTATTTGTATTAGTATTTCTACTAGTGTTTGCATTCCCCAAAAAAAAAAAAAAAAAAAAAAAAAACATTTTTTGTGTGAACTCAGAAGAAATTTCTTATATGCCTTATGCTATTTCATAGATTATATTTCAGTATTTAAACTGGTAGAAACCATGCAACGCCTTACTTTTCCATTGCTGTTGGTCCAACAAGACTTTTCACATTTCCCTGAAATTTGCTAGCTTAAGCAATTTTCTGACATTAGAAATGTTCTTTTAAACTCTGAAACTCTGACTGCTGTTTTATTAAAGTGCAAGTAGACCTCACTTTGGCAACTGCCTGAACTTTATATTCCATACTTTGTAAGTTTGGAAAAAATAGAGCAAACTTCCCAAAGAATGCATTTATCTCATCCTCCCAGCATTACTTGCTGACAGTTCTCGTTTAAAAACAGCAAAAAGGTAATATGTGATTTGTAGATTCGGGTTTGGAAACCAATCTATTAATTTCGCCATACTTTCTAAACCAGCTCACTATGCACTGCTGTCACACTACAGCATCTCCCTTTGAAATAGGGAAGTGTTATTGTCTTTAACTCTGGGATTTATCATCATGTGCAAAATGCTCTTGGATGGTTTGAGATTGTCCTGTCCAACCAGGAAATGAAAAATGTGTGCGGAGGGTCAGGTGAGATGAAACAGTCATTATAAATGGCTTGCTGTGAATTGTGTCAATGGTACTTCCTCTGGTTCGCCAGATCGAGGACGAAGGGGTAGGAGAAAAATCACTGTTATTGACTGCAGTGGCAGACATAATGAATTGTTATGTAGTTGAGAAAAATGCCTGTGGACTCAAGATTTAGGTCTGGTCTCAATTGTCTTTGTAGCATCCAAACAGAGTGTATTCCCACAAGCTATTTTGTGGAGCTATAGTGCCAGAGGTAAACGCACCTTGTTTTGTGTCTAGGTTCGGTGACTAATTGCATTTGTCTACTGTTTTCTCCTGGAATCAGATCTGCTTTGGATGTTAGACAATGCTTTTTAGCTGGCAGTGCAAGTGTGCTGAGTAGTGAACAGCCCCAGTCTCTTATAATTCCTGGTGGATCTGGCAGGAGGATTTTAGTCATTTCACACCTAGTCGCTTTTAATAAGATCTGTGCTGTCCCTGTCCAAGGTGCAGGAACATCAATGCCATTGCGTGTTTTGGGTGAAATGGTTTTACATTAAAAATGCAGTTGAGAGTCAAGATGTGCATGCTGTTTTATGTTTAGCAGCAGTCATGTTTCAGCATTCACTCACGTTTGTGTATACACACACACACACACACACACACACACACACACACACACACACACACACACACACACACACACACACACACACACACACACACACACACACACACACACACACACACACACACACACACACACACACACACAGAGAGAGAGAGAGAGAGAGAGAGAGAGAGAGAGAGAGAGAGAGAGACAGAGAGAGAGGATTTTCCTGTGGAAAAAAATTAATGCAATTTGTAGGTCACTTGTAGGTCAGTGGGGAAAAAAAGCCATCCATTCCAGCATGTGTGTTTTTTTTTTTTAATTTTTAAAATTTATTTATTTTTATTTTTGCAATAAAATCTTACAACTGATTTAAGAGCCAAAATGAGGCAAAATCAAGTTAGCAAGTCAATCAATCATTTAGTAGTGCATCATAATCAATATTTGCAATTGTCTTTTGAACATCTATTTTGACAACAGTATCTTTAGTTCTAGCTGTTGTATTGATTCTCTGTTACTACACTCCTATAAAAACTATAAAAACTATAAAAACACGTTTGGTGTATGCATCATTAATACAATCTATCAGAAGAACAGAAAACTCAAACCTGATTTCACTTGAGACTACCATCAAAGATATTAAGTCTAGAAAGGGTTAAGCCTTTCATTTAAATTTCTCAGACCTTGCCTAGCCTTTTTTTTTTTATGTTGCCATTTATGGAGTGAATACTTCCATTAAATTGGATTTTGGGCCTCAAGGGACTGACAGCCAGTAAGGTATCTGTTGCAAGGAGTGTTGTGAGACGTGAATTTCACCAGACAAGCAAAAAGCATTTCATTTTTAATAACTTGGCTATTTGGTCTGCTTAAGCTTCATTGCTTCTGCAGCCAATCATGCCTCTGTTTTTAGCCACAGAAAATAGGTTGATGACCCCAACACTGCCTGTCAAACACTGCAGTGTTTAGGCAATCTTTAACAAAACATATGGAGATTCCTCAATTGATTCCCCAATGTAATTAAGAAAGAGCATCAATCATTTTAAAAGAATTAGAGATTGCTATAAAGTGCTATAGAGTGAATGATAGTTTAAAAGATCTGTAATCAATGAAATAAAATGATAATTACTGCACTGTCATAGAAATGAACAGTACTGATAAATTCCTTTGAAACCAGGGTTAATATTCAAAGGTTTTAAATTCTTTAGCTTTACAGTAGTAGTTAATCCAAAAATAATAACTGCCATAATTTGTTCTTCACTTCACTTGAAAAATTCTCCTTGCGTATTTTGAGGACATGATCTTTGTGTCCTGTTCAGGGAACAATGCAACAAGGACAGATGAACAAATATTCTCATGTTCTTTTTATGTTTTCACATGCATTCATTTTCTCATTTTTTATTGTACACCTTGCAAACTTATGATATGGTTAACAAAACACTAAGCCATTTATTCTGGCTTATTTAAACAAATTACTCTCGCCAACACTATGGGCTTCATAAACTTGATTTGATTAATTAAGTCATGAAACCCTATTGGAATTGTGGGGTAACCATATAACTGGAGGACAATGCATTAGAGATAATACTAATTCAGTGTGAGTGCTACTTTATGATGATGTATGAGGGAAACGCTCATGGTTAGGAATTAAATAATGAGAACAAAAACAGGACACAATGTGTTCTGTTTCTTGGATGTTCCCTCTACTTCCACGAGCTGAGGGTAAAGAGTTTCCCCATAGCCTCCAATTAATTTCAGCAGACAGTGGGCTACATGCTTTCCCTGTCCGAAATTATCATTCTGAGTAAAATCCAGCAAGCATTTGACAGCTTGAGAAAAGTCACCAAAGATCATTCAAACTGCAGATATGTGGCCTGCTCTTTCTAATCAGCCGCGACAGTGATGCATATTAATTAGCTGTCTTCTACTTGAACAAATTAAGTTAATGCCAATAGTGACAGCTAGAGGCAAATATGAACCCATAGTCACTATTCATCCAATTTAACCGATCACTTTGGCTTGTAGTGATTTCGTTTGTTGATGCTGTGGTTTTAATTTAAAGTTCCCTGCGTGGGCATTTAACAAAAATATACAAAATTGCTCTTACTGGCAGGAAACATTTGAAAAAAATTTACATGGACCTAAAGTACTGTAAAAAATTAAAACTTCAAAGTAGCTATGGTAAGTTTTGAAAATTTTATATTCGGCAGCCTGAAAATAGCATACACAAAGTCTAAATATGTTCATTTTCATACATTTATATAAAGTACATAATAAAAAAATCGGAAAATATAAAATTGCACCTTAATAAGTCACATCTATACATCTGTCTATATAAGACAACATTTACATTTTTTTTTTATTATTATTTTTTGTATAATGTTTGATAATGAATTAAGTTCAAATCTGGAATTTTCTCCCAAAATATTTTATGGTTCTAATATCAGTCACAGCATGCCTTTTGTACCTCACAGAAAAAAAAAAAAAAAAGAAAAAAAAAAAAAAGTTGTGGTTAAACGATTCCAGAAATGTTACTCATTCTAAGCTTTTAAAGTGTAGTCTTGCTTAACATTATGTAATACTTCAAATGAGTTGGCAGCATCATTTCATATTAAGTAAATGAATAAATTGTGTTTATAAATGCGATCGAAATCATAATGCCATTGATACTGATTACAATATAATCAAAATGTTAATGCCATAATTTCACTATTCATACAAATTAACAATAAGGTAACACATTACAATAAGGTTCATTAGTTAATATCAGTTAACAACATTAGTAAATATGAACTAAGAATGAACTACTTCTACAGCATTGATTCATCTTAATGTTAATTTCAGTATTTATAATTATATTTATTAACATTAGTTAATGCACTGTGAACTAACATGAATAAACAAAGAACAACTGTATTTTCATAAACTAACATTAACAAAGATGAATACATAGTGTAACAAATGCATTGTTTATTGTTTGTTCATGTTAGTTAATACATTAACTAACGCTGATAAATTACACCTTATTGTAAAGCGTTAACTTAATTTCTACATCTGTAAAGTTGTTCATACATAAATATTTTACATTTTAGATGCTGTCAGTATGTCAATACTGTATGTTTTAGTGTCTATGCAAATGCAAGTAATTAAATGTACTGTATGTAATACTTTTATGGAATACTCTTGAGATCACATTGCTTTATTGCATTATTTTAGTGTCATGTGTGTTAGGTGTTTTGTACACCATGCATTTTCTTTATACAGTATTTGTATTACTGCATTCATATTTTGATTATATTGGTGTCAGTTATTATATCATTGGCATTTACCAGTAGAAATACAGTGGAAAAACTAGATGTGATGAACTTTGATTCTTCATGTGCCTTTCTTATTTATTTATTTTTTGTCTTATTTATTTATTTATTTTTTACTGTAAATTTAAGTTCAGTCTGTAAAACTTAAAATTGTTTTCTGGTAAAGTATTAGCATGACATTCTTTCTCTCTTCTTCAAGTCTTCATTCAGTTTCTTTACATGAAAAAGTAGACCCCCCCCCCACCCCACCTTGGTAGAAACGGTTCTTTTAGACAGCTTCAGTGCCCTTTTTACAGTGATCTGTATACATGGTGGCATTCACTATGCTTTCAGCTGTGTTCCCAGTTCTGATGGTACCTATTACAGTGTTTCTTATTCAGATACACTGATATGAATAACAGGTCTTCTCTGTGTCTCTTCCTAAAATATGCAGCTACAATTTTAACTCAAAACATTCTGAATTGTTGCTCTTTGAGGTAAAAATGCCAATACCAGAGGAAATAATAATTCAGAAATTAATTTGTTTATATCTTCTTTGGTCCCGCTTTATATGGGATACAATTAACATTAGAAGCAGGTTTGGTGTAATGGTTAGGTTAAAGGGGAATAAGTGGGGTCAACGGTGTAATTTTAGGTGTAACTACAGAAATTAATTACAGACATAATTACAGGATTGCATTTCCAAATATAAGTACTATGTTAAGCATGTATGCACACAATAAGTGCATGGTATCAAATGATTAAACGTACATAGTACTTAAAGACACTTAATACAAAGTGGGTCCATTTCTTTTTTCTTATTTTGTTCAGTAAATGTGTTTTTGTGTCTGGAAAGGTCTTTGCAGTATTTTATTTACTCAGACAGGACTGAAGCATTTCTCACTTTGAAAGACAGCACATACTCCTAGACAGTGACAAATTACGTCTTACTCCTACGACCAAACCGATGTAGACTTCTGTTACAGTTGTCAGATAGACAAACAAACAGACAGACTGGTACATTAGCATTCCAGATCCCAGTTTAGTCCCTAAACCAGGATTTAATAGTGAAAGTGTCATGACCAGGATTTGAACATGTCTAAGGGAATGTAAAGTATTATCTCAGGGAAACAAATTTTTAACTCTGAACAAAGTAAATGGATCATGTGAGTTGAGATATAAAATCATCAATGACCTTTCTTTTGAGGAAGGCAATCTGACTTGCACTGCACTCACTCCTTTAAAAGAGTTGCCTTTCATTTCCAAGTGCATCACTGTAAACATGATCTTTGCTTGTTCTAACCAAGTGAAGGATGAGTTCATTTTTTTCTTGTGTAAATCAATAGCATGCCATAGATACGGCCCATAGAGTTTGTGTGGAACCCGTAACTTTCCTCCAGGCACTGTGGTGAAGATGTACAGAGGAGTGAAGATGTGATCTCTAACAATAACCACTTTATAATATACCTGAAAAAAATACTGCTTTGATTTACAGCATTTTCCAAAAGCATAATTAGCCAACTATTGTCAAAAGTTCCACTGAACTCTGTTAATGATGGGACTTACTTTCAGGAAACACTACCTAGCTCATACTTGATGAATATCTTAACATATCAAGAAAGAAATGTTCAAAAAACCGCTTGAACAGACCACAGTTTGCCAAAAAGTTAGCAAGTCAACACCTCATCAGCTGTATGTGCACAGCTACATGCGGCCTTAGAGGCTGTATTGACATTGGGGGAAGATTAATGTGTCCCATCCTCACACTTCACTACTGATGGATGACCTTCACCATCATATAATTATGTCTTTTTTTTTTTTTTTATCGGTCACACTTTATATTAGGTGGCCTTAACTACTATGTACTTACATCAGAAAATAAGTACAATGCACTTATTGTGTTCATATTGTATTGCAAAACACTTTTGCTGCTATTGAGGTGGGATACGGGTAAGGTTAGGGACAGGTTTGGTGGTATGGGTAAGTTTAAGGGTGGGTTAAAGTGTAAGGGATGGGTTAACAGTGTAATTATAAATGTAATTACACAAATGAATTACAGATGCAATTACATATAGGTATTTTAAAAAATATATAAGTACAATGTAAAAACATGTATGTACACAATAAGTGCATTGTACCAAATGATTAATTTAAATGTAAGTACATACTAGTTAAGGCCACCTAATATAAAGTGGGACCTTGACATGGGCAGGTAACAGAACAGAGTGTCCTGGCTTGAAAAAAAACGAGGAACGGTAAATATGAATCAGCAAGATAAGTGCCTCTAAACAGCAGACATAAAAGAAAGCCATTTAGTGAAATAGCCGTTTCTGTAAATTGCACCACTATTCCAAGGAGACCCATTTGTGTTAAACTTCCCAGAATGTAGAAAAGAGCTCAATTACACCAAGGATTTTATTTTAATTTATTTGTTGTGACTGAATGAAATTGAAGTACCATGTCGACACAGTGCAAAATCAGCACAAAATACGCATATGGTAGCATATCATTCCAAATGTATTAGAAAAGGTCAGATACACAGGCACTTTGGGAAGAAATCAGGAGAATGCAGCATGTTTGATATTCACCATTTGTAGAGCTGCGTCTAATTACACAGCTCCAGCCTGTCACTTCCAAAATGGGCGAATCTCGAAGGAGGGAGGTGTGAAGCTCAAATTAATTCATTATTCAATAGACAATTCTCCAATGTACTGCATCTTCGACTTCTGTTTCCGCTCCAGGCAAATATGGACCATCTGCTGTAATTTCTAGAGTAATTAAAATAACACCATCTTAATGGAAAGATATGTCTTGCTCCATCCCATTGATGATGCACAGCATGGGTCATTCGGAGAGGCACAAATCAGTCCTTATATTCATGATGGAGCAAAACAGAAAGCCCTGTTCACAGTTTTTCAAGATAATCTTGTGACAAGGACAACTGAGTACCTGGATTCTTTTAAAAAGCATTCCACAGAAGCAGTTCCAGGATCACCTTTGAAAAGTTTTAACTTTTAGCTTCACTAAAGTTCCATTTCCCATGCAGTGAGGGATGGTGAATGTTTGCAGGGGGTCTCGGTATGCTCTCATCAGAACCTCATCTTTGCTGGCTGGCTTCTTTTAACTAACGTTCTCCAGCATCTCTCTCCAGCAGTGATGCATGGGAGTGTAGGCGCACTTCGCAGCTAATGGTTCCTCCACTATTCGGCAGCCATATCACCCTGCAGCTCAAGACTGGTTGCCCACTGAAGCTACGTAGGATTGAGCCTGGTCAGTACCTGGATGGGAGACCTCCTGATAAAACTATGTTGCTGCTGGAAGAGGTGCTAGTGAGGCCAGCAGGGGGTGCTCACCCTGCAGTCTGTGTGGGTCCTAACGCCCCAGTATATGTCAGTGTCAGCAAGCACTGTCCTTCGGATGAGAAGTTAAACCGAGGTCCTGACTCTCTGCGGTCATTAAAAATCCCAGGATGTCTTTTGAAAAGAGTAGAGTAGTGACCTCGGCATCCTGGCCAAATTTGCCCATTGGCCTCTAATCATCATGGTCTCCTAACAATCCCCATATCTGCTGATTGGCTTCATTACTCTGTCTCCTCTGGTGGGCGTTCTGGCGCACTATGGCGGCCGTCGCATCATCCAGGTGGATGCTGCACACTGGTGGTGGATGAGGAGATCCCCCCTGACAATGTAGAGCACTTTGAGCGCTATATAAATGTATTGAATTATGTATTATTATTATTATTATTATTCCTGCCATAATCGTCCATTGCAGAATCTTTTCCAAAAAAAGTGCATTGGAGATGATTTTTTTCCCTTAACACCATGTTTCCCTGGCCCTTTTTTTTTTTTTTTTTTTAAATGTAATTTCCATTTATGAATCAGTTGGAGATTAGTTAGGTTACATTTATCTATGCATTACAAAATTTTGTTATTCGGCCCTTATGCACACAATATATTACATTTGTATCACTTGCATTTATGGAATACCTTTAAAAAATATTAAAATTGCTTGTCCAATCTTAATGAATCCAGAGCTAAAACTGGAAGTCATTCTAGTTCTATGTAACAAGGAAAATATGACTGCTCAAGCTCTTCTTTTATGCTTGGATTGTTACATAATAATAACCTGTAATAACCTTAGAACACTGTCTAACACTTGATGGCTGCTCTGTAAATTCTTCGTTATCAGTTAGGAACCTAGTTGTGCTATTTGATAGCAATCTTTCCTTTGAGAGCCACGTTTCTAGCATTTGTAAAACCACATTTTATTATCTTAAAAATATATCTAAATTGAGACCTATGCTCTCAAAGTCAAATGCAGAAATGTTAATTCATGCATTCATGACCTCGAGGCTAGATTATTGTAATGCTGTACTGGGTGGTTGCTCTGCACGCTTAATAAACAAACTACAGATGGTACAAAATGCAGCAGCTAGAGTTCTTACTAGATCCAGGAAGTATGACCATATTAGCCTGGTTCTGTCAACACTGCACTGGCTCCCTATTAAACATCGTATAGATGTTAAAATCTTGTTAATTACTTATAAAGCCCTGAATGGTTTAGCTCCTCAGTACTTGAGCGAGCTCTTATCGCATTGTAGTTCTCCACGTCCGCTGCGTTCTCAAAACTCTGGCCATTTGATAATACCTACAATATAAAAATCAACTGCAGGCGGCAGATCCTTTTCCTATTTAGCACTCAAACTCTGGAACAATCTACCTAACACTGTTCGGGAGGCAGACACACTCTTTCAGTTTAAATCTAGATTAAAGACCCATCTCTTTAACCTGGCGTACACATAACACACTAACACAATTCTATTATTCAAATCCTTTAAAGGATTGTTAGGCTGCATTAATTAGATCAACCGGAACCGGGAACACTTCCCACAACACCCGATGTACCGATGGAGTTTTGGTTCCTTGCCGCTGTCGCCTCTGGCTTGCTTAGTTGGGGACACTTCATTTCCAGCAATATTGTCTACTTGATTGCACAGACACTTTTTAAACTGAACTGAGCTGGACGATGACATCACTGAATTAAATAATGAAATGCCTTTAACTGAAAATTGAGTGTTTAATCTTGTCATTTTACATTATTGACACACTATATTCCTATTTTTATATAGTAAAGTTGCTTTGGCACAATCTGTAAAGACAATATTGTTAAAAGCACTATATAAATAAAGGTGACTTGACATAATCTGACCAGAGACTCTGAATAATGTGTTTTTTTTTTCTTTCTTCCCTGTGGGATAGTTCATGGATATCAGTGTGTTCGCCTCACTTATCAGTGTGTGCTAACTGCCATATTGATTGGGTGATTTGTAAAACAGAACTGATACAGACATCAAAGCAAGATATATTAGCCTGTGCTGTTTTTTTCCCCTTAAATTGTTGTTCCAGAGGCAAGTTGGACTTTGAAACATGTCAGAGGACCAAATTATTCCTAAAGTAACCCTTGTGAAAATGTGTGCTTAATTGTATTGAATGTCCACTTATGTAGTATACTTATCTTACTGATATATTTTATATAAATAGAGTACATATATTTAAAATGTACTAAATTGCAACTTCATCATTACAAATGTGTAATTACAAATATATTTAAATATATTACTTGCAAAATTACAGTAAAGTATTTTTTAATTAATTAATTATTATTATTAGTTTACAATGAATGGTTGTCAGTGCATTCATTAGTACACTTTAACCATATTTCAGAGACAGTACAATTATTTCTAAAATTACATTTAAAGGTAAGTGCTATTTAAATGGCTCACTCTAAAGAGCACTCTAAAATTCAGAACTGTAGTTAATAAAAAATAAAACTATAATACATTTTAATTTGAGCATTTTAATAAACATTGCAATCAAATTCCATTCACACTTAAGTCAGTTCTTTTAAAGTATATTATTTCTGTAATAAATAATGCTAAAGTATACTGAAGTGTATTTCTTTTTCACAAAGAAAGCATCTTTTATTACCATTGCTCATACTAGGGCTATGTAAATGAACTCAGTAAATATTAAATTCTGGAACTTTATCCTATACTAGTGTTGTGAACTGTTAGGAGTTGGGACCTCAGTTTTGGACTCCTTGAGAGCTCCCGTAACAGAAGACTAAACCCATACCGAATATTCTGACGGCTGAGGACAAGTTGTGGGGTCTGCGGCAGGCTGGTCGGAAGCTGGAACGGTATGTGGAGGAGTTTATTGAGCTCGTTCCCCTACTGAACTGACCTGACGCCTCTTTGGGTGCGTGCTTTCAGCTGGGGCTGGACAGCGAGACTATCAGATGTGAGCTTCCTGTTTTTGAATTTTCCCTGGTCGAATTAATCAATCTTGTTTTATTTCTAAATGGATCAAACTTCGAAGTCGTTGAGAAAAAAAGAATTCCAGTCTCACTGGCCAGTCTCCGCTGAAGCATGTCATGTCACGCCAGCTCACCACATGCCAAGAACCCCCACATACCGCGCCAACAGTCCGAACCGCCTGCCCAGCCCCAACCATCCGCATACCATCTGCAGCTCCATCGTGTTCCTCAGTCAAGCACCGTACACGGCTCCCCCAAGCCCGCCTTCTGGAGAGAAGTTCCCACCGCCGTTCGCGGCCACCACAAGCCCGCCGACAGTGAATATGGCAAGCCCGCCGTCAGAGAGTATGGCTAACCCGCTGTCTGTGAGTATGGCAAGCCCGCCAGTGCCTGCTCCTCGCAAGTGCCCGCCAGTGCCTGCTCCTCGCAAGTGCCCGCCAGTGCCTGCTCCTCGCAAGTGCCCGCCAGTGACTGCTCCTCGCAAGTGCCCGCCAGTGCCTGCTCCTCGCAAGTGCCCGCCCGTGCCTGCTCCTCGCAAGTGCCCGCCAGTGCCTGCTCCTCGCAAGTGCCTGCCAGTGCATGCTCCTCGCGAATGCCTGCCAGTGCCAGCTCCTCACAAGAGCCCTCCTTCGTCTCCGCTGATCCCGTCCAGCCCTCCTTCATCTCCGCTGGTCCCGTCCAGCTCTCCATCGTCTCCGCTGGTCCCGTCCAGCTCTCCGTCATCTCCGCTGGTCCCGTCCAGCTCTCCGTCATGTCCGCTGGCTTCCAGAGCAACCCCAAGTGTCTGTGCTTCCAGAGCGCCCTCAAGAGTCTCCGCTGGTTCCTTCCAGCTCCGCGCTTTCAGAGTGCCCTCAAGAGTCTCCGCTGGTTCCGTTCAGCTCAGCGCTTCCAGAGCGCCACCAAGAGTCTGTGCTGCCGGGGGGGGGGGGGGGGGGGGGGGGCTATATACCTGAGTCCCTGCTCCGCCATGGCTTCCCGAGTTCCCGGATCCGCCATGGCCGCCGGACTCCACTGACCGGCCCTGGAGGTCTCCCTTGTCCTGGCGCCCGCCCCCCCTCCCCTGGTGAGTAATGTTAGGAGTTGCGACCTCAGTTTTGTCATTTTCTGTTTCTTCTATCTGTTCTTGTTTTCCCTAATTTGGTTTTGTTTCCAGTTTTCCTCACTAGTTCTTTATTAGTTAATTAAGGTTAAGTCTGTTCACCTGGGTTTTTGTCATTATCTCGTTTCCTCCCTAGTTTTAGTTTGCTTTATAAGCATTCATGTTATACTGAAGTTATTTTGGTGTTGTTTCATTTGTTCCTGAACTGATTATTACGATTAAAGAATCTGATTTCATCATTCCTTCATTTCCCCGTACTCCTTGAGAGCTCCCGTAACATGAACATGAAAGAAACTTAAAATTGTGCAACTCAAAAGTGCATCATATTGAGGAGGTGTTGTGATGAGTGGGCATAAAAAGAACCAAAGCCATATCTAGGCATTAGAATATCAGAGAGTTGTCTTTTTGCAACCACAGAGAACATAGCAACTACATAACAATGTGTTAAAACAAGACACATTAAGTAAAATGTCGATTTTTATTCAAGGCATGACTGGGGTTTTTTGACTTGAGCTCTCCATCTTTCTCCAGCATTGATGCATGGGAGTGTAAACACAGTTCACAGCTAATGGTGCCCTTGCTATTCATGCAATAATCTACTGCTGCAGAAACTTCCTAAGAAAAACATGTAACGGCAATGATGCATCCCCTTGGAAGGCCTCATCTCCCTGGTTAGCCTTGTGTTTTCATTATTTTGCATGCAAATCAGTTTATGATTGGTGAGCTGACATTTACCTATGCATTGTGAAATTAAAATGGTGGTTTTGGTGCTTGTGCATTAAGTCTGTGACTAACTGGACAGCAGGGCATCTGCCTTCAGTTTCAAACACAGTCCATGCTTCACTTTGATGTTCACGTTGACAATAACATTTTTAATTCTGTAGTTTTGCCACGTCGGTCCCTACCCAGTACTTCTAATCCAAGATCCATGTTTACGACAGACACTTACAGGCTGCAGGGCTTCACTACTTCAATTAACACACCCTGCTACCCTACACCTCTCCACACTTCTTGGAGTATGTCTGAAGTGCTGGCAACACACTCCAATTTGATTGCTTGTTAAAGGAAAGAACGTCATGACACAGTCACGTCTTGTTTTAAAACAAGGATTTCTCACTGTCATCGAAACGGCTTGCTCTTCACTCACATTGTATTCATCACTGATTTATCTCAGAAAGAGGGTACAAGTAGTTCATGTTTTTTTTTTTGTTTTTTGTTTTTTAATACAAAGTTTCTAGCTAGGCATCAACAGGGACTTCAATGAGATGCCAAAGTCCTTTGTTACAAGCTCTTTCATTATTATTGCCAAATTCTATCCAAAATGTCATGACAGCAGCAATGATTCTGGCAGATTAGGCAACTATAACTGGCTTTCCCAAATTTACAATAGTAATCCTGCCAAAATGATATTCAGTGAGGAACTGCTAAATTAATTAGCCTGAAAGAGAAAAGGTGTTTTTATAAGCACAATAAAACATATCCATTCACATAAACCCTGGAATGAGGATGTTCCCAGACTGAGTGAAAAAGGGCTGACGATGAGGTATCAGAAAGAGCAGTGTCAGCAGACAACTTTACAAGCCCTCATTGCTGCAGTGTAATATGGTCTGTTTTTTTTTTTTTTTTCTGGAAACCTCTATGCTATCATTTGAAGGGGACATGGAACACTTATCTACGTTTGGAAAACGTGTGATTTCAGTCTTTTTTTAAAAAATGGAATTCATTTTCTTAAAGGGGTTATGAACTGAGAAACCAAAATTCCCTTGATCTATTGACATATAAGAGGTCATTTTACTATATATATATATATATATATATATATATATATATATATATATATATATATATATATATATATATATATATATATATATATATATATATAAACATCTTGTATGTTTCAGAAATCAAAACTTTGTTATTCTAAAAGCAGCTTATATTGAAGGCAGTCTGCCAAAATGACAGCTTTTGGAGCGTTCTACTCTATGATGAAATAGTATTGATAAACACCGCCTCTACAGAAGAAGATCAACATCACTGCCTGTTAAGCCCCGCCCACCAATTCATGCATGTAGTGTTTACGAGAGAGGCGAACGCGCAGGTCTACACAGATACCAACGATAAATATGGCTACGAAGACAAAAAGACACTGTGCAGTGCCAAGTTGTGGAAAAACAGTGTTTGCGTTGCCTTCCTTCTGATCCCAACATTAGGAAAGAGTGAATGAACATTATTTTTAATGAAGATCCGGACTGCATCAGTAAGAACTTGGTCCTTTGTTCATGTAAGGGTTTTATACATAAATATAATTTAATTTAGCTCAAAGGGAATCCTTTATGATTTTATAGGGAATTTGAACAGAATCACTGTTTTGCGGCTGATCACTGAGCGATTCACTGAACGAGCCGTATAACATTAATTCTGCCCTGGATATTAAAATCCAAAATATAGTGAAAACACTATTAATAAGCACAGTAACAAGATCAGCAGATTAAGACATTAACTTGTAAGCACAAAACACAAGATACTTCTCTTTTAAATATAAATAAGACTTTATTTATATAAACCTAAGACATAAACTAATACTAACATGAACACACGCATTCACACATTCACACGTTGCAGAAAGAGAGAAAGGATGAGTTTAGAGAATGAGAATGTGAAATCCCAAGTTTACAGCAATATGTGCTATTGCATAGACCTGAACAACCATCAATCACTTAATTAACCCTCGCGTTGAGTTTCTCAATGAGGCTAAAATTTATATTAAATACACCAGCTCAGTTATAATCTGGAGTTTGTACTTGCGTTGCCTTGTGTTACAGGGATTCCTTTCTGTCGTCTTCGTTGCAGGAAAGGGGTTTTCCCGAGTTGGTGATTGGCTGGAAGTTCAGTAGTCTTTGAAGTGATGTCTTGGGAAGCCAATGGTTGGGCGTTGGCTGAGGATGGTCTTGGAGTCCGTTTCTGGTTGAAGTTTGAAGCGGGTGCAGTCGCTGGACTTTGCGGCAAACTTAACTTTTGAACACGAGACTCAACGGAAAGAAAAGAAACTAAAGTAAAAGAATAAAATGAGTAATGAGACTAGGTGGTTTTTCTTCTCATCGTGGTGTTAAGTAGCAACTGGCCTGTAGGCCAGAGCACGCTCAAAGAGCGCTAAAACAGCGTCAAAACGCTGTGGCGAGAAGAAGAAAGGTGAGAAGGGAAGAGAGAAGAAGAGAGATTTGATGGTGTCCTGAGTTCTTAAACTCGGCTTTGGGACACATCCCATTTGGTGTCTTGACCAATTAGATAGGCTATTATCTTAGCTAGGGTTGTTCCTTCCATCATAAATCAGCCTGTTATCAGTCACATGGTCTGAATTTTACACACTCTTGCAAAGTATACTTTTGGACATGATTTCTATGACAAGAATATGATACATTTGACACAGAATTAATTGAAAGAAACATTTCAAGCTAGAAATGTCAAGCTCATACATACCAAACACGACTAACCTTAAAGTCATTCAATACATACATAATATGTGCTTAAAACATGATAGTCTAATATGTGGTTACATACATAATATAGTGTTATGCCTAGCATTGTCCTTTAGGATGGTTTTATGTGCATATGAAAAAGAAAGTCTCTGTGTAGTTCTGTGGAGGCCAAAAAGAAATGTTCTTTGGCCAGAGGAATTTCAGTCTGGTTCTTTGTCTTCTATGTGTGGGGGAGAAGTCAATCTAAAGAAGCTTGTGATTTCTCTTGTGGAACGCCATGTGATGGCCATCTCTTTGACCATTAATCTTGACTATTTACCCCAAATTTGATGATCTCCTTCCTGCGTAGAACACTTATCAATAAGTGTTCTTTTTGTCTTAATGTTGCGAGCTGTTCTGTGAAAGAGGCTTTTTGGTTAGGCTTGCTCCAGAAGTCGGAGATAGGAATCTTTACGACGTTGTCCTGTTCTCCTGGAATTTCAGCTCCTCATGTTTCGATCTTCTGATCGAATCTTAGTTTTGTCTGACTCGTTCTGACGCTACATTCATTTCATTTTACCCAAATTCGTTTACAAACAAGGCACAATTCGATGCTTGATTTTCAAAAAGATTGAAACTAAAAGACGATGCTGTGCTGACTATATTGGATCAGACAGTAATGTCGCAACACAAGTGTGAATAACTGTTTTTATTGCATGGTCATTGTTGTTTTGTCTCTTCTTACAGATCGTTTGATATATATATATATATATATATATATATATATATATATATATATATATATATATATATATATATATATATATATATATATATATTAGGTTATTTATGCGTTTTTGACCTAAATCACAGCTGCGTTCATCTATGAGAAATGTATGCTGTCAAACATACACAACTCTTATCATTGCATTGGGCGTTTACTTCCGAGTCTACAATCCGCCAAGTCTATTCAAACAGAGCGCTCTGATGAGAGGACAGGAACAGGGCAGAAAATAGCTTATTTCCTCTAAATTACGATGTTTTTTTATGTAAATTATAAGTGGACCTCAGAAAACAGTACAAAAAAAAAAAAAAAAAACAAGGTCACACTTTATATTAGGTGGCCTTAACTATTATGTACTTACATCAAAAAATAAGTACAATGTACTTATTGTGTTCATATACTGTATTGCAAAACAGTATTGCTGCTATTGAGGTGGGATACAGGTAAGGTTTGGGACAGGTTTGGTGGTATGGGTAGGTTTAAGGGTGGGTTAAGGTGTAAGGGATGGGTCAACAATGTAATTATAAATGTAATTACAGAAATTAATTACAGATGTAAGTACATGTAGGTATTTTAAAAATATAAGTACAATGTAAAAACATGTATGTACACAATAAGTGCATTGTATCGAATGATTAATTTAAATGTAAGTACATAGTAGTTAAGGCCACCTAATATAAAGTGGGACCAAAAACAAAGGCAGCGACCCCTTTAAAGTTTGGGTTACATCAACAGAGGATGTATTTCATGTAATATACTGATTTAGTTGTGATTCTGATATGTGATTAAGGTAACATAATTGTACATGTTAATGACAGTAAATTAAAAAAAAAAGAACCCTAAACACGTTTTGTCAAAAAAGCAGTATTGTCCACTTTCAAGGCATCGTGAGGTCATGTTTTACCACAGAAGCCGACAAGTGCCCTTGCTGTTTGTGAACAGAAGCCAATAAGTCCATTTTAGCAAATCAGCGCACTGTAATCAGGTCAGGTGACAAGGCTGCTTTCACTTTGAAAATACGTGCTAGCTGAGAGGAGTTTCGTCAAAGCTGACTAAAAGTGATCGAGAATGGATAATTTTGACGAACTTGAACCTGTGATATCTTCTTCAGGGCATAAAGGAAAATAAAAGCTGAAACATTTCACGGAACCTTGCAGAAGCAGCGCGTTACAATGGTGAGGGAAAAGCTCTGTGTATTGCGTGTAATCACATCCATGCAGTCTATGATCACAACAACAATAACAGCGTTTGTCAGGCATCTACATTGTCATCCGAAAAGATTACAAAGATTAAACAAGTGTTTTTTAAACTCTAAAATATGAAATGTGGAGTTATCTGCTTTTGCCAAAAAACGACTGAATTATCTGCTTTTGCTATAAAAAACAAAACAAAAAAACAACAACAACAACAGGCTTTCAATGAACTTTAATTTTGTAAATTACCTGTATTTGTTTAAGTTATTATTACTTAATCAAAACAATCCACCTGGAGTTTGATTGATATTACTCGGAATGCGCAATAAAAAGCGTGATTTCTGAAAATAAATAAAAATGGAGTTATCGGTTTTGCAAATGAACTCTTCAAATTATGAAAAAATCGATCAACCAACCAACCAACCAACCAACCAACCAACCAACCAACCAACCAACCAACCAACCAACCAACCAACCAACCAACCAACCAACCAAACCTTAAAATGTAGTTAATTAATTTTACTCATTACTTAGTTGTGTAGTTACACCTTAAAATAAAGTGTGACTCATAACTATAACATTAGATATTTGGTCCCACTTTATATTAGGTGGCCTTAACTACTATGTACTTACATAAAAAAATAAGTACAATGTACTTATTGTGTTCATATTGTATTGCAAAACACTTTTGCTGCTATTGAGGTGGGATACGGGTAAGGTTAGGGACAGGTTTGGTGGTATGGGTAGGTTTAAGGGTGGGTTTAGGTGTAAGGAATGGGTCAACAGTGTAATTCTAAATGTAAATACAGAAATCAGTTACAGATGTAATTAAATATAGGTATTTTTTTTAAAAAAATATAGGTACAATGTAAAAACATGTATGTACACAATAAGGGCATTGTACCAAATGATTAATTTAAATTTAAGTACATAATAGTTAAGGCCACCTAATATAAAGTGGGACCAGATATTTAATTTGTAATGATATAAATACATAGGTAAATGTGACCTATATATATATATATATATATATATATATATATATATATACCTATATCAATACATACTTACATATGGTCACACTTTATTTTAAGTCAAATTCTCGCCATTTAAGTCAAATTCTCGCCATTTAAATTCAATTAAATGATCATTTACTTAAAAATTTTAAGGCAACAGTTTTCCTGAATTTTTTTTAAGTTAAGTCAACTTATCACTTTTTAGAGTGTAAGGTAGTTGTCAAGTTTAGGTATTGGGTAGGATTAGAGATGAAGAATATGGTCATGCAGAATATGTGCTTTATAAATAGCCTACTAATAAACAACTGCTATGTTAATAATAGGCATGCTAGCAACTACTTAATGCTGTAAACTGGTACTATATGCACCCACACACCAGAGAGTCTTTTGCTAGATTTAAAAAGTTGTGCAAGGAAAATTTGATTCGTAAAAGGAGTCACGAAGTACAATTCTGAAATATGAATTTGCATCACCTCCTCAGGGAAACTTAGTCCCATTCAAAAAGGGCTTAGGGCTCCTTGGAAAGACAGCAGATTGTGCAGCTTTACTTTTGGGATTTTAAATGGAGAGTGAAAAATAAAACTCACTCGATGAAAGAGGCTCTTTCAAAGAATGGACTAGTCTGCTGTGAATACTAGAATACTGTGATGTGACAGGTTGACAAAACAACATGTTTTTCTGCATTGTACTTTTTAATTTGACTATTAGAACCATGAGCTCTGTCCTTACAATACAAATTGTTTTCAGCCACAGGAGAAATATAAGGAATACAACATTAGGCTGAAAACAATATGTAAAACCTGAGAAACATCCCCTGTGATAAATATCGGTCTGTCTGAAACTAGCTGGATGAACATATAAACCCTAAAGGCTCATAGGTGTGGTGGAGTTGTTACTCACATAGTCTTTCTTACTCGAGAAAGGAACCAGTTTTGTAACCAGTTTTAACCAAAGAACACTGTTCATCGCCCTTTGGAGAGGGTCTACTGAGGCCTGTTTGGTGTCTCTACCTCTACCTGCTTTTTCCATCACTGTCTATCAGAGAGCTACCTCAGAGCAATCCCCTGGCAGCAAAGAGCTGGGTGCTGCATATCAAAGATGACCCAGGTTTAGAGAAATCCAATTGAGTCTCCCCTGACACCTGAATGCCTAGAGCACGCTCAGATGGTATGGAGAAGTTTTGTGTCAAAAGTATTTGAGAAGTACAGTCTGAAAGACTGTCGTGGAAGCTGAAATAGCTAAATGAGGTAAGCTTTGTGTTGTCTGTGTATTCAAATAGATACGATGGATTTAAGCCTTGGCTTTGTTTGTTCACAGAATCCCAAAGCGTGCATTAATTTTGGGTTGTTTACTCAAGCGCTAATTACTCCTAAGTTCTGTAATTCAGTGCAAGGAAATGAATAAATAAATAAAAGTGCTTTCTTTGTGAAGTCACAATTGCATGATGTTTAATCAGTACAGTTTTACAATGAATCACTCTAACAAATGCTACTTTTATTACTGTAGCCTTAACAAAATGTAACTCTGCTAAAATGAGTGATGTTCTATGGACTCTGTGAAGAATAGAGCAAGTCACTGCTTAATCCTAAAAAAAACATGAACCAGTACTGCCAACGCATATGTCACAGTTTGTGTAGGGTCTCATTTGCTCAAAAGAAGAAGAAGAAGAAGAAGAAGAAGAAGAAGAAGAAGAAGAAGAAGAAGAAGAAAAAATAATAATAAATGTAATTGAAAATGAATGGCAGTGCCTCTATAATGCTATGATTTGACTGATATGCTGTTCACTCCATTTACAGCATCTCATATTCTTTAACTTTTATTTATTTGTATAGCACATTTTAATGCAACTTTGTTGCCCAAAGTGCTTCACAATTTAAAAGAGAACATGTACAAAGAATAAAAATGATAAAAAATAGCATGAATAAAAACATACCACTAACATTTAATGAAGCATGCCCATAGATGACAAATACCCTTTATCAAATCAATACACACTCTGTAAAAGCTAATTTAAAAAGATGAGTTTTCAACCGAGACCTAAAAAGTTCTAAGGATGGAGCCTGCCGAATATGAAGTGGAAGGCTATTCCACAATTTGGGAGACACGACCGTAAATGCTCTATCACCTTTAGACTTTTTTTTGGAACGAGGAACTGCCAGTAACAGCTTATCTGCCGATCTCAATGTCCTAGCCGATGTATAGTACTCTAAGGCGTGGTTTCACAAACAGGGCTTAGACTAATCCAGGATTAGGCCATTGTTCAGTTAGGACATTTAAGAAATTTTTATAAACGTACCTTAGAAAAGGTACTGATATATTTTAAGATCAGTCAGTGCAAGCTACTTTCAGTTGAAACAGCTCAGATTTACATTTTAGTCTGGGACTAGGTTTAACCCTTGTCTGTGAAACCGGGGGTAAAATATCAGAGAGCTCGTTCCCAGCTTTAAGTGGTAAATATATCTGAGTGTCATCAGCATACATATGATAAGAAGTGTCATAGCGACGCCATATAGATCCAAGTGGGCACATGTACAATGAACACAACGTAGGACCCAGAATAGAACCTTGAGGATTCACGCATTATGCTGCAAATCTGCAAATTAGTCTGAATGCATAAAACAAAACTCATTAAAAAGAATACAATTTTCCCTTAGATATCTCCAATTTGTTGCATGTTCAATCAAACTTTAAATTACTTGAAATAATGATTTGCGATTAAGGCAGCTTTTAGTGAGCACTCAGTTTGGTGAAATTAAAGGTACCATGTCTGTGACCATCACTCAAACAAAACCAAAACCACTGATTCATTCAGGGAAGTTTGAGTGTTATCTTTTACTAGTGTTATCTTTTATCTTTTAATGATAACTTTCTTAACCTTCAGTAAAGTACTGTAACACTTAACTTTCAGCAATTTATCGATAAGACCGCATTGACCAACACCATCAGATGAGAACACAGTTTAAACTGGATTAAGCTGGGTGATGCCAGTATTGTTTTCTGTAGAGGTGCTTTACAGCACCTGCAACATCAACACTGATACTGAACTGAACTGAATCAACATTGAACTGACGAGCTAAATAACAACAATTTGCTTAGAAAAAAGAAAACATTATGGTAACACTTTATTTTAGGGACCAATTCTCATGCATATTACTAGCAACTGTTTGTTAGTACTTATAAAGCACATATTAATGCCTTATTCCATATTTTATATCCCTTAGTTAGTCTTAAAATTAACAACCACCATACTAACTATTAATAAGCAGCAAATTAGGAGTTTATTGAGGCAAAAGTCATACTTAATAGTTTATTAACAGTGAGAATTGATCTTTAAATAAAATGTTACCCAATTGATCAATAACTAAAACTTAATGGGGTCATTGGATGTAAAATTCACTTTTACATGTTGTTTGAACTGAAATGTGTCTTTGCAGTGTGTGTACACAACCAACCTATAATGATAAAAATCCACCCAGTGTTTTTCATTATTTATTTTTTTTATTTTTATAAATCCCCATAAATCATAAACACTTTCTCAGATCAAGCCGTTCACAGATTCTTGGCAGAGTGATGTAGTTTTTAGCATAGACCCACTCTGAGTGAGCTGTAAACAGTCCGATTGTAAGCAAATGAGGTGTACAGTTGTTAGACGTAATAATGAACACAGCAGTCATCATTTACTCCCGACATCTGAGCCGCTGAAGACACAGTGGCTTAATTTAGTTTTTAAAAATGAATGCGCCCCCCCAATCTATCTAATGTGTCTATGTTTGCGCAGACCATTTCTCACCAGACTGCTTCATAAACGAGGATCATTATAAAGCAGGTTTTGCTCAAAAAAGTCACACCCGAAGAATGGATTGGTACCAACTTTTCATGAAGAGAGGGGCGGGGTGAGCATAGCTCATTAGCATTTAAAGGAACATGCATCGAAACAGGTCACTGTGAGCAAAGCTGTTTTTGACAAGGTAAACGTTTTTTTTTTTTTTTTACCCTACTTTTGAGAAATTTTAACCAAAGTATGTTATAGTGTTTTCATTAAGACCCTAAAGAATCATATCAACTTGTGGAAAATGTGCATCCAATGACCTCTTTAAGAAACAAAGATTAAAAGAATGGATAAATACAAAAGAGTATTGTGACATGGCAGCTCGCTGGTAAAGTGTGAGTGCTGCTACAGAGTGATAAAAAGTTCAGATCAGGAATGAGCATTCTTTTATTCTTAAGAAACCAAATCAAATAGTAAATGTCAGTGGATATTAGACATGGGGCTCATATTATTTTGCTATTTGATCAACTTGACCTGCACTGTGCAGCGCTAATATTATCCCTGCCCCATTTTTGGCTTTAGGCAGATAAAGGCAGATCTTTTTTCTTTGCCAGACCACTTATCCTATTTCTATGGTGCAGACAGATAGCAGCTCAAGTGAGAGGCAGCGGCAAAGTAAAGCATAGAATGCTACTTGGACAAAGTTATCTGCTACGACAAAATTCATTTTCAATGGGAGGGGTGACTTAAATGCAGAGTGGGTACATATTGCCCCGAATATGGATTGTATGTCTGAGAGCTGTCTCTGCACACAGTGCCCATGGCACCCAAGAGAACACTGCTGCTGTAGACAACTTCCTTAGGTTTGTATGATATCATTTTCAATGAGGAGTTCAGAATCGATGCGGAAATGTCACCAGTCCATGTTGTCAGTTGTGACCAAAGACATAAAAGACAGTTCAAGTCACAGTCTTCCTTTGCTTTTGTGCAAGATAAGCAACAACATGTTAAGGACTAAACATATGGAGGGTATCTAAGCTTTATTCTATTTTTATGGCTAAAGCAGGCAGTTTAGTTGCAGCAACATTTTCCACACAGACAGAATCTATCACTATACAGATGCAACATCTGCTTATAAAGAGTGTGAACAATTTGACAACAGTTATCCTACCTTTGGTTTTACAGCAGCTGGTAAATCTGTTCAGCTGTGTCCCAAGTGTGTGATATGATTGTAGTTTATCCGCAAAAATGGCAATGCAGTCTTTACAGAACCCTCGTAATTGATTTCAATATAGGGAGAAGTAAAATCACTCACAGTCCCTAAATAATCCACAATCCCCTGAAATGTGGAACTAAAACATATTATCTCCAATCTTTGGAAAATGCATGCATAGTTAAATAGATGTTTTTAATGCTTTAAATGTTGTTAAACAAATAATTCTAAATGTTAAATACAGAGGTATCATACATAAATCAAATATAATCTTTATGAGAAGAGGGGTGTGAAATTCATGTTTGTGAAGACCTTTGCACAAAAATGAGTTACCACCTTTAGTCCTTCAAATTTCAAAATTTGCATATCTGTTGCTAAGCAACCATAGCACTAATCTACCACATAATTGCGATTAATAAATTTAGCCACATAAATAACCTGCTTGCAAAGTTTGCTGACTTTCAGCACACGGTCAGAAAGTTATTGCAGTTTTGGAAAAGTAAGGATATTAACAGTAACAATATCCAAAATGAAAAGCAATAAGGTAACACCTTTACTGCTGATAATTACGAAGGACAAGATAGACCAGGATAGAAATGTAAGCATTTGGGTTCAGAGGAATAAGATATTCCAAGTGTAAAAAAAATAATTTGTAGTATATTGATCATTAAATTTGGTGACTAGATGAGATTTATTATTATTATTATTATTATTATTGCATTCTGAAAGCAAAATAAAAAGTAAGAACCTGTAACCTACAACTATAACCCACTTGGAATAGGCTTAGCATGTATTTGTTTACATAGAGAATCATCTAAAAATTATAATATACATATTATTAACATATGTCATATTTGTTTACATTGTAGACATACATGTATGTGATAATAATGTATTGCCTTTTAGGTAACATAGTGAGTGGTGTTGGGAACAGGCTCAAAACTAGACATTATAATATTGAAACAAACGAACAAACAAACAAACAAACAAACAAACAAACAAACAAACAAACAAACAAACAAAAAAAGCCTGCTTAGATGAATCTCAATTTCAGATGCATTTCAATGGTCAACATTTGGCATAAGCTCTGCTTTTTTCCTTTTTTTTTACACTAGTTAAAAGTCTTCTCACGTTCTAATATATATATATATATATATATATATATATATATATATATATATATATATATATATATATATATATATATTATTTATGTAAATGTGTTGAAATAAAGAAATCATGACAAACTAGTTTAAGGAAACAGAATCTTTCACACTTCCAGGTATGAGACATAATCCTTATTATTCTTTTATCATTCTTTTTTTTTTTTTTCTATTCAGCCATTATCGGCCTTTATACTGGCAATAAAATGTTTACCAAGCTATATGGGATATTCAATCCGAGTATACATTTACGCAGCTATTATCAAACGTATTTCTAAATAATATATATATATATATATATATATATATATATATATATATATATATATATATATATATATATATATATATATGTGTGTGTGTGTGTGTGTGTGTGTGTGTGTGTGTGTGTGTGCATGTATATGTATGTTTTTTTATTGCAAATATGATTTATTCTGAAGCAATATTCTCATCAGTTTTCTATCAGCTGTGATTTATAAATCTGCATGTTTCTTGCATTTATTCCAAGGGCATTTTTAAACCTTTATAGAGTGCATTTTCCCACTAATCTCATTAATACTTTAATTTCAAATTCTTACATTTGATCTATAAATTCAGTTATAATGTGATTGTTTTTATACGTTAACAAAATAAATCATTCACACTGAAAAATACAACTGCATTAAATAATATTATGAGATTCCTTAAAATTTTATTTATTTATTTATTTTTTGAATACACAAACAAGAAATTATGACTTTTCAACTAAATTAAAACGCCAGTAGGTGCCAGTAGTGAGATTTTAATGAATGAGTTATTGAGTCGTTCATTCAAATGATTCGTTTAAACAACAGATTCATCAGATGTTTATGTATGGGCTAATGGACTCAACCGGTTCGTTCAAAACACTGAAGCATTCAGCCTAAAATGTAAATGACCTAATATTATTGTATTTGCTTATTTAACTGTTTATAGAACTATCAAACAGTCGTAATGGTGAAAATGTGTGATGATGCCTAACTAACTGTTGAATAAAAAAAAAAAAATCATTTTGATTGTTTACCTCAGTATGCTGAGTTTCTTAGTGTTGCGTGTTTTGATTTCTCCTGGAGAGGCTGCGTGAGCCTTGGCTCGGCAACACAACTTTATACAATCAATAGATGCATTATCTTTGGCATCCTTCTGTCTAGAGATACAATGGAGTATCTGCGCCAGGGTCAGTCTATTGTGGAATTGCAGTGCCTGCTGTGGCTAAACAGTCCAATACAAGAGCGGCAAAGTCTGTTACAGTTACTACAGGTGAAACCTGTGATTGCTTCTGTGGGCACTGACTCAGCTGCCTCTTCTCCTCCCACTGGTCCTCTCTCTTTCACTCACTCAGCTTTGTGCTGGTCCTTACGGTGAGCCACCAGCCGACATGGTCTGCGGTAGCAGCTTCCAAATCTGCAGGATTCAGGCTTCCGGCTTTCAAGTCATGCTTGCAGACGTCTTTGTACTAGAGCACTGGCCTGCCTGTTGGTCTGGTGCCAAAGGCGAGCTCACCATACATGATGTCCTTAGGAATCCGGCCATCCTGCATTCGGCAGACATGGCTGAGCCAGTGTAGGCGTCTTTGTGAAAGGAGTGCGTGCATGCTGAATGTTTTTGCCTGGGCCAGCACTTCAGTGTTTGGGACACGGACCTGCCAGGTGATGCCCAGGATTCTCCTCAAGCAGTGCAGATGGAAAGAGTCAAGTCTGCATTCTTGTCAGGTGTACATAGTCCACGTCTCACTGCCGTAGAGAAGAGTGCTGAGGACACTGGCCTGGTACACTTTCATCTTGGTGCTGGTGGTGAGCATGCTATTTTTCCACACTCTCTTGGTCAGGCGGGCCATCGCCATTGATGCCTTGCCAATACTGGTGTTCAGCTTGTTGTCCAAAGAGAGGTTGCTGGAGATGGTGTAGCCAAGATATGAAAAGTCCTCCACTACCTCGAGGGCATGATTGCCGATGGAGATGCAGGGAGTACTGCTGACATCCTGGCCCATTATGTTTGTTTTCTTTAGTCACCTTTATTTATATAGTCACCTTTATTTATATAGACGGTTTCAACGGCAACAACATAAACAAACGTTACTGCGCATGCGCGCTTTAGTGGCCCTAACTTAACTTCCGGTAGACATCCAAATACAATCAGCAACAACAGCCAAGTCCCTCTAGAGTAGATTGTGTTTTGATAACATGCTAAATATGTTTGCTGCGTAAATCAGACGGACTGAGATGCAGCGATAACTACTTGGACGGACTTATTAAAAATGCAAATTCATTCTCTGCCAGCAGGAGGCGCTTTAAAGCAGGTTTCCCCGGAAACGGCTGTTGGGCTGTACGTTACACAAAGCAGCGCTGAGTTTACAAACGCTGCTTTATCAGGCATATGACATGCAAGATGAAATGAAAATGACATCGAACATTTTATAAAGACCGTGTTCCTTCAGACATACAGTGATATAAAAACACCCGCGCCTCGTTTTGATTTTTAAACATGCATTACGTGCTCATGTTTATTCAACGAAGCCTTTTGGAAAATCGGTCAGTTTTGATATCGTGGGGGGTCGCCACAAATAAATAAATGTATATGAAACACATCCCACAGCAACCTGTCACAGCAACAACCTGAGCCCAACTTCATTACTCGTCATCACTTTAACTTTAACTGTGTTTGTAGCCGGCACCACTAAGACCGATAAACAAACACAGACCTGAAGTTAACTTCGGTCCAGGCGCGTGCGCCCGATGAGACCGTCTATAGCGCTTTTACAATACAGATTGTGTCAAAGCACTTAACAGTATCAAATTGGAGGATAGAGTGTCAGTAATGTAATAAGATTAAACATTCAATTTTCAATTTTCAGTTAAAGGCATTTCACTATTGAATTCAGAGATGTCATTGTCTAGCTCAGTTTAGTTTAAATAGTATCTGTGAAATTAAGTGTCCCCAACTGAGCAAGCCAGAGGTGACAGCGGCATGGAACCAAAACTCCCTCTGTCACAGAATGGAGAAAAAAACCTTGGGAGAAACCAGGCTCAGTCGGGGGGCCTGTTCTCCTCTGACCAAACGAAACCCGCAGTTCACAAGTTTATATTTCTATTTTGATCTTTAGGCTGATGGTCAGCCCAAACTGAAATCAGAGGTGTGAGTGAAGCTGCTGATGAGATGCTGTAGTGCTTCCTCGGCAAACAGCATCTCCCTAATCAGGACCCTGCACACCTTGGTCTTTGCATGCAGACGTGCAAGGTTGAAAAGGTTGCCATCGCTCCTAGTCCGAATGAAGACACCATCTTCTGACTAACTGAAGGCATGGCGCAACAGCAGGGAGAAGAAGATGCCAAAGAGTGTCGGAGCGAGGACACAGCCTTGCTTCACGCCGCTTCGGATTGGGAAATGTTCTGAAGATGAGCCATCATACTGGACAGTACCTTTCGTGAAAGGATGTCACCATCTTCAGAAGCTTGGGGGGACATCCGATCCTGTGTAGTAGGGTGAAAAGGCCTTTCTTGCTGACCAAGTCGAAGGCCTTGGTCAGGTCGATAAAGGTGATGTAGAGTGGCTGTCTCTGCTCCCGGCACTTCTCCTGTAGCTGTCTCAGTGAGAAGATCGTGTCGATCGTTGATCTCTGGGATCTGAAGCCGCACTGCGCCTCTGGGTAGACGCGTTCAGCCAGCACTTGGAGAGAGTCTTGCTGAGCTCGTCTACAGTGGGCAGAGCATGAAGTTCCTCCATCTCGGGCAAGGGGGTGGTGCTCTCCATTGCAGTGTTGGTGACGACGTTCTCCCTCAAGTATAGCTGCTGGTAGTGCTCCACACATCTCTCCATCTGCTTACCACAGTCCGTGATGACGTCGCCTGTAGCGGACTTCGGGGGAACGATCTTGATGGTGCTTGGGCCAAAAGCTTTCTTCATGCCCTCATACATGGCACGGCTGTTCCCATAGTCTGCAGAGAGCTGGATGCTCTGACAGAGGTTCAGCCAATTGTCGTTGGTGCATTTCCTGGCAATCCGCTGGGCTACATTTCTGGCCTTCCGGAGTGCAGCTAATGCCTTCTCTGAAGGCTCGTGCTTGTAGTTTAGCAGAGCTGCATGTTTGGCTGTGATGGCTGGCTCAAGTTCAGTTATTCCTGCTTCAAACCAGTCTGGGTTTTTCTTCTCCCTCTTGCCGAAGGTTGCCATGGCCGAGTTGTAGATGGTGACATGGATGTAGCTCTTTCTCTTCAGTGCTGTTGTCTGGGCAGTCCTTGAGGGCCACTTCAATGGCACTGGCAAAGCGTGTGCAAACTTCTGGGACTGATGTCAGGGCTGTGTTAATACGTGGCCGTCTTTTCTGCTTGGAGTTGTGGATCCGCTTGGGATGAAGGCATACCTTACTCCCAACCAGTGAGTGGTCAGTGTCACAGTCGGCGCTATGGTAGCTGCGGGTAGTAAGACCGCAGTTCAGCAGGAATCTTCTGGTAACGACAAGATCCAGCTGGTGGCATGGACAGGATCTGGGGTTTCGCCCAGATGCAGAGCAGTACGTTTGGCACCAGCTTGGCTGCAGGAGCTGCCGGAGCAGTCCGTGAATACAGGCATCTGTCCACCTTCGGGCTCCACTCCTGATTTGGGGGGTTTACTCCCCCACACTCGGCCGTTGGATCAGTCCAGGATCTCCTCCGCCCTTTAGCCACTGGCTGCCAGAAGCAGCTCATCCGCCTAGTGGTGCAGTGTGAACACCACCCCCTCAACGTGGTTTAGCCCGCCAGCTGAGGCAGTTTACCGGAGTGTGGCACATGGAGCCAGCACGTGAGAGATTTAGGAGACGGATGAGGACCAGTGCTGCCCGTCCACCCTACCAGGTAGGAGCAGCTGCCGGACCGCAAAAGTACTACCTCTATCCAGACCCCCTACACCCAGATGCATTATATACAGTAGCTATATCCACGATTCACCACTTACTCTAAATGTAATAAAATCAGAATAATACTTGTGTTTTGGTGTTTAGATAGTTATTTTTGGTTATTGATGTTTTAATCATGTTACTTGTCAGGCGTTAATGAAGCACAGTCTCGAGCCCTGGAGCCCTGGAGTCCCTATGTGCCCCGGCCCAATTTATATATATATATATATATATATATATATATATATATATATATATATACACTGTGGAAGGCTCAGGCCCACAAAATGTTTGTCCATTCATTCCGAATGCAATGATAGGATGTCCTACTACATCCAATGTGATTCTTGAGTGTGCATACAATGGACACTTTACTATCCCATGAGGTTATGGGAGAAGACTCATGAATGGCAGTTACACAATGCAACGGACACTGGTAGGTCACATGACAATAACAACATCATGGAGAATGTAGTATGGCCAGATTCATACTACACACATTCATACTATATAGAACATACTCTTTTTGCAGTTGCGAAGTAATAGTATGAAATTTCAGACACAGTCTATGTATTTGCCTGGCTCCATGCAGCCAAACAGAGAGAGTTTGTGCCGGGGCTACTGCCAGACTGAGCCATAGGGTTTTTAAACAGCGTGGAAAAAAAAAAAACTCAGATTCTGTTACAGAAGTCTAAGCCAAAATCCAAAGACCTGACAAAATACACAGGGTCAAACAATGTTGTAAACAAGGGTAAACACTGGCAGTGTTTTTACAAGACTGAGGAATTTGATGGAATGTTTGAGTTTCAGTTGATACAACAAACTTACAGTTTCTTCTGGACAGGAAAATTAACCATGGTTTTACTACGTATAAAACCAAACCCCCCCCCCCCCCCCCCCCCAAAAAAAAAAAAAAAAAAACATGGTTACTATAGTTAAACCATGGTAATCACAAATTATGTTGTACCAAATCTGTATTAATTTTTATTCTTGTGCTTAAAACAAAAGAAGATATTGTGAAGAATGTTGGTAACCAAACAGTTGCTGGTCCCCACGGACTTTGATAGTAGTAAAAAAGAAAAAAAAAGTCACTGGAGACCAGCAACTGTTTGGTTATCCACATCCTTCACAATAACTTTTATGTTTAACAGTAGAAATAAACTCATTTAGGTTTAAAACAACTTGAGAGTGAGTAAATGATGACACAGTTTTCATTTATGGGTGAACTATTCCTTTAATGTTAATAAAATAAAACACAAAGATAAAAATAACTCACTGCTCCTGACTAAAGAACTTTACAGTTGTGAAAGTTCAGCAGTAATACAATAATTTGACATTTTCAACAACTTTCCACATCATATCTTTTTTGCACCAAATAGTATCAATAACTGTATTAATAAGCAGTATCGATATCGATATCAATAAAATGTAAACGATACCCATCTTCCTTTTTGCATGATAGAGATTTAGTTAGCATCTGCAGATGGCACGGCTGATTGTGTTTACTGACAGTGGTTTCTGAAAGTATTCCTGGGCCCATTTAATAATGTCAATGACAGAATCATGCCGATGAGTGATGCAGTGTCATCTGAGGGCCTGAAGACCATGGGCATCCAACAAAGGTCTTCGGCCTTGTCCCTTACGCACAGAGATTTCTCCAGTTTCTCTGAATCTTTTGAAGATGTTTTGCACTGTAGATGATGAGCAAAGCCTTTACAATTTGACGTTGAGGAGCATTGTTTTTAAAGTATTCCACAATTTTTAGGCTAGTTGTCATAAAAATAATATTGTAATAATATTGCAGCATTTCTACAACATGTAAAGCCCGGTACACACCAAACAAGTGGTGACGAAAGCAGACTGCGGGGTCGGCTCACGTCGGCAGCGTCTGGGTCCAAAGTTGCCCTGACACACCAAGCCGACGCTCGACACCCGATGGCCAAATAGCACGTCCGTTCTGCACCTTTCTCGCGCACTGGTTCGCCAGTTGAACAGCCAATCAGAATGATCAAATGGCCCGACCGACCGACGAGCTCCGACGCCGATTCGACATGCCGAATCGGCCGAAAAAAAGCCGGCGAGGACCAACTTCAGCCGACGGCGCAGAACACACTGAGAAAACTTAGTCGGCCGACGAACAAAAACTGCCCAATGGCCAACCGTCGGCTTGGTGTGTACCAGGCTTAAGTGTCAGTCCTGTGTCCATGTGTCTTGTGTTTCCCTCCCTCTTGTGCCCTTATTTGGTTATTTCCTGTTCTTATTAGTTAATTATTGGTTAATTTCTGTCCAGCTGTGTGTCTTTAAAGGTCAATGACATGCTGCTTTTTGAATGCTTTTATATAGGCCTTAGTGGTCCCTAGTACTGTATCTACGAGCCAGTCCCACAATGAGCTTTCCTTAGGACGTGCCATTTCTGTGCCTGTAGCTTTAAATGCTAATGAGGAGGAGAGAGGCGGGGCAAGGTGGAGGGTGGTTGTGTGGCCTTAACCAGCTTGCGCTACCATGCGCTAATGTTGAAGGTGGATGTATCGCAATGGCTGGTAGACACACAGTCCAGTTTGATCCAGAATCTGATCCGTATGGAGAAGCACCGGATGAAGAAGTTGCAACTCAGCAGCTACAGCAGGACGTCTCCGAATGGTTAGTTTAAAATATTGTGTCTTGATACGGTACTTTAGTTGGTTTGTTTATGTATGCTGTTATTATCATGTAGCTTATGCTAGCCATAGGCTCGGATGAAGGAACTAAAAAAATACTTCGGTGTTCATTTGTACATCCAAACACTGAGCAACTGTCATGCTTCGCTCGTTTACAAGCCATGATGTCTCTCGAGGAAAAAAAAATATTGCGCTCGCCTCGCATGGTAGAAGCTCATTTTCTCATGGGCGGGCAAAGCAGAGAAAGGGGTGGTAACCTTTCCCCGTATGACGACATAAAGGGAAGATTCCAGATTGGGCCATCTGAGCTTTCATTTTCTCAAAGGCGAAGCAGGATACTCAGGGCTCGGTTAACACCTATCGCCATTTCTAGCCACTGGGGGACCATAGGCAGGCTAGGGGAACTCATATTAATGTTAAAAAACCTCATAAAGTGAAATTTTCATGCCATGGGACCTTTAATTATCTTGTTTAGTTTGATTATTTAAGCCCTGTGTTTCCCTAAGTCTAGCGTCCGCTGTTAAATGTCAATCCTGTCTTCCTGTGTTCCTCTGTTGGATTTCCTGTTGATTGTGTGATTAAACTTTATTAATGTGCCAAAAAACCAAAAAACCAAAAAACATAGTTACTACACTTTTACTATAATAAAACCATGGTTAATTTCTGTAAGGGAAGCTAAAAGCTGTCTTAAAGGTGCTGTATGTAGGATTGACACCTAGCGGTTGAACTAAGTATTGCAGCTCGGTTTTTTCACCCGGCCCCTCGCACAGGCAGGTTGCCAGATTAAGGACGCCAACAGAAACAAGCGCACATGACGATAAATACAATTAAATGCGCGCTGTTTTCCGCAAACTGGCAACCCACGGTGCCGAAATACAATTGGGTAAACTAGCAGTGAGCGGGTTTCACAAACCATAACAAAAACAGACATCCCAGGCCGGAATGCACATTTTCAAAGGAGAATAACTGACTGTAGCATTGTTTTTCAGATAAACAGGTATGTTAACTTAGCATGTTTCTTAAATATCTGCAAACATATTATTTTTATGTATTAGGTATTTTTATGGTTTAGTAGAGTCAAAATCCTACATACAGCACCTTTAATATTTTGGACCTTTTATTGAAAGTAGCCTACTTTTACCTGCCACTTTTATAGACCCATAAGAGCTGTGTTTGTGATGCTTGAGTTGAGGGAGGCATGATGCACAAAGTGAAAGTGATGCACAAAGTGATGCAGAAATGTTTGAAAACATTTTATTTTTTGTAGTTCCTCTAGATAACAATAGTAGCACAGAAACTGCCTATCCTGGCTTAAAATGCCACAGCCTACCTATTGTGTCCACTATATTAAAGGCTTCTGAAGTGTATGAAAGCTTCATGTAAAGAAAAAAAAGTCAATTTCTTACTTTTGTGGTATAGTTCTGTTCAAAAGTTTACATCCCCCTTGCAGGATTTGCAAGATGTTAATAATTTGAAAATACAACTTTACACAGTAAATTTCCAGGTGTTAAAGCAACACAGCTTGGCGTACATATGGGAACCCATATGTACGCCATCTAAACAATGTCTTTGAACAAGGTGATATGTAATTTTTTTTTTCTTTCACATTTTTCTCCCATTTAGTACTGCCCTTCATAAGAGATTTACATTTATAAATCATTCAAATCTTTGTTTCCTGCTAGTGTTTGTAAGCTTGTTCTTACTGCTGATACCTTGCTGTTATGGCAACAGTTTCTCTTCACTAAATTTTTGTCGATCATCACATGGCAAGGTATCTCAGGGACCTTGTCCATTGAATTGAGCTTTAGAAAAAACTAACCAAATCAAATGAGTGTAGATGAGTATTTTGGCTGTACTGTATATTAAAGTCTTTGCAATGATTTGCAATGACCAACACTGCTAATTCTGTGCAAAACCAACAGAAATAAAGCATGTAACTCTTGTGGAAATATGGGTTAGTGCATTAAATTTAATCTAATATCAATCAGGTCAGCATAGGCTAGTTGCCATAAAAATAATATTGTTTTCAGCATTTCCACAACATGTAAATAAAGTTGCTGTTTACACGAATCATCTTTTGAAAGTTTCCTTCTTTTTGTTGTTCCTTTGTTATTCATAGCTAACAGTGCATCAACTTGTTAGCCAAAGAACAAAGAAGAAAGCTAGCTATTTTTTTTTTTTTCCATGAGAGAATGCTACATTGTTTGATCTTGTTTTAAAGGATGTTACAATTAAAGTTATGGTTAAAAATAATGTTAGCTGCAATAAAAATACCGTATGGTTGACACATTTCTGATGCTTGTTCACCTTACTTCACTAACTAGGAAGTTTATATTCATATGTGCACTAGACTGCAACATGAGAGAATCCGTTGCAACAGCAAGGTTCTGGTTTTGTTTTAAAAAAAATAGTCCATCATAGCCGGATGAGCTTTGTTTACATCTCCAATATTTGAAATGTCCCTTTTCCAGTTCAATGTCTTTGAAACTTTTTTTTTTTCCTCTGGAGCTGTTACATTTAAACGAGAGCTGTTCCCTATAATTGTATCTTTCTCCTGCGTTTAGCTCTGTCTTTCCCCTTGTTTGAAATGTTCTCCACTTGACGTCTTATGATAACCTGTCAACATCACAAAAATGTGCCATGTAATTTATTTTCTGTAAATAAATTGTTAGCTATTATTTTCTTCGCTGTTCGTGCTGCCTAAATAGTAGCCTTGAATTCTTTAATGTCACTTTAAAGCTGTGTATTTTTAGCTCTGGTTTACTCAAAGTGTAATGAATCCCCTATCAGTTCTCACCAGTTTTGAAAGCTGCTAGGAAAATGGGTGAAAGAATCTTTTCCACTCCCGTTAGTTTTATTTTGATTTAACTGAGTTAATGGTATCTCGTCTCACAAATGCACAATGAAAAACAAAATGATATGCAAAAAATATATTACTGTTTTGTAAGCTCATAATACAAACCAAAAAATAAAGATAGACCTTTTTGCATCTGTTCATTCAAAAATAAATTTAAGCTGTTGGTATTTGTACTCTAAGAAGTACAAGTGAAATATATATATATATATTTTCAATAAGACCATTATTTCCAGACACTTATTCACAAACACTGGTCAGATGGGTTCCTCACAGTAAGGATGGTGTTTATGTTGCTGAAATTATCAGTGTCAGACCACTTCTTGTTTCCACCTCTCAAAAATGTAAAATAAAATAAAATAAAATAAAATAAAATAAAATAAAATAAAATAAAATAAAATAAAATAAAATAAAATAAAATAAAATAAAATAAAATAAATGAATAATAATAATGCAAACAATTCAGCAGTGTTGGTAATTAATCGAAAGCCTGTTACTCTGTCAACTTCGCAGGCATACAAAAAATACTTTTTTTTTGTATCATGCAAAAAAATGCTTTTGGCCCATGTTTCAGTAGGTCATCAACTCACTGTGTGCCTGTCAAAAGTGCAAAGTCACACATGCACTGATGTTGATGATTTATTTAAAACTCAGAAGTTAAAAAAAAAAAAAAAAAAAAATCCATTGGGTGTTATTCCCTAATAATTGCCTTAACCCCATAATAGCCTGATTGTCTAATTTTACATGATTACATGATGATGATACACTTTGACACTGATAATAGATAGATTATTTATTTAAATTTTACATTAAATATATGTTAAACACAATGTTCATGTAATTTATTTAGAACAAGCTGTCACTCAGCGGAAGCTTTTATCCTAACTGTATTACATTATACCTAATAAAGGGGAGTGGCTACACTTTTGAACCTGTGGTGTGTTAATAGTGCATTAAACATTTCCAAATAAGGGGTTTCTGCTCAACCTTCCATGCTATCTGTATTCTTACACTCTGTAAAGATCTTTGAGTAAAGTTTAGTGTGCCATTCTCAACACCTTTTATATTAGACCTCATGCATTTTGAATTTTTATTGAATGCTTTTCATCGTTTTTGTTACTTTGATATCCACTGCAGAGTCATAATAATACTAATAATACTAATACTAATACTAATAATAGTTTCAGTCACCAGGAGTAAATACATGTCTGAGCTGGTTCACAATTGGAGTTCACTGTTTAGCAAAGTTTAGCAAATCATAAACTTGATACTAAACCAGGGCAATGAATTATGATTTTACTCATAATATTTATGTTTTTCACTGCTTTAGTGACTATGAAAATGTTTTATTTTAAATAAATATGTTAAACATTTTCTACAAGAAGATGCTGCTAGTCTAGTGTCACCCAAGTATTTGCCTTCAATCCATCCTTTGTCAGAATCATGACTGACAAACGGAGAACCACTGAAATTGACAGGCTACGACTGTTTGGAAGGGTGGTAAACGACAGCTCTTCTTCTGCAGGATTGGCTTTGTGAGAAGAAGATCCATGTCTAGTGCTGGAGCACCTCTGAGCTCCTTCTTTGTCGGCTGCTGAATGTCAAACGTGCTCTGCATGGCAAGCAGGCAGGGATACACTGGCAGGGCGAGCAGCAAAAATCCTGATTTCGTGAGAAGAGAGAGAGAAGTGTTGCCTCCAATCAACATACAATCCTGGCTTTGTTTCAGGCCACTCTTTAATTATCATGCAAGGCTGCTCCTGACAAGCAGTGTGGCACAGGAAATGAATAATTCTATTGAGTAATAGAATCGTCTCAGCAGAAGTTAATCAATACCTGACAACCAAGTAACAAGTATGTTAATGAACTAAAGTTTGATTGAAAAGAGTCCAGCAGAAATGCTGCGGTTCAGGGTTGGTTGGACCTCAATCATGAGTTTGCTCCAGGAAAGAAATACTGCTAAAATGCATTATTGAGAGCAAACCTTATTTTTAATTTATGTTTCCCCTCGCAATTGTAAATTGCCAGCCAATCCACCAATTTTCAATGTTTTTAATTAATTAGTGGTGTTTGCGTTTGCATTTTGAACACATTTCTAACCCCAAGATATTGGCCTTTGGCCTGCAACTTGTTTAATGCAATAAATACCTGCTTGTGATAAAACATTCTTGTTTGTGATGCAAAGAAGAATGATACCTCATATTGTTCAGCTTGTTAAAAAAGGTATCCTATTATGACACCAAACTTATTAAAAGAAGAACTTAAGCAATATCTCACTTTGATGATAGCAGGGGAGTACTGCCTGGAGCAAGGAGTTTTTTTTAAGTCAAAGAACTGATGTCACCAAGAATTCACCATGTGTTAGACAATGCAGATAGTAGCCATTTGAAGTGAATTTCTGAAATGAAATCAAATAGATAAACATATATTCACTATTAACTTCGCTAAGAAAGAGTTTTCCCTCCTAATTTGTTGCTTATTGATACTAAGCAAAGTAAATATAGTAGTTATGGTATTGGGTAGGATTCAGGGATCTAGAATATGGTCATGCAGAATAAGGCAACAATATGTGCTGTATAATTACTAATAAACAGCCAATATGCTAATGATATGTATGCTAATAAGCAACTAATTAATAGTGAATAGTTGTGTAGCAAGTCAGCCCCGGGCCCATATGAAAAAAAACAAAATAGTATGGGCCCCCCCAATTGTTATGGGCTCCAACTCAGTTAATTTAACTTATTGTTGATTTTCCTGAAGTAAATAAGGTGACTATTCACAAACTGTTTTATTTACGGTATAAATGTTCGGAAATAATATTTTACATTTTCAAGTGATGTCCATTCATTATTTGTAGCACGCAAGCCACCCAATAATCGCAATAAACTTTGTGCTTTGTTACTTTTATTACAACGCAAAGTCTGAGCCTATAACTTCTGTCAATATTGTGATTAAATACTAACAATAAATGTGTTTTTACACTCGTAAATTTGTCGTGAGATAACTGTATTCACCTCATGTGAATCAATAATCTTTTCTTCTTTAATATTTATTGCATAAAATAAACATGAAAGAATATCAGAAGAAAAAAATCACAACAATTTAATAAAACAAATGTCAGTCTCATGAAATCGATCAATCAGGGTTTAAAAAAACACCAATAAAACAGCGTGTGAATAGTCATAACAGTCGCAACAACGTTTAGCCTACCTCAGAAAAGCCAATAATTTAACTTTGCTAACATTGTTTTATTGTTCTCATAAATTAGCCATTTAACCAAGTCGGAGCCTACTTCAACCTTCAGAATGTTTTTATTGCTGTTTTTCACATTAAATGTAAAGAATGACAGGTTTGGATGCCACAATTCTTTTGTTTTTGTTTTGGCGGAGTAGGTGGAATTTTCACATTAACTTCACGCAATATAACAATATTTTATTATTGTAATTTTGACTTTATTCTTAAAATATTATGGCGTTAATCTTATTTATTTATTTGCTTATTTTTCGACGTGGCACTAAATCACCGCTGTATTTGTACTGCATGCAAACACAATCTTGGCACAATAGCCCCCAAAAAAACAAACAATAAAACTACTCACTCATTTTAGTTTCATTCTCCAGGCCTTTCTTTCAGCAAATTCATCCACAATGTCCTGGGTGTTTAAATTTAGGCTTTGTGAATTCTCAGTGGGAAAAAAAAAATGGCTAGTCTGCTCCGCACATAATTTTTTATTAGCTGAAGATTTGAAAATGAGTGTTCCACTGAAGCCACAATAACAGACAAGAAATAAAACTCAAGAGAGAGAATTAAAATGGTACAGATGTTGCTGAAGCTAGATGTGATACTGTTGTGATACAGTCAGTCTGATACATGCAGACATATATATTGTGGCCATAAATTAAGAATTAGTTCCCTCATTTCAATTAATAGTTCCCCCTCGGCACGACGGGCCCCCAGTCTGCCCAGGCCCATATGTATCTGCATACCCACACACTACACCCCTGGCGAATAGTGTTCTGTAATATGAATATGAAAAGAAGAGATTTTGAAGAATGTGTGTAGCCAAATTTTTGGGTCAAAATATCTTCAGAATATCTTATTTTGTGTCAAAAAACAAAACAAAAAACAAAACAAAAAACATAGGCCTACAGGTTTGGAGAAGCATGAAGGTGAGCAAATGATCACAACAATTTCATGAATGCCATTTTAAAGGCTCTGACATTTCAAAAAAATGCTTTGTCATATATTTGATATTTATTAGAGAGGTTTGTACATCTCACAATAACAAGCAAATCTGATATTTGGGACTCTGCATGAGTTACCAATCTGGCCTCAGGTCCTGGTTCATCATGTGTTTGGTGTGGACGTGAAGCAGGTGGTGGCGGCTTCAAAAGGAAGTAGCTCAGTATAGCGAGTGTGGGCGAGAGGGCTCTGTGAGCTGAATACAGAAGCACTCCACACTGGCTTGGATAACGAGGGAGAGAGAGCGCGAAAGGATGTGCAGACAGTGGATCCATAGCTTCAAATTCACAGCAGGTGTTATTAACTTTTTGCTACAGGGCAGTGTTGGAAATGAATGCTTCTGATTTATTTTCTGAATGCTTCTTTTATTTTTTGTTTGCCTCTAACTTTATTAAAGAATGTTTAGCTATTAACTTGCAGTTAGAATTTAAACTAATCCACGAGTCACATCTCTGTGGCTACATTAGACTGGCAAGATGGTAAAATGCTGTTACATTTTAAACTGCTGCCTGGAGATACACTGTAAATGTTCTGTCAGGTAATCTAAAATGTAAAATAAAATAAAATAAAATAAAAAACAAAAAATCGTATTGCTGAAATCAGATGCCAAAAAGTTATAATTGTATATTTTATGCTTTACGACAACTCCCCGCAAAGATAAAATCTGCAAATCGTGTAAGATGAAAATCTCTAATGCAGTTTCAGAATTGACAGGAAGGGAATATTTTGCTTCCTCACCTGTGAATCACTGCCGCATGTCAAACAGTCCACGAGACATGAGCAATTCAGATGGCAAGCGAAGCAACCCGAAAAAGCTTTCCCGAATCTCAAATCTGTGAATTTGTTTTGTTTTTTGTCAATCACTTGTCATGCGGATCAGTGGGAAGAGGGCATCTTTTAGGCATCTCAAATCAATCTTAGAGGATGTTTGCTAGTTAAAATGCAAGATTTATTAGAGTGGCAGTATTGAAATGAATGTCAATGGGGACAGGGACAAGGTTTTTGAATGTCTTCATTTGACATGAGCTATTTCAGGAGTGCCATGATTCCCCACTCTACCCTTAGAGTAAAATTGTGCAGGCAAATGAAATGAAACGATCTATTTGGCTGAAATGGGGATTTCTAGTAATAACAGGCGTGGAGATTTAGTTCACCTGCCACCAGTTCAATCACCCAAAGAACAACTGTCATCTTCCTTTTCCTTTAAAGACGAGACTCCTTTCTAAACCAAACATGTAGGTTATTAATAAATGTAATTCGTTCATTCGTCCGTTCGTCTGTTCTTTCTTTCATTCGTTCGTTCATTCATTCGTTCGTTCATTCGTTCATTCAGTGTTTTTTTTTTTACCTTTTGGTCCCTTTTGACACTGCGATTATCAGAAAATTACAGATTGCTTTTGGAACCTGGAAACCTGAGTTGGATTAACATTAAGGCTGTCAAAATGAAGCCTACTGTATGTTATCTGATACACAAATTTCTATAAATGATAAACATGAACTTTGCTGCATAGAAACAAAATTACTTATATTGCTAGTAAAATTTCTGAAGCTGAACTGAATCAATTTAAGTTTACATAACCATAAATTATTCATACGTAATCCATATTGGGAATATGGAATACATTCCATTTTTAGGATAAAACATGTTAAAATGTATCACATATGATAAATCAGGACTTTGAGGAACATTTATTTCTCAGTCATAATTGCACTGCATTTTGTTTTGCCCCAAACCATAAAAACTACTAAGCTTTGATAATAAAACTAAGCATTTAAATATAACCTAACTAAGACATATTATTGGGATATATATAGTGACAACTGATATTTAAGTGCATTTTATGCAAGCAGACTGATATACTGCTATAAAGATCTCACTGATTTACATTGCATGCATCAGAATTTCATCTTAACTTTTTAGCTAGCTATTAACTTGCCACTGCCAATACATCCACAGACATGCTGCTGTGAGCATGTAAGAAATACTGCTGCTGCACATAATGTATGAAATACCCCCCATATAGCAAACATGAATCACCCTGTAGCAGATCTATATTCCCCAGTGGAGCTGGGGAAGGTGAAGGGTTTCTGAAGCGCACTGCAACTGCTACAGCAAGCACTAGGCAAGTTTCCAAATAGAACCAATCAGCTACAGTTCCCAATCCCATGTCTCTCTTAGTTAGCACACCTGATTCAAATAACCAGCTGGTTAGAAGAGAGCTACGTGCATGAACTGTGTTCTGATTGATATGATCCCTACACTGTGTTCAATGCTCCCTACTCCCTGAACAGGGAAATCCATTGAAGTTTGATTCACATCGGAACATTCATTCATGGATTTGCGCTGCGCCGCTGCCTGCAGCATCTTCACATACAGACGAGTGTGACATCATATACCTCTGTGAATAAATTCAATTTAAATTCACGTCTCGCACACTTTAATGCCCTTTGAATGGAACATATACACTCGTTTCGAACTGGAATCCTGGTGGAATATCCGGTGATGTTCACTTCGCAGGGCACTTACAATAGAACATACATTGTACGTTATAAGAATGTGAAAGGAGATGTGATGGGTTAATAAGAATGTTAACATCCTTAACCTCATCTATAAACGAAACCTAAAATCTGTTTAGCTCCCAGTGCATACCAGAAAGATTCCTTCTTATAATGCCTTCACAAATAATCTGCTAATATTACCTTACACAAGAATTGTCTGTAGCAGCAGTTTTCTGCTGGGTTTCGCATTGAGGAAAGTTCCATGAATTGCTGCTAGGTGGCAGTGGCTGCTTGGTTAGCTCACATCTATTGGTGATGCAGGCTTCACAGCAGCCGGTGCAGAAGACATTAGAAGGATAATCCTGATAATTACTAATGCCTATTAAATGCATCTCTCCTCTCCTATGCATAGTTCTATTTCTATGCATGAAATCTAAACAATATTAGCATACCCTTTCATTAGCTCCAAACATTTATATTTGTCCACAAATCCATCAATTTAGCTCCAACAAATGAAAGTGCGTTGACTTGCAGTGGGACTTGTTGTTCATCTAAACTAATTAGCTCCAGCTAATTAAATCAAGTCTTCCAGGCAAAATGGATTGAAGTGTTGCTCTTCTCTTGATTGTATTGATGAATATGTAACACAATTCAGTTTGATTATATACCCTGAAATGTTATTTACACCATTTTAACAGTTTGAAAGATGGAATAACAATTAAGCAGGGTTTGTAAAAATGGTACGGAGCAATATATTATGCATCTTTTTACCCTGGAATTCATGTTTGCTTTGGCAGAGCGTTTATGTGTCTAATTTCTAGAAAACACTAATTGCGATTCATGAAGTTGTATATCCATTGAGTACAAGCACCTACAGTTCACAGCTGAGTTTATCGACAAACTTGTTCATATTTCAAAGATGTGCGACCTAAACCACACGGGCCAGCTGCCCTCTACAGCTTCATCCATCTCCTCCTGTGTGAAGACCCTCCAGTGACCTGGAGATAAATCGCGTGTTCAGCCTTACGAGGATCTCCAAGGACAGAATTAGATCAGCTGGCAAAAGTCAGCACTCATGAAATATGGAATAAGCCTTTGCTCATCAGCGGGGCTCAGGGAGGATTTACCTGGGAGCCCAGGTCTATGCATGCTGACACGCAAGCAAATGCACCTGTCTTTATACAGACAAGGTGACAGGAGGAACAAGTTAGAGCAGCAGCCAGTAGGCATGATGTGCGTAGCCACAGGCACTATGCTAACTCTTTGGAGGGGGTCTGTGTTTGTTTACTTTTCAGTGCTCTGTCCCACTGAGCTTCCTCCGTGATCCAGTGTGCTTTACCGTGCTTGCACTCGTCAAATGAGGAAGCGGTGGTTTCTTTGAAACCCCTGTCCACATATTCACCCAAAGCTTTTTTTTTAGGACATTGTAACAGGAAATGGTTTCACCTGAATGTTCAGTGGAAACAAGGAGAGCAGAGACCTCCAAATCTCTGGTTTCCAGAGGATTTGATATGCTTTCTATTTTTGAACTGCTGTCAGTCTTGTCCATGGCAGCAGTGCTAAGATTTGGGAGGTTGCATGGGAGAATGATTCATGACAAACATTCTGGGTAAAGTTACAGAAGCTTCACAGAAATGGCATTAGATTTAAGGTTACAGTCTGCTAAACCATACCACTGACCTTGGAACCCTGGGAGACTGTAAACCCAAAATCTGGAAACAAAGAGCATATACATATAGAGCATGACATCTTCTGAATAAAACATGCTTCCAGTCGTCTTTGTGGAAAACCTTTGATTCTAAGGTTTCTGCACTTTATCTGTGCTTCAAAGATCATCTTGTATTGTACTGAGTTATTGCTTAATGTGTGCGTAAGGCCCTCATGAAATATTAACTATTTGGATCTGACTGTCAGTGTCTTCATTTTCATCAAAGGATACGTGAGGATACTTGAGGATAATGTTGGTGAAGTAACAGCGGACTATTTTTTTTTCTCCATTTCTCATAACCTCTTTAATCAAGATCATGTTTAAAGTCTGAGCTCAATATAAGTTAAGCTCTAGAAAGCAAAAAAAAAAAAAAAAAAAAAAAAAGAGTCTTGAATTGAGTCTAAGAGTCTAATATATTATTTATATATATTATATGCATTATCTATAATAAATAATTAAATAAATAAATAATATGTCAATAGTATGTCTTAGTAAGATGATTTTGTATTTTTTATTGTATGTGTGTGTGTGTGTGTGTGTGTGTGTGGGGGGCATAATTATAATTGAAAGATGTGCAAATAAACATTACTCAAATGCCTGATGTAACATATTTCATTTGAAAGGGTCACTCCATCCCAAAATGAAAATTTTATCATTAATCACTTACCCCCATTGTTCCAAACCCGTAAAAGCTTTGCTCATTTTCGGAACATAATTTAAGATATTTTGGATGAAAACTGGGAGGCTTGTGACTGTCCCATTGAACAAAGTATTACTTTGTTACATTACACCACTGGGAGCAGTTAAATAATTCTAATGACACCACACAATAGCGGATTCTTTGGACAAAAAAAATAAATAAATAAAAAAATCGCCTGCGGCCTTGAATCAGGCAACACAAACATGATCTTTCTGGAGTGCACATTGGGTTTAAAATTGGCTTTAAAATTTTTGTATGTGGACAGCCTTAAAATTTGCATATCAAAGTTTTATAGGGATAAACAAGTAATCATGCTTAGGCTACAATTATGCACTTAGAGGTTCAGAGAGGTTTTTAAATCATTTTTGGGTTAAAATTATTTGCAACATCTTACACTTTTCAGTTGGTGCTCAAGCACCAGAGTATCCTCAGCATTGGCACCTATGATTGGAATTACTGCTCCAATTGATAGATGCTGTCAATAACGTTATTTCATCCAAAAATGAAAATGGCATCATTTACTCATCCTTGTTTTGTTCCAAACCCATAATATTGAAGATATTTCTAGTATTCTTTTGTCCATCCATTGAAGGTCCAAATGTGCATGAGTAAACTAATAGTTAAAATATGTAATGTAGACATCCTTTGTGATACTGCCAGAAACCATTTTGAGGACTTGATGATGTAAAACCTTGATCTTGTTTTACTGTTCAGGATCACTCATATAATTCTTAACCATTTTCTTTCAAAAACTTTCGACCATTAGGGAGAAACTCAAGTAGTTGTTGAGCTGAGCTGTTGAAAGCAGAAGGTTAGCCAAAAAAATAAAAAAAAAAATAAAAAAATAAGATACGTAATTGCTGCATGACAAAATTTCGAAAACGTTATTTTATTCTTTTTTTCCCTCTTTTTGTAAAGAGTTCTATTCCACTGGCACTGAGTGACGTCAATGTAGCCAATTTGTCTTTGTTGCTGTCTCATATCTAGTTCTATGCAGACTGTGCTTTCAGAGGGTCAAGCAATATGTCTGCTCTTTTCCCTGCATTCCTTTGAAATAATGACTTCAGGATAATTTTAAATAAATTGTCAAAGAAATAGACTCATAATAACATTCTTCAGGTATAAAATTAGTGGTTATTTGGAGATTTTGCAGATACATACCTTGCAAAATATGAATGAATGTGCCATTAAAGAATCACATTGCAATTTCATTGGCTTGATCGCCATCAGACTGCTATTTCATTTTGTCAGCACTGGCTGGGTTGTTCTGTCATTTTGACAGATCTGTTGAAGCAGAAAACTGTGAAGATGGAATTATCTCACAGAGCTGCCATCACAGCTGAACCGCAGCTGGGGCAGATGCACTGTAACCCCAAACAGATCTGATCTAATCATATACACTCACATTTACAGCACTGGTTACATACTAACAGTCTTAAATAAAACTGACCCCTGAGCTGTTGATACTTGCTATTTTGGTACTAAATTTTCATCCAAAAGAACTCCCTTTAATTGCAGGGTCAGTTGCCCTGTATAGGAGCCGAAGGGTTGTTTGCTAGTATGAAGGAGTGGAATGAATTCTAAACACATTTTAGGCTGGGCCATGGGCCAAGCTTTGATGTTTGTCCAGCAACACATAAGGGGGCCAAGCATATGCTCTTCCTTTAAAATAATAAAATGTGATACTTTGCATAAACTCTTCTCTGGACACCAAACATCCTGTTATGTTCTTTTCTTGTCTTTAAAAGCACACTAGAACCTTAGAAGTCCTTACACAATAAATATTCAGTCACTTTAATTTGAAATCCTCCCGCAAAAGTGCAAAAAACAAAGCAAATGAGTGCATTTACATTGCTAATGTGTTTACATGGCTCAACCCCCTCATCTGCATTTATGTGGGACTAGTGAAACAATATTAAATAAACAAACAAAAAAATGGCTGATCCATCTTCTCATGGGTCATGAATATGTAATTTAATCAACTGTAAAATCCAGGTCACAGCATTCTCATCTGTATGTCTTGACACAATGGGTTAAAGGCCAGGAAGGCCATCAGAGAAGATGATTAATGTTAGCTTGATGTTTTTGATGTGTTGGAAGGCTCTCAAATAAATATCATCTGCTGAGGCCAGCAGACATTATAATAGCCCAGGATTACGGAATGACTGACCCCTCACTTTCCCAAGAGGCAGCCTGCATTATATGATTGATTCAAATAAGCTTATTTCCTCATTCATGATTTAGCTCACCATGGTTAACTGGATATTTTCATCTGTGTTTTATAATCTGTAAAATCACTCTCTCATTTAGCTTGCTGCTGTAAGAAACACGGTGCATTTTTTGTCTGCAGAAAATCAGTGGAAGTACTTTGAAGTATCTCATGGCCGATAACACAACTGAGATGTGGCAACAATTAGCAGCATGTTGGGATGACATTCCTTCGAAAATTAATGGGCCATGTAATATAGACCATGCTTTGCTGTTTGTGTAACACTGGCGTGTTTTTTCCCTTGCAAAATACAAGAAAATTATTAACCCTCACTTTCAATAATGCATAGTTATTGCAGTATCCTTTCATAGGCAATCAATTATTCAACACAGTTCTGTTCATTTTGCACAAGTTTCTTATCAGCTGTGGCTGTTGTCATATCAGCACAAGTGAAAATATTGGTGCCTTGAAGCTTTGCAAATTTAAAAGCACAACCACAACTACACAAGGAGACAGAATTGGGACGTGAATAATGATTTCTCCAAGGTGATATCAAGCAGAAGACAGCAGAGATCCTCCGGCGCCATTGTCTCATTGTCGCCTTTGTTACAGTGCAGATACATAGTGTCACCTGTTTCTTTACTTGGCTCATCAAAACTTTTGCACTTTCAAACATTAAACAAAAAAAGTGAACTAGAAAGAAATAAGTGTTTATAATGTTTCGGAAAACCCCACACTGTAGGTCACTATTAATTTTTCTGTACAATAAAATTTTATCTTATATATCATATACAGGTGTTATAAAATATACAGGTACATATAAAAACATTCTTAGTTGGCAACGTTGTCTGGTGGGCAGTGCGTGTGTTTGAGTCTGGTTTGCGCTCCAAGGCCATACTGTTTCTAGTCACTTTTCTGACTGGTCCTGTCTATAAATTGGCAAGACAGGGCAAAGATATAACCTTGAACAAAACTTCTACTGGCTTCTGCCGGCTTGCTTTCTTCCAAATGTGCTTTGGATTCAATGAGGAACTTCCTGATTAATCTTATTTCAGATTCTGACGAGTCTCAGGAAACAGATGTGGAAAGACAACTTGGAAAGCCATTATTTGAACAGGTGGCTAATATTTGGAGTCTTCACTAACACTGCTATTGCTGGCTTTCACATCATTTCTCCAGTCTCAATTTATTTTCCACTATGCGTGTCAGCCATAACCCCCCTACAATATTAAGGCAAGGCTGCAATAGGTGAAAATAGTATTATCTTCCATCTCCGCTATATCATTCTTTCCCGGTCTGTGTTTGTGTGATTATCTTCATCTCACATATATTTTATTCTTTGTGATGAGTAGCAAACCCCCCCACCACCTTTTTTTTTTCTTACAGAGTAGTAAACAAACATGTAAAAGACTAGAGGGGAATTTATTAAGAATAAAATGTGCCCTCTGATAGGGTCGCTTAAATGAGCTGTCTGCATTGTTTTAGTAACCAGTTCTGTACAGGAATAATGCTAGTCACATAATGGTAAAAACATAGACAAAAATCTACACGGTTCCAATGCATGGAGTTCTAGATTATGGAAATTGCAGCAGACTACTATGAATTGGCATACTTTATTGGGAACCTACAGCATTACTCCACCTTTGCAGTACAGTTCTTTTAAAACCATTAAATAATTTTGACTACACTTCGTTTGGGTTATAATCATGGCTGTTGCCAGCTTTTTTCATATTTAAAAATAAAATGTCACATTCTATGAATGACTAATTGGCACTTTAAAACTCCCACTATGAGTATCTGCATGTATAATATTATTTAATTTGCCTAGAATTGTTCAATGTCCTTTGTGTGAAAATGATGATGAGGGATTCATGTGAACAGGCCTTTAGAGAGAATGAGGGTGCATGTTGAGTTCTAGATCCAGTTATTATAAGCATCTTAGAATTCCTTTTTTCCACTTACTGTGACACTTTAGGAGGTTATTAAAGTGGGAAGTTGCAGTTTAGGGTTATCGATATCTTTATCTATGTACTTTTATATTTACACTTATACTTTTAAATTTTATTATATTTTTTGGGAGATTGTTTTTGTTTGTTACCATAGTAATACATGGCAACACTGTGACGCTGGCACTTAAACAGACAAAAAAACAGTATCAACACTATCGAAGACAGTAGCATAATATCACTAGTTCAGAGATCTGTAGAACAAGAATGAAATATGTCAAATATGCAGACAGTCCATGAAGAAGGCTATGCTATTTCATTCAGTTTTAGTATTTAACCTTTTACAAAGTCTCAGACATTCATAAGAGCACTAGACACAGTCACACAGTAATGCATACTAATGGAAATTATTACAGTAATAAGTGTTGTTGCATGAATATTAAACAAATAATAAAATTATCCACCCCTAATCGATAATAAAGCGCTAACAAATTTTGATGCAGTTAATACAGTCTAATTTAACAATGCCCCCCCCCCAATGATCATTTGATTATCATTTAACAGATTAAAAAATTTACACAATATTGTGTGTATAATCTGTTTTCTTGTGTCAGCCAAGTAATGTTCACTTTTGTGAATCTGTTTTTTTTTATTTATTTTTAATTTTTTGCGTAGAAAGGACACAATAATAAGAGTGACTAAAGTGACAAACTGTTTAGTGAATGCACCCCTATATCTTCACCAACAAGAAATCGCTGTTGTCAGTCATTGACAAAGAAATTAGGCATATGCACATGCTTAAAACTAGATTGACATGATAGTGGCTTTGATGTTTTTGATAGCGATCCTGTATCCCAGGGGAAAAGGTGTTTTTGCTTGACTGCTCTCATCTATCACTGCAGTCCAAAATGAGATTTGAAAAAGTGCTTGTGTGGAATGGTGAACAAAGGAACCCATATCATTGCTATTCTAAAAAGGAGGGCAACTCGCCTTCCTCATTCTTTTCTTGTTTCTTTACACTTGGATGCCTAAAACAGCATTTCTCCTGGAAAAGTGGCAAGTGTGGCACTGTGAGTTACGTTATGTGGAAGCATACTTAAAAAGAAATGGGACGTCAAAGTCACTTCTATCCTTTGTTGAATGAAGCATTTATTTAAGGACTTCCGTATGAAACAGTCTCATGTGTGTACTCAAAAGAGAGAGAAAAGTAATAAAACTTTTATGCAAATGACATGCAGTCCCATAACACTTGTCATGCCGAGCAAAAGGATGATGTGGCATATGATGTATTGGAGAAAAATCATGATTTTTTATTTTTTTTTGTCTAGAGCCAGTGCAGACTGTCATTGTTATGAAACAGTGTTTACCTATTCAAGGCCAAAATGCTGAGCAGTGTTTTCCTGCACTCTAAAAAAATCCTGGGTTATTTTTTTTTTTAACCCAAATGCTGGGTTGAGCCTTTTGGGTCATTTTTTGGGGGTTATTTTGTCAGTGTTTGGGTAGTTTTTGTGTTACCCAGCTCCTGGGTCAAATGTAACAACCCAGTGTTTGGGTAGTTTTTGTATTACTCAGATCCTGGGTCAGACGTAACCCAGCGGTTGAGTTATTTATCGCGGGGATTTTGGGTCTTTTCTTCACGGGAGAGCACTTCTAAGCACCATCGAATTGATACATTCTTCGGTAAAATACAAATTTGTGTACATTTTATTTTATCTATGAAATTGTTACTGTGCTGTATATCGTTCAATTTTATGTAGAGCAACAGGCGCGCGGTGTGAATCACCTTTAACGAGTGTCACGGTATTTTCGCATGATGGAAAAACCTGATGCTTTGCATAAAATAAACGATTCTTACTCATAAAGATGCAGAATATAATACTTTGGATGTTAAAACATATCCTCAGAGCTGTTTACTGTTTGTTTATTGGTAAGTTATGGAGTCACAGCATGTTTCGGCTAGAGTGAAACGCAGGGCGGCGGTCCGTTAGCAGTTCCCGCCGAACATGACTCCAGCTCGGGCACGAGAACCAGCGCAGCGCCGTTACGGTGGAAACAGAATAACAGAGACTGGTCGATTCGGCTACTCGTGAATTACTCCTGTTTTACTTCTAATGTTTGTTAAACGAGTTTAAATATAGGCAGTATGTTATCATGCAAACCAGTGGTTGTGTGGAGTATTTTAGAAAAGTTCTGTAGAGTCTGTAAACATTATTTAATGAATGAAGTAAAAAATAAGGTAGTAATAAAGTAAAAATTAAAAAAAAACAAAAAACAAAAAACATTATGCTGGGTTAAATAAACAACCCAATTTGCTGGGTAAAACTAACCCAACATGGGTTCTGTCCTATATTTACCCAGCCCTTGGGTTAAAAAACAAAACAAAAAAACAAATTGGGTTGTTTTTAACCCAATGTTTTTTAGAGTGTGAGAAGTTTTGAATCACTGCAAGAAGGGACACCTGACGAAGCTGGTGCAAAGACAGGCATACCACCCACCCCAAAATATCAGCCTTGTATGCCCCCATTCCTGGTCGCTTTTTATCCTGGGTTCATATTTATAGTTGTCAGACTGTGACAGCTCTTCAAGGTTACTTGCATGCTCTTAAAGTTTCTGTAGGCATGCAGGCACATTCAGAACTTCTTTCCGATTCAAAAGAGTCCTCAGCAGGGGCGGATCTACCGGAGTGGCACGAGGTGGCAACTGCCACCCTAAGAAAAAGCTGTGCCACCCCACCTGCCACCCCAGAATTATCACAGAATAAAATATAAATGTAAGCAGTGTTTCATGTGCTACTTTTCAGCCACGGCGATGACAGTGCACGATGGTTGCACGCGCACGCAGCACGCCCAGTGTAGTCGGCTTCGTTATCAAATGACTCTTATGAACCAGTTCTTTTTGAGTCAAAAAATACAATTTGTTCGTGAATCAGATACTGCTTCTCGGTTTATTCTCTATTGTTAATTTAATATAAGTGATTTTAGTTGGCCCATTTTCCCAAACCATTAATTCAGTTCTCAAAACAAAGACACATTTCTCAAAAAGTTTAACAATGAGATTAGGCAGCAAAACTGATGACACCAATCAGCATCTCTGCATCCTAACAACTGAGAGAGGATAATAATATACATGGGTTTTATACTTACACATTCAGTATAATTACAGTACAGTACCAGTACATGATGGGCATTTCACTATTCTATATATACAGTAAACTGTAGCACATGTTATACACCTTCAAACGTGTGACTGTCAAATTTGATCTGTAACCATCTTTTATGTGTACTGCATGTTTGCAGAACTGAGAAATGACTGCCTAGAGATATAGTCTTGTGTCAGGAGACAAGGAAACTGATATAGTAACTGTACACTGTAATGAAATTTGACCAAATGTGCAGAGGATGCTGAATTTACTTTATTTTTTATTTTATTTTTTTTGTACTGTACTGTATTGTGGTGCATACCAAGTTCGTATACAATTCTTTGGTAATTGAACTTTTCTAGTGTTTTTCATCTACTGCAAGATTATTTTCCAGTAGTAAAATGAAAATGATCTGTTCCCAAAAGTTAATTGCTGAATTATTATTATTATCTGTAATTTAATTTGTGTTGTATACTGTAATAGACATGATTGAGCTGTAAAAATAATTCCTGAATCCTAATAAGAGCTTTTTGTTAAGTGTTATTGATCTCATGAGTGTTCACTGGGCAGGAAAGCCATCTGTGTAGTAATAACTAGATTGAAAAGTTTGAAAGACAATTTTGCTGGCTTGTCTTAAAGTCTTGTTTAAGAAACATAAATAAATTGGTCAGTTAGATGTTCTAGATGTTTGCTAAAGTGTTGCTAGTTGGTTGCTAGGATATTCTGGATGGTTGCTATGGCTTTTGCTATGCAGTTGCTGGGGTGTTGCTAGACTGTTGATAGTGTTCTGGGTGATTACAGACATTCCCACCTCTGGTAATAACAGAATGTCTTCTTTAATTATACAAGCTCAGAAACATTTATAACCTCCTGAAGTTTTTCATATTGTGTATTGACTTGGTGCCATGATGGATATTGAAATGTTGTTATTTATTTTTCATTTTAAACAGTATAGATGATTACTTAATGGTAATGCAATATTTGTGAACATAACTGTGCACGTCAGACAATAAATCCCCAAAATCTATGCATGCTTGCTTTGGTGTTGCCACCCCTCATAGACCCCATGCCACCCCTTTGCCACCCTAAATATTATTTTCTAGATCCGCCCCTGGTCCTCAGTGGAATGACTGAGGAACCATGCCAAGCCAAGATATGTATGTTATATCAAAAATGGACACCACATGTAGTTTGGAATATAAACGATCCATTTTTACTCTCAAGGCATCAAAAACTGAACCACTATTAAGACACTAAAGGTGCCCCATGTGATGCATGTTCAAGCTCATGTGTTACCCAGGTGGAAAAGATGTAGTATTAAATGTATTAAAAATATACTTGAAATTCAAGTAGTATGTTTATAATACATTTGTATTCCCAACAACATGCTTATTTGAAGTGCATTAAAAATATATTGAATTGCATTTTAATATATTTCTAAAAAGTATACAATAAGTACTTTGGTAATAAATATATACTTAGTTACACTTTTAAGGAATATGCTAAACACAAGCACACTATTAGTATATTCCTAAAAAAGTATAGTAAAAATACTATGTTAATAAATATATTCTTAGTTACACTTTTAAGCATGCTTTTAGTGACTTTTTAGTGTATTTACAGAAAACATACTTATGTGACTCTTACTTAAAGCATATTTTATGTGTGCTTTGTATAAGGACATAACAAAATGATTACACGTTTAGTGGGTTTTTAATGTACTTTATAACCATGTGTAGGCCTACTGCAATATATTTTAAATATTTATGTATTTATAATTTTAATATTTGGAAAAGTACGATATTTTGAAAAACATTTTTAACATTTACAATGTAAAAAACTTTTTCAGCTATTATTAAGCATTACAATACAATATGTTGTTTAATATGTTGTTCAGTTTTACTTACAAGGTCATGCTACTTTGGTTGATTATAGGCTGTTGTCCATTACACGATACATTCATTGCTACTACTGAAATTCCCACAAGGATTTCAACATTATATCTCAAATGCTTTAAAAAATAAAAATAAAATACAAATAAAATTGTATTTACTTGTGTTTAAATTCAAACAACACACTGACTAAACCCGATTGGTTCCAGACCCATTGAACGACTCTGATTGGTTCGTATGATAATGAGCTCACCAGAGAGCTTCAATATGATGTGCGTGCAAAATGTCCCTTGAATGTGAATATAAGTCTAAATTTAAACAGTATTATATAGAGCGATCATGTCTCTTTAGGGCACTTGGAGGAAACCACGCAATTAATATGGCTTACTTTGGCGATGTGTTTTTTTATTTTTTTGCGATGAACGTTTTGAAACGTGAACATCTTTGGTGAATCGTCTTTCGGAGGGACATATATCTCTCAGATTTCATTCAAATATCTCAGATTTTCTGAACAAAAATCTTAGATGGTTTGGAGCATCTTTAGGATGAGTGATGACAGAATTCAAATTGTTTTGGGGGAACTATGAAATTAATTAGAAAATATTGCAGTATGTTCTTATTTTTACCAGCTTCTGCAAGTGTGTATGGCGTCTGGCTTTTGGAACCACACTGTGACTTCAGGTAAGATTTGTATTTAATTAACGTTATCTGTCTGTGCCAGTGGTGTTTTTGACACATGCATTGGCAGAAAAAAACAACAAAAAAACCCCAACAACAGTCATTATAACATGTACAACATTAACATTATTTTATTTGCAAAATGAAGTTGTGTATTTATTTCTGATTTCCTGAACAATTTGGCTTCATTGTAATGAGGTTAATGATCTTTTTAAAAACCATGTTATGAACATACAATTATTTTGTCTTGAGCTGATCACCCAACTGTGGTTGGTGTTTATATTTGTTCAAGCTTGACAACCTTATCACCTTTTTTTTCTAATATATTTTTCTCATTACAGATAAGAACAAAGATTAAATTGTAAGAAGGGTTGCTTATAAGAGAGCATACAGTACATCTGAAACTGCTGAGGCTGGTAAGTTTTTTGACGATATTAGCTACTGACCAAGTACATTGTTCTCAGCATACTGTCATTCTTAAAAAGAAAACAAATCATCAATCATCATTTGCCTTTTTTTTTGTGTGTGTGAAATATATATATAAAAAAAAAATTCAGATCAGCTGCTATAGAAGACAAACTGAAATTTGAGTGCAGAGACAAGCAAAGGAATATTAAGTATATTTTAATATCGTATGACCTTTGTGTAGAGATTTTTGAAATCAGGCCTAATGGAGGGTGATTCGGTCAATCTTGGAAGAAAAACGTTAGCAATTTGCCCATTCCAGGTGGTTAATTTGCGCTTCCTTTCAGTCATTCATGTAAAAATCTGTTATTTAATTTTGTTGTTGTTGTTGTTGTTTTTGTAAAGCAGCAAGAGTAATGTAATGCTAATGCATTTCTAATGAGCTGAAATACAATTGAAATATACTTGAAGCACATTAAAACAATGCTTCAAATATACTCTAACTGTAGTCTGTGAAGTATTAAAAGTACATTTTAAATGTATTTTAAGAAATATACTTAAAGTGGTTCCAATTTAACACAGTTTCAATATATTAAATATATTGTAAATATACTTAAACATATCTTGAAATACACTAAATATACTTAAAGTTGTTTCAAGATAATACATTTAATATGCACTTAGTATAGTGTAATTCAAATATAGTAAGTGTGTCTGAAAAAGAACAATTTGAATATATTTTTCACCTGGGTAACCATATACGATTTGCTATATATGTGAATAAAAATCTGAATTAAATCTGTTCATCATATAAAGCAACTGTATCTTTGGGAAAAAAAAAAAAAAAAACTGCTTGATTCACATGGATTCACACAGCCCTGTTGAAAAAAACAGCATATGCTAGTCCTAAACTGGTCCTAAGCAACTAGCTCCTGCTCAGGACCAGCTTAAGACCAGCACAGCTTAAACCAGCTCAAACCAGCAGCCATGCTTCAAAACATACCTAACCAGCATATTCTGGATTTTTTTTTTCATATAAACCTCATAGAACCTTTTCATATAAACTGGAATAAATACAAAACTAGAGACAAACTAAAACTGAAATGAGACATTAGTAATAAGTATAGTGAATAAATGAAATAATCATAACTAAAGGACATTTGAAAGCACGTATTTCTGTACATTTCAAAATTAGGTGCATTAAAAGTCAATAAATCCTTGATTAATATGAATATTTGAACTAAAAACGTGTCTCCACGTACTATTCAATAAAATTCTAGTGCATTTAATCTATTAAATAACAGCAGAGTGAGTGAGTTTTTGGATATGGTAAGATTAAAGGAACACTCCACTTTTTTTTTGGAAATAGGCTCATTCTCCAACTCCCACAGAGTTAATAAGTTGAGTTTTACCGTTTTTGAATCCATTCAGCTGATCTCCGGATCTGGCGATAGCACTTTTAGCATAGCTTAGCATAGATCATTGAATCCTATTAGACCAGTAGCATCGCGTTCAAAAACGATCAAAGAGTTTCGATAGTTTTCCTATTTAAAACTGGACTCTTCTGTAGTTATATCGTGTACTAAGACCGGCAGGAAATGAAAAGTTGTGATTTTCTAGTCCTATTTGGCTAGGAATTATACTCTCATTCCGGTGTAATAATCAAGGAACTTTGCGCTGCGTAATATCACTGCGCCTGCTGCGGCCATGTTACGGCAGCAAAGTTCCTTGATTATTACACGATATAACTACAGAAGAGTCAAGTTTTAAATAGGAAAACTATCGAAACTCTTTGATCGTTTTTGAACGTGATGCTACTGGTCTAATAGGATTCAATGATCTATGCTAAGCTATGCTAAAAGTGCTATCGCCAGATCCGGAGATCGGCTGAATGGATTCAAAAACGGTAAAACTCAACTTATTAACTCTGGGGGAGTTGGAGAATGAGCCTATTTCCAAAAAAAGTGGAGTGTTCCTTTAAACTTATTTTAGTGGACAAAGTACCACATTTCAGCTATCGTTTTGTTAGGAATGGTACACAAAATGCTATTTTATCCTTGCTGAAAAGCTTCTTGTGGCCGTAAACATTTAATTTGAACTTGGTTTTAAGCACTATGCATCATTAAAGTTTCACTTTCACCACGTAAAGCCGGTAAATGTGGTGTTTACATGGATTAATCGTAATATGAGTTTACTTTATGGTCCGAACCCAGAGTCTCCGCATCAGTAAGTGATAAACTCGAGCTTCTTCCCTCTGAAGACTTGTCGCATTTCGGGGCAAAAAAAAAAAAAAAGAATTGGTCGAACAACAATATAAAATGCGGGAAACTATTCATTGGTTCTTCTACAATTAACTGAATGACATATTATACTACAACTGGAAAATACTGTAAATTGATAAACTGTTCGGTGTGATGACGCTGAATGTCTCTGACAGCGCCTGTAGTCCCATTTAGCAACTTGTTAGCAACCGTATTTTTAAAGAAACGTAATAGTTTAAAAAAATCATGAGTGGGGTGTAACTGGTGTGTTTTATGTCGTAGAATAAAACGTGAAAGTATCTTGAGCTTGTGTGAACCACGGACCTTATTTAAGTTATTTAACCAAAATCCCATTCAAAAAACCCATTGACTCTGGGACGATGGAACCGGAAGTGCTAAAATGCTAACTTGCTTCCCGGTTTTTGCCTACAAAGTGACATCATAGTTCCACCACTCTATGACACCATTAGTGTCTTAATAGTAATGTTAAAGGCGCTTGATCATGCTTCAGGTTTTGATGCCTTGAAAGTAAGAACAGTTTGATATAAACAGACCTTATTAATAAAAACAAAAATGTCTGAAGAACTTAAATATGGAATAAATGAACAAAATTTATCTAAGATGCTCTGAAGATCCACAGTGCATCACTGTACAGCTATGGCAAAATAAAGACAAAATGAATGTCTTCTACTAGCAGTGATAAAGTTAGAAAGAAGCTAAATGTGATATCGTTTTTTCTTTAATGTAACTGCTTTACGTTTTCTGCTTGGCTCTCATTGAGAGTGTGTTAGCCTCTGGCTGTCATTTCTCTGTGCTTGTACTGTATCTTCTCAACACCCTGGCTGGCTCTGTGTTTGAGCGTCTCACATGAAGAGCTAAGAAGATTAAGACTGTGCTTTGAGGGCTTATAGCAGCATTAGAAGGTCTGAGCCATGTGAGGGAGTCACCCTTTAACACCAAAAGCATATCCTGCCATTTGATCTCAAAAGAGCCAACAACTGACCCCATCTACTTTTTCTTGGTCAATCTCTTTTGTTGTGTAATCACTCAACAGAACCGTGGGGGCAATTCTTGAGTTGTAATCCCAAGAGACACTTGTGAAGGCTGTTGCCAAGTCTTAGCTCAATAGGGTTAAAGAGTATTGTGCCTGTGAGGTAACTTAAAATGTAGGTAGTCTTATATATTTCTACTTGATAAGGATTATGCATTTGTACTTGAACAAAAGGGTTTTGAACAAAAGATTTATAGAAAAATGTACATGTTGTGTGAATATTAGGGTTCAAAAATTGCAGCTATAATGACCTAGCTGAGAATATTTGATAGAATCATTCAGTAGCATCACTGTCCCAAACCAAAGCCAAAACCTGTGACAGAGCCTCAGGCGTACCTTTTAGATTCAGTCACATGCTTGGCCTTCACAGATGTAAGCAATGATTTGGATGCCCGTCACACCTCATATCTGCTCCTGAGTGAGGTCTCAGAAAACATTTTTGAGACTGGATTCACAGTGTCTGTCATTCGAACCACAACTAAACCCATGAAGATCTTATTAACTAATGTCGCTCTAATATTTTTGGATTACATTGTTGTGATTGTATATTAATCTGCCTGACATTTTTTAAAATATTGTTCTGGGGCGGTTTAACATATGTAATCATGTAGTAATGTTGGTGCATTATGTTAGCATACTTTATTCTTATGTGCCTAGTACGCAGTGATCAGACAAATGTACTTCATTTTTTATTTATACTCAAGCTTCTTAGGGAATTGATTCTTAAATATTCAATGTTTATTTCTTTAAATTGATCTGATTCACAATTTATAGCTTACATTTTATCAACTAGTCGTCCAGCGTCTTAGTTGAATTTAGTGTGTCTTATCAATTCTGTTGACATTACTCCTGATGATGCAGTATTACATATATGGCAGTTAAAATTTGGTTGTAGTTTCATTTTGAATCTTTTGTGAGGAGTTATGTATGCTCTATGAATGACTTTGAGGTGAATGAGCGATGAGACGATGAGCCAAGTTTTTAGATGTTAAGCTGAGGTTAGACAACACTTTCTCCCAGTTGACAGATAAATGACCGACCAGAAGATGGTGCAATCCAATCTCGCGTAGAATGAGAGGAAATGGGAGATGCCCAAGGAATTCCATACGCTTTGAGAGCAGAACGTAATTGAAGAAAGACAAAATATGTGGATGCTGGTAAACAAAATTTGGTTCTTAATGTCTGAAATGAACAGAGGCCATGGCTATTATATATATACATATATATATATATATATATATATATATATATATATATATATATATATATATATATATATATATATATATCACCGCAAGTGTTTACGCCTAAAGAAGACCAAGAGGGTTGGACAAATGGACGATTTCCGCATACGAAATTAAAATTGTGCCATAAAGGTGTACTGTTACAAAATTTGAAGGGTCCTTCTATCAGACGTTCAACCGTTTTCCAGATTTTAATAGAATTAGCCACAACCGGACCAAATTTATAATTATCACCTTTTTTTCCTGTGCCAGTAAATAAAATATCTTGGAGTCTATTTGATTTAACCTTGTCAGCTTCAATCACTCTCCATGAAACTTTCGATTGAAGATCAGTCCAATTATGAAGAGCCTTAAGCTGGAACGACCAATAATATAATTCAAAATTTGGTACAGCCAGTCCTCCTGCACGTATAACATGTTGTATTGTGGCAAGTTTGATTCTGGGGCATTTATCATTCCAGATAAAATGATAAATTATGGAGTTGATCTCCTTAAAGTAACCTAGAGGGGGAGAGAGTGGTAGCATAGAGAAAAGAAAGTTAAACCGAGGTAACAGATACATCTTAACTGTGGAGATTCTTCTTTGAAGAGAGATTTTAAGATTCTTCCATCTTTGAACGTCATTTTTGACCTTAACTAGTATACTATTAAAATTGTATCTGGCAATCTTATGGATGTTTTTATATATGGTAATGCCCAAATACAATATTTATTTGTAAAGCACATTTAAAAACAACAAAGGTTGATCAAAGTGCTGTACAGAATAGAAAAACAAAACAAAACAAAACAAAACAAAAAAAAAACACAGAAAGATAGATACAACAAGACTATCAAATTTAAAACACAACACTAACAAAACAACAATTCAGTCAATGATCAAGGGGTATTGAAAGCAAGAGAGAAGAAATATGTCTTTAGAGCAGACTTAAAAGCAGAGATAGAGGGGGCTAATCTGATATAAAGAGGTAGACTATTCCAGAGTTTTGGACCTGCAGTCGCAAAATCGTGATCACCTCGTTTTTTAAGTCTACATCTAGGCACGATGAGTAGACAGATCACTAGACCTCAATGTTCTAGAAGGGGTGTATGGATGAAGCAAGTCTGTCAGGTACTGAGGGGCCAAGTTGTTGAGGGCTTTATACACAAATAGAAGAATTTTAAAATCAATTCTATATTTGATGGGTTACCAGTGCAATGCCGATAAAATAGGGGTTACTGGCTCATACTTGAGGGTACCAGAAAGAAGTCTAGCAGCTGCATTTTGCACTAGCTGAAGACAGGAGAGAGAAGACTGAGAAACACCATAATAAAGTGAATTACAATAATCTAAGCGAGTTGTTACAAAAGCATGGATCACCATTTGGAAATTACTCTGTGATAACAAGGGTTTTACTTTAGAAAGTTGATGGAGATGATAAAAACATGATTTTACAACAGCATTAATCTGTTTGTCAAATTTTAAGTTATGATCAAATAGAACGCCCAGATTTCTAGCGCACTGAGTTTCATATGGGGCCAGAGGGCCACAGTCAACATCTAACACACAATTTTCCTTATGCCCAAATAGAATTATTTTAGTTTTATTTTCATTTAAATGTAAAAAAATTACTTGACAGCCAAAGCTTAAATTCTTCTAGACAGGCCAACAGCGGCTGTAGGCCGTTTTTATCATTGTGCTTTAAAGGAAAGTAGATCTGAGTATCATCAGCATATAGATGGAAGGATACTTTATATTTGTTAAAAATGGAAGCCAGATGTAGCATATACATGGTAAACAATACCGGCCCAAGGATTGATCCCTGTGACACTCCACATTTAAGAGGTATACTAGAGGAGGACTGATGACCAATACAAACATTAAAACTTCTGTTGGTCAGATAGGAACGAAACCACTGTAAGACTGTGCCACGCAGGCCCACAGATGTCTCCAAACGTGTCAACAGGACCTCATGATCAACCAAATCAAAAGCAGCACTCAACTCTAATAAAACTAAAGCCATGGGGTTCCCAGAGTCAGTTTCTGTAAAGATATCACTTAAGACTCTTAAAAGGGCAGATTCAGTACTGTGTAAAGCTTTGAAGCCAGATTGAAACATCTCATGAACAAAATTAACAGTAAAATAAGATTGTAATTGAGTCAATACAATTTTCTCAAGGATCTTTGAAATAAAGGGTAGATTAGAAATAGGACGGAAATTGGAAAAAGAAGAAGGATCCAGGTTTGTTTTTTTAAGATAAGGCGTCACCACAGCATATTTAAGACTGTTAGGGAAGGAACCAAATAGATGAAAGATTCCTTAATAGGGATAAATGAGGGAATAGAAGAATTAACTTTAACATTGTTATTTGGGATTAAAGCAGATTTGCTCCAGTTTATTTTGTATCCTGATAAGCTACTAAAATGATCAAATTCCTTATTTATACTAGAGACTGAAACATCAAAGTGGTCTATATATAGAATAATATCATCAGTGTACAATGAAATACTATGACTATGATCATGAATCTTAATCGATACTTCAGATTTCTGCCCACATATAATTCCACTCTAGCCTGTCAAAGGCTTTTTCTGCATCAAGTGAAAAAAACGCACAAGGGCTCGGATAAGAGAAAGTCAAGAATATGAAAGAGTCGACGCATATTGTCAGACGCATTGAGACCCTTGATAAAACCGGTTTGGTCCTACTTGATCAAACTATGAATTACCTTCTCCATACAAGAAGCAAAAACTTTAGCATAGACTTTTAGATCATATTGGATAAGTGATATCGGTCTGTAGCAGGAACAATCTAATGGGATCTTTCCCTTTTTTAAGAAGTAATGATATCAATGTTTTTTTATCTCTATGAAATACACCATGTTCAATTGCAAAATTAAATGAATTAAGCATAAGTGTCCCTACCAAATCCCAAATTTCTAAATATAATTCAGGGGGGAGACCATCTAGATCTGGCGATTTGCCCTTTTGAAGGCTTTTTAGAGAGATGTGGAGCTCCCCCAAACTTAATGGGGCCTCCAAAGATTCTTTATCCACCTGTGATATCAGAGGCAATTCCAATTTATCTAAATCCTGCTTACAAATTGGTTCATCAAAATATGTTTTGGTTTTATACAGATTTGTGTAAAAACCTTTAAATATGTAATTAATCACCGCAGGGTTTGTGGTGACCTGACCAACCGATGATTTTATTGCGCTAATATATGCCTTAGACTCACATTCTTTCAGCCTAAGGGCCAATAGGTGGCTAGTAGGGATGGGAAGATTCCCCGATTTGCTTGGTGCATCGGCAAAAAAAGTTAACGATGTGATGCATCGGTTTAAAAAGTGTGCATTGGATACAAGTTAGCATTTGTATCGCGATGCATTGTTTCTAACATATTTGCATTGGTAAAAACCAATTTATTTATGTATAATTACTACTACACTTTTATTGTTTAGAAAGGGACCAATACTCTGTGACCAATATTTTATATGTAGATAGATTTCTCCTCTCGAAACTGTTTCTCAAGCTCGTTCCCTCATCGCCGCTGTGTGTGAATATGACGAATCATAACAACACTGCGGAGACCTGAGGAAAAGCGGGGATTAAAGTCCAAAACCTAACTTGAAATAACCTAACAAATCAATCGGGGCTAAAGAGGTTATAAAAGACTATATATGTTCACACAATCTAACTAATTTGTGCACGCTTATTCTTAAGCAGCCCTTAATGTCGATCATGGATCAAATCGATCCACCATGGCAAACAGCGAATATATTTTGCTTTTTAATGCATTTGAGACATTTTGTTTTCCTCAGTGCATAACCGACATGTCTCGAGTATATTTTTCATCTGTAAATGTTAGAAAGTCATGTAAATATATCATTTTGCTGTCAGGAGTGGGCTTACATGAATGGACGAGTGCTGCTGCGTGCATGCGCGCTAAACAGACAGAGTCAAATATGCATTTTATGATAGCAGTAACTGTAAAGTAAAGGGACTATTGTAATGGGTAAATAAAATGTAAGCTAATACAGTCCTAATTACTAAGCTCAGATGAGTTAATGTGTGTTTCTTATAGCTGTAAAAATGTAGTTTAAATTTACAGTAGTGATTTTAACTTTTAGTTTAGAGATTGTTAATGCTTTAAAGAACAATGTTAGATTGTAATGTTCTAATGCTATCTGTTCTTCTAACTACAAAAGGTACAGTTATAAAACCAGAGAGAAAGGCTGCATGGCTATGATAGTATGTGAGAGAGTCAGCGGTAATATCATTGCATTCCTATTGGTCAGTGAGGAGCTCAGCTTAGCCTGACAGTTTGCCTGCCTTGAACCAGGTTAGCTTTCCAGCATAAGTAGCCACAGTGACTGAGGATGATCGTTGTTAAATTTGCTTTATGGAACCAAATCATTTGACAGTGAGTCAGACTTACTGAAATAAGCCTACCCTATTTGGTAAACTTGTTTTATGAGACAGGCCTCGAGGCGTTAGAAGTCCAAATAAATAAAAGCGATCATATTTTTTTCGCATTGTGTTGAATAAAATCGAAATTGAATTGCACAGCATCGTAGTAGGGGTGAATCGTATCGCATCACATTGCTAGTTGCTTCATATGTATCTTCAGTGTATCGTATCGTTGGCTATGTATCGAGATGCGTATCTCTATGAGTGAACACTCAGTTATGAAGATGCACATCCCTAGTGGCTAGGTCTCTCTGATTTGAAATAATATTTTTTCCTAGTCCTTTGTAAGATAAATTCCGCCTTTGAGTGTGAAAGTAAATCATATTCTTCTTTTAAAGAGGACAGCTGTGTAGCCTGTTGCTCAGTAAAATATTGCTTTTGTAGGTTTTGTAATGATTGGATTGGCAAGAGTAGAAGAGAAAGATATACAGAATCCTTGTATAGCACACTTGGTCGTTTCCCACAGTATATGAGGATCTACATCAGAGGGCATATTAATTTCAATAAATTCATTTATATAGTCTTTTAGAGAAGTAATGCAAGTCTATGCAATTACTTAATAATGACATGTTAAAGCGCCATCTAGGGGATTTGACTTTAATATCAGAAAGAGGAATATTGCACAACACAGCAGAATGATCAGATAATAAAATTGGTAATATAGATGGAGGAATTAGACAAAATTAAAGATGGGCTGAGAAATATGTAGTCTATCCTAGAGAAAGTCTTATGTCTATTAGAAAAAAAAGTGAAGTCCTTAGATTTAGTATTCTGAATTCTCCAAAGATCGATTAAGTTGAGCTCAGTGATGAATTTATTCATTAATTTAGAAGATGGATTGACTGTTGTATCAGATTGAAATTTATCCAAAGCAGGATTTACTACAGCATTAAAATCACCACCCACCACTAATGGGCAATGCTCAAGTAATGTTTTGAAAATATTTGTAAAGAATGCACTGTCTGTCTCATTCGGACCGTAAATAGAGACCAATGCTAACCTATTATTATGTATTTTGCAACGGATAAAAACAAATCTACCCGCCTCATCACTTCCGGTATGTTCAATTGTTAAATGTAACTTCCTGTTAACAAGGATAAGCACCCCCTTAGTTTTATTAAGAGTGCAGAAGAAGGCTGATAATTTATAATATTTATTCTGGAAATGTCCCACGTCAGATTGCTTTAAATGTGTCTCTTGTATCAGTGCACAGGAAATTGATTTATGGTGTAAATATTCTAATACACGAGTACGTTTCACAGCAGAATTTAGGCCATTCACATTCAATGATAAAATATTTAGTATGCATTGAATATTCATAATCCCAACATTGTATTCAGTAAATGAAGAAAAGCAAAAGCACTCCCATTCTATAAGTAACATGTAAACGCTGGTGTGCATTCTAGATGACACACCACCTAAATGAAAAATCCTTTTAGAAATAAGATCAAATAAATGAAAGTACAAATGTCTGTTGTAAAAAATAAAAGCAACACAAAATCAGGAACAACAAACAACTATAAACAAGAAACAACTCAGATTGCACATTACTGAGAACGCAGGTCTGATTGATGCAACAAAAAATGGTGATGATACATGACCGGTCCACTTCAACGCAATACATGTCCCCAAAAGGCCCACATAGTCCAAAATTATTGCAATTAAACCTACTCTCCATTAGACCCCTCCAAAAAAAAAAAAAAAAAAGGTTGTTAGTCTTACCAGTAAATAGATAATTGTTCCGAACAATATATGAACAATATATGTAAATATGAACAATATCTCAGGAGGAGAGAAGAGAGAGAGAGAGAGAGAGAGAGAGAGAGAGAGAGAGAGAGAGAGAGAAAAAAGAGAGATTCAATAAGTGTCCATGTCCACCTTGTTATTATCCTCTCCTGGGCAGCTGGAATCGCCTCCATCCCGGTCATTAAATTCTTCTCGCTGGGTCGAAGAGATGGAGATGGTGGCCGCTGTTTTCCCGTTGCTTTGTAGAGCTGCAGCATAGGTCTTCTTCTGTGACAGTGAGCTGATAAAATCCTCCGCTTTCTGAGGAGAGTCGAACATCATCTGTTCACTTTTGTGTCGTAGTTTAATTACCGCCAGATAGGTGAGAAATGGCTGGAGACCAAGTGCTGTCATCTTCTTCAAGGCTGGATTAAAGCTCTTTCTCTTGATAGTTGTGGTTGGGAAAAGTCGGGAAAAAGCAGCAGCGTGACATTGTCCTGTGCACATCTCACCGGATATGCCTGCCGAGCACCCCTCAGGATCGCCGATCTGTCATGCCACCTCAGCACACGGAAGGTGAGAGTATGTGGCCGATCAGAGTTTTTCCTTCCGTCATACACGCGATGGGCCCAGTCAATCTCAATGTCACGGCCTTTCAGTGAAAGGATCCACTTGGAAAGATTAGCTCTGAGGAAGCAAGCTGCATCAGAGACTTCCGCCCTCTCCGGCAACCCCACCAGTCGCACGTTATTTCTCCTGCTCCTATGCTCGATGTCCGTCATCTTCTCAGTGAGTTGCTCCAGCTGATTTCTTAAGTCCGTGACTGTCCTCCTATCCTCACATGCAGCTGCTTGAACAGAATCGACCCGGTCACGTGTCTGCTTCGCTGCTTTTGTTGAGAGTTCTATAAAGTGTTGTAACATGCTTATAATACCGAATATCGTAATTTTCATTTTCACCAAGGAATTGCAAATAAAATAATCTTCCTTTCCACACTAAATATCAAGTATTAAAAATACACAGAGTAAAGTTAATAACCTTATCTACTAACAGTGTTATAATGAATAGATTAAAATAGCATAGTTCCCAATGAACACATCAAACATAAAGCATATTATTTGGGAGTATATTGCTCTAATACTTCAAATGATATCAAATGTTTCGAAAATCGTCCACGCAACTTCTGTGTCCCTTTTCCTGCAAAATAAAGAGTGTGCATGTTTTGGAATGTATGGAGGAGGAGGGAACACACGTCCTAAGGTCAAGAAAGTCATTGAGCTGGAGATCTGGTGAGCTTCACGTTCAGACGTGCCATTGTAAATCAGTTTCCTTTGTTGATTATCATGGGTATCATGAGCATCTAGTTCTGGAACATTTCCAGACAAAAAGTTCTTTGTTCTGTGTTGGTTGAATGAATTTGGTTCAACGGATAAGGGGCCAGACCTTGGCAGGAAACTGGTCCAGACAATCGGCATTAGGTTGACCATTAATTCATTTTACGACTTGCAGATGGTGGAGAGGAGACTCCTTAACTTCTGCTAAGGAATGTGCTGTTCTGCAGTTATTTGTGTCCGTTCAAATGAGATCCTACAGTGCGTTGGAGAAACATGCCCTGTTAGGTCTCTGACAGGCCACTTCAAGTGGTTTAAAGGTCCCAGATTTTCCTTGATCTTTTGGCATATAAGAGATAAAATAAAAGTTGCCTTTTCAATACAAAAAGAGCATGTGTTTAATCAAGCTGTAGGATTTGTGATGCCACAAATACATTTGCATATGACTGCCTCTAGAGCAGGTGTGTCCAAATTTTAGCTCCAACTAGTTTCAACAGACCTGCCTGGATGCTTCTATGGTTGTTTCTCAAAATGCGTTCTTCAGTGATCTTACGTCTTTGTATTCTCATTCTATGTCATCATCAACTGTCAGTTCCAATTCTCAAGAACGCAACTACAGAGGACACATGAAAGTGCCCTGATGTGTTCTTGATATCAAGGATGCATCAAGTGCATATTTGAGAGAATCGAGCCATTAGAAATCCCAGAAGACACTGCGGGCGGCCGGTGTAGTGCTGAATTTTGACCCCTGCAAGATTATAACCCTCCTAGTATTGGTAGTTCAGGGTTAGGTGTGGGAGAGGGGTTAGGATTAGGGGTGGGGTTAGGATTAGGCAATCAGGTAGCGATTTCAACGAATCGTTTTACAAACATTACACACTGTGACTCCAAAATATTATGACCAGTCACAGGTGAAGAGAAAATTGTTGATCATCTCCTAACACATATTAAGGTCTGAGCAGATTAGATGTTAAGCAGTTTTGACAAGGGCCAACATTTTATTACAAGATGACTGGGTCCCACCCTGGCACCCAAAGATTATTGATGCATGAGGGCAATGAAGGCTTGTCTGGTCCGAGCCAACAGAAGGTTTACTGTGGTCATAATGTTTTGGCTAATTGATGTAAGTGAACTTCAAGAAACATTAAAATAATGATACCTACCTACCTACCAACCAACCAACCAAACAACCCAACCCAACAATGATTAGAATAGAGCAGTTAGCCCCTGCTGGTAGATACCTTAATTATGCCATCTGGTTCCATTTTGACATTTTTTTTTTTTTTTACATTAAATGAATATTAATTATATACATATAAATGCAAATATCAATTTAAACAATACCACACAAGCATGAGTGTTGTTGCTTCAGCATATCAGCATGGCTGCGTGTTTTTCTGGTGGAGGTTAAATAACCCTACAGTGACTGAACTTACTGAACCACTTGCTAGAGTTTAAGAGTACTATCCTTATTGATAATTTTTAAGATATTAGAATATGTGACATAATTAATCACCCTCAAAACAAAAATAAGAGGCTTAGTAATATGGGTGAGAGCTCCCTTGATGGTTTCTACACAATTCTTACCTAAAGGCCCCTATTATCCAATGACCAGCTTATCAGTTCTGCATTACGGGGAGGAAAAACAATTTGAGAGGCTTAACGTTCATTAGTGTCCTTTGGCACTTGAGGGAATATCTCCTGCATTTTAAGTGTTTCTTACAATAGCTGCTGCTGCTCAAGGTTTTTTTTAAATAAAAAAAGAAGGCAAAGTAATTTCATTATGCAGATCCATATTCAATATTCTCTGTAATAGTAGAGGATTAGTGAGACAGGGTTAGCATCTATTACCTTAGAGATTCAAGCAGCAGAATTGACCTCTATGGCTCAACAGCATTAATCAGCAGTTCTCAGGTCAGTCAGAGTGTAAAATGGCATTGGCTACATATTTACCCTTCCAAGGGCTGTCTTGAGATTAATTAAGATGCTTTAGTCAGTGCTGAACTTTTCCTACATTGGGCAATCTTGCCCCTTGACATAGAACAATGGGGGTTAGAGGTTCCCCCTCACCAGAGAACCGATGAAGCAACTAGGATGAGGTATAAAACACCTAGAATATACCAACAAAAGTACAGTTAACTTTACATTTAATTCTTCCAGATATTTTACAATAAAATGAACCAATTATTTACTGATTAAAAGTACTATCAGGCTAGTGCTGTGCTACTTTTTACAACCTTTTAATTTTTGGGTAACACTTTATTTTGATAGTCCACTTTAGATATTCTGCTAACAGTAAGTAACTTTGCAACTACATGTCAACTAGCAGTCATTAGAGTATTAGTAGACTGTCTGCTTAATATCTTCTAACATTTTATTTTTATGGGTCCACAACATACAACATACTGACTATCAGAAACTTTGCAAATACATGTCAACTTATTCTACTAACCCTAAACCTACCCTACTGAGAGTTAGTAGACATGTAGTTACAAATTAATGAGAATTAGTTGACATGTAGTTGACATGTAGTTACAAAGTTACTTATAGGTAGTAGAATGTCTAAAGTGGACTATCGAAATAAAGTGTAACCAATTTTTGAGTATCTGTTTTCCATTACAAATGACAAATAATGGATTTTGGTTGTCTTCATTGTATGTTCTTCCACTGTCTTCTGATTGTAATACAGAAAACCTTTGAAGCAGTCTTTTGCACTTATTACTATTTTCTATGTACAAGCATCACCCCATTTTCAGTAGAAAACATTTATGTCCTCCAGATACCTATATCCTTGTATTCCTGTGTCCCTGTTTTGTGCATCAAACATGTATAAAACCCCATAGGAATGAATGACCCTGTACAATGCAATGTCTGTTTAGATTTGAAACACTACCTCGGATGTCCTTATTGTGATCCAAGCCATATGGGCCTGAGGGACAGCAAGGGGGAAATTAAGGGATGTGAGCAGCTGTTTTGTGCAAGTTTTGAGCATTCCTTACATCCTGATCCGAGCCATGAGCTATTCATTAGTGCAATGACACTTTACTGAATGTCTTTGGCTTGGTTCAGACAGAATGCTGTCATGTGCTGTAACTGGATTACTGAAGCAGCAAGCCATCCAAGACGCAAAGTGAAAGTGGGCAGACTGTGCCATCTCCATGGCAACTGTGTGGTCTAATAGGGGCGGCTGAGGAAGGTTGGAAAGGAGTGAGAAAAAAACCCAGTGCTCTGAAGAAAAACAACTTTCTATGTGGCAGCAGGACTACATCATGAATTTGACAAAACATGTTAATAAGAAAATGAGTGTTCAGTTAATAAATGCATATGGTGAGATGGGATGAGTAAGTGAATGCATTTTTCACAGTGAATCTATATTTTCCATAAATATGGATGATGCCTATTTCAGTCATTAATATGGAAAAAAAAAAAAAAAAAAAAATATATATATATATATATATATATATATATATATATATATATATATATATTCTAATGGCCAGATAATGGAATAGTAATAGCCAGATAATGGAACAGCCAAATTTTTTTGGTAGAAATTAACAAGTCAACTGTTTTAATTACGTTTATTTTTTCAACATGATTTATTTACACTTCACAGAAGTGCTGTTACAAGGCTTTAGCACTTAAACTGTGCACTTCAATCAATGTCCATTTCACTATCTGCAGCATTTATCTGAAAAATTGTTAGCTCATACAATGAACAATAAACTTTCAGCTTGCAATTCATATAGTGTGCTTGAATCAATATTACACAGCACTGAAACAGTTTTAACAGTTATCCAACATACAAAGTTCAGTCTTTTTTAGTTAATGTATTTTTTATGTATGAAAATTGCTTACACAAACCCATGGCAGGCAAATGAATTTCAAATGGCAATTATGTTACTGCATGTAACAGTGGTGAGGCCAGAATTTTTAACGTGAGTGGACCTTGGTGAAATAGGGTGGAGTGCCTACTCTCAAGCTAAAGTACATCATTTTACAATACATGAGATAAAAATAGGGATGCTGATTTTGACAGCTAAAAACAACAGATTTTAGCTGAAAAAGAAAAAGGTTAAAAAAAAGCCAAAAAATAGGCTATGCCTAAAAAAAAAAAAAAAAAAAATATGACTTTAATTGAAAATGTGATCTGTTAGGCATCATGCCAAACAGATTATCTTGTGTCATATATTGTTGGAAAGGTCTCAACTAGCAGAATATAATAAGCATAATTGTTTTAGGTACAGACCAAAAAAAAACAAAAAGGCAAATACAGGTATGTGTAAACAGTACACACATGCAGCATTCAGGCCACATTTTGGTGTGTATGGTCAAAAAACTTGTAATAAATCACACATTTTTTTTTAGAGCAGGTGTTCCCTATGAAAAGCTACTCTCGATGCTGCATATCAAACGCTAATGAGAACATTCTTTGTTCGACAGGTTGCGAAGCACGTGTGTCAAACACGCCAATAATTGGCTTAAATAACCACGGTGAGTGACGTAATTGATTACGTGCACCTGCAGGTTATAAATAGACGTGACATGGATATACCTTCAGATTTCTTTGTCTTCGAGACCGCTTTGTGTGTGTGTGTGTTGCCAAACTTCCTCTGTGTTGTTGCGAAAGAAAAAGAAAAAAAAAGAGCAAAAAAGTAGATCATGACTAGGCCGTGCCCTGGTGCTTCTTCAGAGCGAAAAGAGGACACGGGTTCTCTTGCCTCCGGCTATATGGAGAACGAGAGCGCTGCCTCTGAGCACTCCTCACGTGATGACAAAGCATTTGGGGAGTTGCTTGAGGTGGTGACTAACGTAGTGGTCAGGCATAAGTTAGACTGGAGACAGGAGCAAGAGAACCCCAAGTTAGACAACATATGTTTTGTCGGGTGGGCAGGGGGAGAGATCCCTACATCAATGACATGACAAGTTCATGACAAGTTGTCTCATTCATGGATTAAGCTTTACTCCTCGTGTATCTTTGTACCCACGATGTCGATTTATTCAATGGTATGATGCCTCAGGTGGAGGAGACGCTTGCGGGCTATCTCTCCCCTGGGAGTTCGTTGTCACTTAAGTAGCCAACCCTCCCCACCAAGCCTTGCAGAGTAACATCGTTACTGGTGGAGAAGGCATTTCAAGCAGCGGGTCAGTCTGGTGCTGCCCTGCACACCATGGCGGTTCTGCAGGCGTACCAGGCTAACCTGCTGAAAGACCTGAGCACGGGCGGGAGTATTAGTGGGGAGGCTTTTTCAGAGCTGCGCTGAGCCACGGATCTGTCTCTTCGTGCGACCAAGCAGACGGCCTGTGCCATTGGCCCTTCTGTGGCTGTGTTGGTTGCAAAGGAGAGACGCCTGTTGCTCAACCTCATGGGCATCAAGGATAGGGACAAGGTGTTCCTCCTTGATGCCCCCATGTCGCCTTCTGGCCTATTTGGCGACTCCATAAATACAGTCATCACTAGGTTCCGGGAGGCGAAAAGACATGCTGAAGCTTTAGATAAGTTTCTTCCCCGCTGTGCTCAGGCGTCGGGGCTGTCGGCCACTCATCCCTGACCCAATCCGGTTTCTCTGCGGCGAGAGTCGCAGAAGCAGAGTGTGGCGAGCCATGCGCCCCCCTCTTATGGACTGGGGAGTGGCTCCTCGATCTCAGCAGCCCAGCAAGAAGCCGGATCTGAGGACGATTATTTAGTCTAAGAAGAAGTCCTGAGGGTCGAGCACCCAGGACTGTCGGGGTATCCCCCGCCTGGGAGCGACACGAAAGGTTCCAACAGAAAGTAGAGGCTCCTTCCTGGCACCCTCAGAGGGCTGCTGTACAATCTCCGCCACCACTGGTGTTTAGGAGAGCAGCGGTCTCCAGCTAAATGTTAGGTGTTCGGTTGCCTCCTGCCACGTTTCAGGACACCGAACATCTAACATCCCCCCATCAAAGCGAAGTGTCAAAACTAGTGCCCCTTTCAGAGTAGCAGGCAGCGTGGAAGCTACTGCCAAGCATCTCTCCATGGGTAGAAAGGACTGTGGAGAAAGGCTACAGGATTCAGTTTGCATATCAGCCTCCGTGTTTCCACTTCCATGAAACTGGAACAAGTGCATTTGTTGACACAGGAATTGCAAGCTCTGCTGGACAAAGGGGCAATAGAACGTGTTCCCCTGCCAGACAGAGAGTCAGGCTATTACAGCCGGTATTTTCTGGTTCCCAAGAGAGATGGGGGGCTGCGTCCAATTTTATCTCAGAACATACAAGTTCAAAATGTTGACAATCAAGATGATTGTGTCTCAGATCCAATCGGAGGATTGGTTCATGACAATCAATCTCTAGGACGTATATTTTCACGTAGTTCCTGAGGTTTGCTTTCGGGGGTGAAGCTTACCAGTATCTGGTTATTCCATTCAGCCTAGTCACCCTGCACATACACAAAATACATGTATTCAGCACTGGCTCCTCTGCAACTCCAGGGCATCCGCATTTTAAAATACATAGACGACTGACTGATTCTGGCTCAGTCTCAAGAGCTTGCGCTTCGACATTGGGATGTTGTCCTAGCTCATCTCAAATCTCTGGGGTTGAGATTCAACGCCAATAAAAGCGTTCTCTCTCCTGCTCAGAGGACAACGTATTTGGGAGTTTGGAATTCGATCACAATGCAGGCACAGCTGTCTCTTGCACACATCAAATCCATTCAAAACGCCCTAAAGAACATCAAGCTAGGCCAGATAGTTACTGTTCATTATCTTCAGAGGGTTCTAGGTCTCATGGCAGCTGCATCCACGGTGATACCTTTGGGCCTCATGCACATGAGATCATTTCAGTTGTGGCTCAGAGCCAGTGGATTTCATTCAAGGGCCAATCCTCAGAGGCAAATAAGGGTAACGCGCCAGAGGCTTCATATCCTTTCTATGTGGTTCAGACCGTGGTTTCTGACTTTGGGTCCCACTCTAGGTCCGTGTTGTTGTTGCAAGATGCTAACGACAGACGCTTCCCTCATAGACTGGGGTGCGGCCTTAGATGGCTGTCCAGCCCAAGGGATCTGGAGAGGTCATCTTCTCAACTGGCACACCAATTGCCTCTGAAATGTTTCCTCCAGCAGTTAAGAGGCTACCATGTCCTAGCTCCCCTGGGTCTGGATGCCATGGCCCATACATGGCCCAGACGGGGTCTTTACGCATTTCCCACGATCACTCTTCTCCCGGGAGCCCTGGCCAAGGTCCATCAACAGGGGTCTCGCCTATTACTGATAGTGCCCCGTTGGCCGACCAGAGTATGGTTCTCAGATCTAATATCCCTCCTCGACGGCTCATCACCATGGGAGATTCCGGTCAGGAGAGATCTCCTATTTCAGGCACAGGGGACAGTATTTCATCCCCAGCCCGAGCTCTGGAACCTTCATGTCTGGCCCCTAAGGGGGATCGACTAAGAGATTCTGGGCTTCCAGCCGACCTAGTAGAGACTATTCTAAGTGCTAGGGCTCCCTCCACTAGAAGAAGTTATGCCCTCAAATGTTCTGGCAATGTTCTGACTGATGGGCTTTCTGTGGTAAAGCACCCTCTAGTTGCCCGCTTCATTTGAGGAGCTAAGCGGTTAAGGCCGCCCATGAGAGCGACAGTCCCTTCATGGGACTTAACTATTGTGCTCGAGGGTCTGGTCGGGTCCCCTTTCGAACTACTGGAGTCAGCGCCTGTCAGGTTTCTGACTCTAAAGATGTTTTTTTTTAATGGCCATTATTCCTCTTAAGAGAATTGGGGATTTGCAGGCTCAGTCAATCTCGCCATCCTGCCTAGACTTTGCCCCTGTGATGGTCAAAGTTATTTTGCATCCTCACCCAAATTATCTTCCGAAAGTTCCAACCTCGACCATGAATCTTGAAGCCTTCTGCCCTCTGCCGTTAATGACACCGGAGCAAGAAAGACTTCATATTTTGATAGGGAACATCTTGGGTTATTTGACTGTAACCCTGTTCCCTGAAAAAGAGGGAACAAGATGCTGCGCCTCAATGCCGCACTGTAGGCGTGCCGGGGCGTCTCTTCAGACAAAGCGAAAAATACTATTAAAATTATAATTTGAAGAATAGTTTAGAACAATTTTACAATTGTGAGTGCATTTGGATTGGACTGATTACTTAGATTGACAGCTCTTGCATTTTCCATACGCCATAGAATAGAATATAGATAAGAATATAGATAAGATAAGATAAGATAAGATAAGATAAGATAAGATGATAAGCACTTGGATCTTATTACTTCTCATTATTTATGGAATTAGGTTGTATGTTCATGTATTTCAATGATTAATGTCATGTATGCATGTTTTTCTTCTTTCCCACAAACAAACAAACAAACAAACAAACAAACAAACAAACAAACAAACAAACAAACAAACAAACAAACAAAACATTTAACTGGGCGGACAAATCATGAATCGAGTGTGCCAGTGCCACCCTGGCCTTTATATAGCCTCGCCACTGGCATGTAATTGTACTGTCACGTCCTGACCAGTCTAGGGTTGGCCAGGCCGATGACAAGAATTAAATAAAATTAGAGAACAACCAGTGGTAGGCCGTCAGGGCCAGCAAAGCCTTCTCTGCTGGCCTAAACACTTTCAGAATCACTGACTTAGTTTTAATATATTTAATATATATATTCCATGAATGTGTATTAAATTATTTCCAGTAGTCTATTCTCTTAATTTCAAAGCTTTTCACTTGGTTGTGCTGCTTCCAGTAGTATATGTTTATATTTGAGCTTTTATCCAATCATATTTCAGCAATCGTGTTGCCAGGGTAAAATAAATCTGCCTAAGGCCTTCACAAACAACAGTGCAGGCGTCTGTAGCTTAAAATCAACGGCAATGAAACCGTTGCTTTAACCAATCAGATTTCAAGTTGACAGCACCAGAGCCATCTAGCAGGCTTATGATAACGTAAGCATTTTTTCTCCTTTGATTGGATGGTCAGAGAGGCAGACCGATGGGAGACTCGGTGTGAAGATGAGAGTCACAGGGGTACGTTAAAACACATGTATACGCTTTTCTTCATTGTCTTGTATGAATTACTTTAATGTTACTTGCTTGCTTTCCCAGTAAAGCTGTGCTAACTAGTATTTTCCTCCTGCAGCGTGCTGGCAAACCGATGGGAGGACTCGTGAAGACGAAAAGCAGTAAGAGTTCATTAAATTGTTAGGTCAACTTTAAAATACATGTAATCGCCTTATTTGTTTTATACCAAAGTTATCTGTAATGTATAAATACGTTTGAGTTAATAAATGTTTGTAAGAACATCAGGTGGACTATATTTGTGTCATTTGTGCGGTTAATGCCTCGGCTAGAGATGATGTGCATTGTGCAGGTGTGGCAACTTGTTGAATTGTGTTAATTGGGTTTCTTGCTTTAGTAATAGCATTCATTCTCGCTACATAAGATACCTGTCTGTGATGCAATGCCCTGTTATACTACATTTATGTGTAATATTTATGGTTTCTATAGCCGCGGCATCATTATGATGGTATTAAGAGGTGGATTAATTCACGTAGGATGCCACTGAAGGCCTAGGTGTGAAATGCACGGCCCGCCACTGAGGACAACTACACCCCTCCTCTCCTGTCCCAGCTCACAATGACCACAACAGAGATTGTTACAAGTTGACAAGTTTATTATTTCAGAAATTAAGAATCTCTTCAGAAGGGAATCCAGGCCAAAATAACAAACCAGAGTTACTAATTAGGGGTTTAGAAAGATTTAAATTACCCCACAAAGAAAATCCTGAAAAGAATTACAAGAATCTTCCCTAGCTCCCTATCTGGCTGAAAACCAGATGAAAACAGGGTTCAGAAAAATATAAGGCAATCCCCAAACTACTGCTTCAGAGCTAAGGAATAGTTTGAACAAATAAACGAAAGACAACGAAAAATTAATACAAACAACAAATAACTGTTTACCATCAGAAACTCTTCAGAAGGAATTTCTTCATGGCGCAACTGAAAGGAAGTTACTCTCACAGAGAATATTTAAACCACAAGTCAACAACGTCATCATTCAACAATGCTATACAATCAAAAGTAGTCTGGGGCAGGAGACAGAGAACAGAATGGCACAACGCTCGCGACGGAGCCTCATGACATGCACACTCCAGAAGCTCTCCAACAATGCTCCGCTTCCCAGCATTTAAATGCTCCTGCTCACGACGTAATCTCTTGCAGATGGTCCCAATCACGTGCTGCCAGAAGGAGAGAGAGAGAAAAAAAACTGCACAAAATCTATAGCATGCAATACAACATATACATCACACAGAATGAATGCAAAAATAAATACAAATAATAACTTTACGTCCAGGCACATAACAGTGATCTAAGGTTATTTTTGGAATGGAATATTTGCTTACTAAGTATAATACACAAGCAATTGAGCAGACATTGTTCCAGTATATAGCAAATGTCTTAGACAGTATATACTAAATTGTTGTCACACGACTTATTGACATTACATGCCAAATATATTCATTGATCATCTTGGAAATAAAAATGGTTACATTTACATTTATTCTTTTAGCAGTCGCTTTTATCCAAAGTTGAGGAATACAATAAGTGATTAATCATTAAGAGGCAAATAAACGCAGGAAGTGCTTGCAATACAAGTTTCAGGCATTGTTCAGATTAGTACAAGCTAGACAGGGAGAGATTAAGGAAAGAGAAAGCAAGGTTTATTTATTTATTTATTTATTTATTTATTTATTTTTATGATGAAGTCAAATGGTGACAAAAGAGATGTTGATTTGTGTTTTCAGGTTTCACACGTAAAAAAAAGAAAAGAAAAATTGGATTCCGCATTCCGGATAGGGGTGGGAAGTTCATTCCACCAGCCAGGAACGGTGAACGAAAATGTTCTGGAAAGTGATTTTGTGCCTCTCTGTGATGGTACCACGAGGCGTCACTCACTCAATAGACTTCTGGAGGGCCTGATCTTTCTGATATTGTGCAATGCAAACCTGCATGTTCAAGCAGTTTTTGCAATGTGGTCTTTGAGAGTCAGCTGGTCATCAAAGATTACACCAAGATTTCTGACCGAACTTGATGGGGTAATTGTTGATGAACCAAAAAAATGGTGAAATCATGATGTAGAGTTGGAGTGGCAGGGAAGACAAGAAGTCAGTCTTTGCCAGGTTGAGCTGTAGGTGATGTTCTTTCATCCATGCTGGGATGTCTGCCAGGCAGTTCTTTTGCATTTATTTTTTCTTAAGTTTGGAGAGCCTGATAATGAAATATAATGAAGAATAATAATGATATTATTCTGATAATAATAATAATAATAAAAAAAAAAACATAATTTCCTTGTATTTCCTTGCATTTTTTTAACTTCACTCTGTTGAAGCTGCATAGAACTACAGCGTAGTTCTTATGAATCCTTTACCAGACCCTTGAATTTCTGCTAGATTCCATTCTAAAGAGAGACTGACTGAGTGACATACCACATGCTCCAAATGGTTGGTACGTTAGATATCCATCTGCACCATCTAAGTAAAGAGAGGTGCTTTCATTTTTTAATGTCATGCTGTTCCTCTTAGTCAGTGGAAATGTTCATGGATGTTAAGCTCAGGTAAGACAGCTCTGCTGGTAGACTGGCCCCCCACCCCCCATGGGGGCCACATATTAGTTTAATGTGATGAGCATTAATTTACAGCAGAGCCTAACCTGAAGATTAATGTTAAAGGCTGATTTTTACAAAAACTTGTTACATATTTGGTCATATTTCACTCTAAAATAAAAAAGAATGAAGTAATTATTCCCATTAAAAAATATGGCCTAATTTCAATATAGACTCTTCGGGGGAAAAAATAAGCCTCTGCCTACATTTTTGAAGAACTTCAAAAACATACCTGTATATACAATAGACCTTAGGCTGGCGCCATATTTAATTTTTGACAGGAATCAAAATGAGGCTGTGAGAGACAGAAGTGCATGCAGTGGATTGTACAGTTGTTAACATTTTTTTTTTCTCTCACAAAAATGATGTCATAATACAGAAAATATGCTTCATTTACTCATCATGATATATAATGAGGATAACAATGCAGTGGCATGAATATATGAGGATCCAATCCAGTAAGCATCCTCTCTCTAAGAGCCTCTAGGCTGAAAGTGTCATGGAAAACAAAGGGAGCATGTGCTTTGTTCCCCTGGTGATGAGTTATCTTAAACAGGGACAAAAACAGTATCTTACACTCGTTCGTATATTTCACAATATCCACCAGTCTTCAACCGCACTTATACTTAGCTGTTCTCTGTAGCTTGCTATCATTCGTCAGACTGAGTAGCTTCAATTATGAACAGAATTGTTCATACAGTAATGAGCTGACTCAAGTCCATTAGTAATCAGCGATTGTATTGCAGCAAAACTCTGCTTCTCTAAGATGACATCACAGTACAAATGAACAAATGTTATGCAACAATCCTATAAACACAATTTTGCATATAATTGAGGATTATGATGATTACACTCAGTTGGTACTTATAATCTTTCATTTCAAACTGAGCTGTGTTTTTTTAAGGCAGGATGAGAGATGGGCCTCTCTTAATTACACCTACAATGCAGTGCAGTTCTCTGTTTGACAGCAGATCATTTATCCCTGTTCAACAATATCCCGCTTCATAAATACTGAGCAGATCTTTTAATATAGCAAAACATCATTGTTTCATGCCAAACCAGAATGTAGATGGATGTGCGATTTAAGTAATCTTTCTTTGGCTAATCTATTCTAACCTATTGCTGCCTCATTTCTATATGACTGGTCATCTTTTAAAATGTGAAAATGTAGCTGAATTATTTAAGAGTAAATGTGTTTGAACAGGAAGAATGACCTGAAAAAGCTGAACACTGCATGCAAATGTGCTGCCAGACACTTCAACTCCAGCACATTCAGGTGTAATCACACCACACACAATTCTCTGTGCTTCATAAACTGTGGGACATTGTCTGTGAGTGAATGACCTGCTAATGGCTGTCTGGATGTGGTCAGTGGGAGGTGTATTATTATGGGAGATCCTTACTTTAAGCATTAGCATATTGACCACTTGGGTGCTTATCGCAAGGGAGCACAATGCAACAATCAAATGAATGCAGAATCTGCACATAGAGGTTCTCTACTTGACTATAACCTTGAATATTTCCTCTGTGGACCTTAAATTGCTTCAACGAAGTATATTTGCATTCCATGGGAACTAAACAGTGGATACATTGCTTAGTTCCTTTGGGTAAAAGTGTTAGAGACACACTCAAGGGAATATAGCCAGTAGCTGCCGAGCCAGAGAGTTAAATTTTATAGCTGAGAAATTGCTATTTCATAGCTCAGGAGACTTAATAGAGTCTGTTATCTTTTTAAGTGTGAACTTTGTCTTAGGTGTTTGAAAAAAAAAAATATAAAGTGATTGGTCACGTACAAAAAGTGTTTTAGAGTTTAATCCTATTAAATATATGTGCATTGCACATTAATTTGATTTTTGGAAGAATTTGATGAGAGATGTTTGAATTCATATCAAATTTAAGATTACTGTGGCCTTAACACATAGATAGAAAAACAAGAGACCTAAGCATTGACCTAATATAACTGTTATCTTGATGCTATTTAGATATTAAGGACTTTTTTTCTTTTCTATGTGTATGTGCATGTGTCTGTTGAATGTGTGCCCCAGAGAAAATGTTCCTGTTCCTAGTGAATGTTCATCCCACACTCTGTTGAACACTAACCACTACAGTCACTAGAGTCTCCATGCAAAACAGATAAATCCATCGCTGGCTGACAGTTAGCCTTTCCTGCTGACAAATTGCAGGTTCCTGGCTGTCAAAATTCCAAGAAAAAAAAAAAAATAATAATGTGGCAAGCAGTTTTGGGGGTAGCATGTTACAAGTAATTTTCATTACATTATCAGATTATTTTCAACTAACTAGCAATACATAGCTTTTTAATTTTACAACAAAATATCTGAGTTACTTTTACAAATAAGTAACTGAAATTACTCTTATTTTTCATTTATTGACTGGGCCAGTACCCATGATGACACAAACTGAGATGGGAGTATTCAGGCGTGGGAGTTGTTTGAGCATGATGGGTATTGTAATTCTAGAGTGTGAGCATGTGAGATCTTCATAGTTCTAGAGTGTGTCAGGCGTATCAGTGTTATACAGAGCCTGATTTCTTACAGCCCAGCACACATTTTATATTTAAAAAGGCAAATCCTGGGTAAAGAAAATAAAGCAGAATGCTTCCTTGGAATCCAGTTGTACTCATTTGCAGCGGTGGATTTGTTCTGCCCTGGAGCTCTCAGTGCAGCTTCCATAAACTTTTCTGTTGTCATGACAGTACAAAAAAAAAAAAAAAAAAGACCACAGCGAGTAAAATGTTGTTACTTTTACATTTAAGTAATGCATTTGGCAGACACTTTTCCAAAGCGTTTCGAATTGCATTTAAGGTTTACATTTTATGATGTTCATTCCCTGGGAATTGAACCCATATCCCTGCATTGTTAGAGCCTTATACTCTACTGTTTAAGCTACAGTTTTTATGTTTACATCGTATTCTCTTTGCATTCATTTTTAATTAATTTTTATTCATGTTCATTCAATACAGCCAGAGGTTGTGAAAAGAGTAAAATAATAGTGATTCATTTTATAGTTTCATTTTAATTAATGTGAATTTCACAGTTACACCAGGTGGCCAGTTGCATAAACTGTTAAGACTGAGTCTTAAAAAGTTAGTCATGTATTTTGTAAAAGATTTTTAAAGTCAGTTACAAATCTGAAGATTTGAATCTGAAAAGGCTGATTAGCTTGCCAAACTGCTAGTTGGTCAAACTAGTTACTACTTAACTAGTAAACTAGTTAAGGCACAGTCTTAACACAGTGGCTATGTTTATGCAATGTATCGATGTTCTTTGGGTCACATGACTACATCACATAGTACATATTTCCAGATCATCAAAATTGAACTTTTTTCCATATTCCTTGAAAATAATAATAATATGCAGTGAAATACAAACAATGAATATTACGTCAACCTGAAATAACAAAATATATAAAATAATACAAATGTCCTCCACATATCAATGCCTTAGCTGCTGACTTTTGATGATTTAGCCATACTAATGTCAAGTCAAGTCACCTTTATTTATATAGCGCTTTATACAACAATACAGATTTACAGTGTTAAGAAGGAAAATAGAGTCAATAATGCAAGAGGACAATAGTAAAAAAACAAAAAAACAAAAATCAGTTAAAGTCATTGTTCATCACTGATTCAGTGATGTCATTGTCCAGCTCAGTTCAGTTCTCTTCCAATAGTGTCTGTGCAATAATATTGGCAAATAGTATTTGTCCCCAACTAAGCAAGCCAGAGGCAACAGTGGCAAGAAACCAAAAATCCATCGGTGACAGAAATGGAGAGAAAAAAAAACCTTGGGAGAAACCAGGCTCAGATGGGGGGATACAGTGACCTTGGAATAAGATGCCATTCTTCTTACGATGTAACAAGAACATTGGGAAGTGTTCCCGGTTCCGACTGACCTAATTAATGCAGCCTAATAATGCTTTAACAGATTTGAATTATAGAAATGTGTTAGTATGTTATGTGTATGCCAGGTTAAAGAGATGGGCCTGTCTTTCACTTCATTTATTTGTTTGTTTCACTTTTTCATTAAAATTATTGTAGAAATGAGTGTTAAACTTGCTTCTCCTGCATCCTTTTTCTCTGCTGCCTTGTAAGGTTCACATGTTTGCGTTGTTCCCTCTATGGTACGGGCATTAATTTTGGTGGGAAAGAACCTTGCATCAGTGGTTTGTCTTGTTTTGCATTTTGTATGCATCTCTTTTTGACACAGTTGAGTTTAAAGTAGGCTTTGATCTTGGATGCATTATATTTTACAGTGTTTTACAATGAAATGTTCAGTGCTTGGCACTAAAAAGCATGTTCAATTTTTGCCAAAACAGTTAAATGTGACTGTGGCAAATGTTTTATTACATTGGTTATATACGCATCATATCAGAGCTGCTTGTAAATTAAATATTGTGGGAGTGGCACTAAAAGTGTATTGCTCAATTTCATTCGAAATGAACTCTACCCTAAAAAACAAAAACAAACAAACAAACAAACAAAAAAATTCTAATAAAGGTCTAAGAGGTGTGTATATAGACAGGTGTGTGGCTTTCCTAATCAAGTCCAATCAGTATAATCAAACACAGCTGGACTCAAATGAAGGTGTAGAACCATCTCAAGGACGATCAGAAGAAATGGACAGCACCTGAGTTAAATATATGAGTGTCACAGCAAAGGGTCTGAATACTTAGGACCATGTGACATTTCAGTTTTTCTTTTTTAATAAATCTGCAAAAACGTCAACAATTCTTTGTTTTTCTGTCAATATGGGGTGCTGTGTGTACATTAATGAGGAAAATAAATCTATAACAATATAACAAAGAGTGAAACATTTAAGGGGGTCTGAATACTTTCCGTACCCACTGTATATATATATATAAATATATATATATATATATATATATATAAATATATATATATATATATATATATATATATATATATATATATATATATATATATATATATATATATATAAACTTCATTAAATTAAACAATAAGCACCAGTGGAGGTGGAGGTAACAGTCAACACCCTAAAGCAGTTCATTCTTATTATGATTTTTTTTTGATTGCATGCAATAAATTTGCTTTAATTCAAAAGGGATAAATGTAACAGCTTTATAGCATATAGTAAACTGTTATTTCTTGATCACATCCATATTCTGTGGCAAGAGATTCCTAAAGTTTGTAATGGACAGTTATCCTCACATTACTGTATATCTCTCCCCCAGAATGTTGCAATTTCACACTTCAAATCATAAATTAATTTTCCAAGAATTTAGAGGAGAGTTAATATGGTTTTCATTTAATCTCGCACATGCTTTAAATCTCATGCACACATTCACCTTCAGCTGTTTCTTTGAAGAGCCTCCTTATTGTTCATTTCTCTAGAGCCTGTTTAAGTAGGCCATCGCCATTTGGAGCAATATCCTGATTGTTCGGTTTGAAGACCTAAACGGATTGTAATGGCTTGCAGTACGTACCCTTTTCAACTTTCATCAACATTTAAATCACTTTTAGAGGACGTGTGATCCTCTCCATTTTCTGAAGCACTACTTAGGGGTGAGCTAAGGAGAAGTATTGTCTAAGATCCGGGTATTGTATGTAATAGCGGCAACACAAATGTATCAGGTTTTGTTAAAGACCCTATAAAACTGGAGTTTTGTGATTTTTAATGTATATTAGCTTTGAGACCATATGTATACATATGCTTTTGTCAGCCCAGGCTCACTGGAAAATACAATGCCAAATACAAAACTTGCAATGCTGAGTGGTCAGAAAAGAATCCAGTGTAACTGCCACAATCCAAAGACTTGGATCACAATCCAAACCTTGTAGAAGAATGTTAAAATTGCATAGTTACTTCAGCAAATGTACCTTTATTTCACATTATTATTATTTTTATTTTATTTTTTTAATTTTTTGGGTAGAGTTCATTTCAAATAAAATAGAGCAATACACTTTTAGTGCCACTCCCACAATATTTCATTTACAAACAGCTTTGATATGATACGTATATAACTAATGTAATAAAACATTTGCCACAGTCACATTTAACTGTTTTGGCAAAAATTGAACATGCTTTTTAGTGCCAAGCACTGAACATTTCATTGTAAAACTGCCATTTACAACCATTTTTTACTTACAGGGATATTTTTTATTTTTATTTTTCCATGGACTGCACTGTTTAATAAACCTGGATCTCTAATGTAGAAAAAAAAAAAAAGAAAAAAAAAAAAAAATCACTTACAGCACCTGAATGTGGACGTTACAACAAGTGCAAATTTTTAGCAACATATTTCAGGTTTTGCAGAAACGTTGAGTTACATATTAACAATTGGCCTGGGTTTGCTATTGTACTCTTAAAACTTGAAAATGTATTTTTAAAAGGTAAAGGTGTCACTGGGGCAGTACCTTTTCAAAAATATTTTTTTTTGAAGAACTTATTTTTTGTGATAATCCAAAAGCGTATGGAAAAATCCTATTGGCTTTTGTCAAGGGAACCAGTTTCACTCTAACCGCCAATCCGCCTACAAAGTGACGTCATAGTTCCCCCACTCTATGCACGTGCAAATTTAAAAAAAAGCAGCACCAGAAGAATGTTCTCCTGCATCTCCTCACCAATTTTTTATTTTTTATTTTTTTATTTTGCATCTCAACATCATCTTAACAGAACAAAATAGGCTAACCTAAATACAACTGCAAGTCCTCACAGACTGAGACATTCATATTATTCATACTATAACAGAGAAATAAACCACCATACAATACATTAATAAAATAAAAATACATTCATGTAACCATAATCAATGTAGGAGATTAAACAAAATCACACTTATTAAACAAATCAAATAATTTCTTGGCCTTATCGCTTCTCATAATTTTTAGGGCCTCTGTATACATCGCAAGCTCCTTTTTAAAGACATTAAACTAGGGTGCTGTTTACAAAACTTTACATTTGTGAATAAAGTATTTTAATATGAGAAGTAAACAGTTTACAATAAAGTCTTTTTTTTTCTTATTTTATTTATTATGCAAACAAACATACTACAGGTAACAAATCAAATACAAAATAACCAAGGTCAACAAAACATACATGACAGCAAACATGATTTGTGTGAGTGTGTGTGTGTGTGTGTGTGTGTGTTTGTGTAAATGTGACTGGGTGTTGGGGTGGAAGTATATAAATAAAAGAAAGTACAACAGACATGGAAATAGCAAAAAAACAAAAAAAAACAAAAACAAAAACATAATAGTAATGTTACTCTAATAATAATAATAATAATAATAATAATAATAATAATAATAATAATAATAATGGCATTAATAACAAAAAATAGAGGATGGAGGATGAGGAAGGTGATAAGTAATAATAGTAATAGTAGCAGCAATAACGATATTAAACTTATTTATCCGAGACAGGGGGTGGTTGGGGAATCAGGAAGAGGACATATAGTAATAATAATAATAATAAAGCTATAAATAGAAAGATATTTATTGTAAGGCTGCCTCTGGGCCCTCCATGCGTAAGGCATAAATTATGCCAAAAACGAGCCATCAAGGAGAGGTGCTGCGGGGCAGAAGGCCCAAAGTCCCACCCCTGGCCGCCACTCACATTCCACACTTACCCTACATACAGTGGGGCAAAAAAAGTATTTATTCAGCCACCAATTGTGCAAGTTCTCCCACTTAAAAAGATGAGAGAGGCCTGTAATTTTCATCATAGGTATACCTCAACTATGAGAGACAAAATGAGAAGAAAAAAATCCAGAAAATCACATTGTAGGATTTTTAAAGAATTAATTGGTAAATTCCTTGGTAAAATAAGTATTTGGTCACCTACAAACAAGCAAGATTTCTGGCTCTCACAGACCTGTAACTTCTTCTTTAAGAGGCTCCTCTGTCCTCCACTCGTTACCTGTATTAATGGCATCTGTTTGAACTCGTTATCAGTATAAAAGACACCTGTCCACAACCTCAAACAGTCCAACAGTCCAAGAGCTGTCAAAGGACACCAGAAACAAAATTGTAGACCTGCACCAGGCTGGGAAGACTGAATCTGCAATAGGTAAGCAGCTTGGTGTGAAGAAATCAACTGTGGGAGAAATTATTAGAAAATGGAAGACATACAAAACCACTGATAATCTCCCTCGATCTGGGGCTCCACGCAAGATCTCACCCCGTGGGGTCAAAATGATCAAAAGAACTGTGAGAAAAAAAAATCCCAGAACCACACGGGGGGACCTAGTGAATGACCTGCAGAGAGCTGGGACAGAAGAAACAAAGGCTACCATCAGTAAGACACTGCGCCGCCAGGGACTCAAATCCTGCAGTGCCAGACGTGTCCCCCTGCTTAAGCCAGTACATGTCCGGGCCCGTCTGAAGTTTGCTAGAGAGCATTTGGATGATCCAGAAGAGGATTGGAAGAAAGTCATATGGTCAGATGAAACCAAATTTTGGTAAAAACTCAACTTGTTGTGTTTGGAAGAGAAAGAATGCTGAGTTGCATCCAAAGAACACCATACCTATTGTGAAGCATGGGGGTGGAAACATCATGCTTTGAGGCTGTTTTTCTGCAAAGGGACCAGGACGACTGATCCGTGTAAACGAAAGAATGAATGGGGCCATGTATTGTGTGATTTTGAGTGAAAACCTCCTTCCATCAGCAAGGGCATTGAAGATGAAATGTGGCTGGGTCTTTCAGCATGACAATGATCCCAAACACACTGCCCGGGCAATGAAGGAGTGCCTTCGTAAGAAGCATTTCAAGGTCCTGGAGTGGCCTAGCTAGTCTCCAGATCTCAACCCCATCAAAAATCTTTGGAGGGAGTTGAAAGTCCGTGTTGCCCAGCGACAGCCCCAAAACATTACTTCTCTAGAGGAGATCTGCATGGAGGAATGGGCCAAAATACCAGCAACAGTGTGTGAAAACCTTGTGGAGACTTACAGAATACGTTTGACCTCTGTCATTGCTAACAAAGGGTATATAACAAAGTATTGAGATGAAATTTTGTTATTGACCAAATACTTATTTTCCATCATAATTTGCAAATAAATTGTTTAAAAATCCTACAATGTGATTTTCTGGATTTTTTTTTCTCATTTTGTCTCTCATAGTTGAGGTGTACCTATGATGAAAATTACAGGCCTCTCTCATCTTTTTAAGTGGGAGAACTTCCACAATTGGTGGCTGACTACATACTTTTTTGCCCCACTGTATGTATATGTATTGTTGAGTGTATGATGCATTGAAAAAGTGTGACCCCCATGCTCACGTCTCACTTACCCTGTGTGTGTCTGATATACATATATGCATTTTTTTTCCCCCCTTTACTTATTTTACAATAGATGTGTGTATATCGTCTAGTGATGCATTAAAATAAGCAAGGCATGTAGTGCCGAACCTGCCAGAGGCAAGAAAACCAGGGCAAAGCTGGTACAGGTTGGAGGCACAAGGTTCCCGGCCCCACAGCACACCCACCAACCACTAAATCAAACCACACAGGGCAGGACCTGAGATGCCACAGCCAACTGAAGCCCAGAGGCATGAAAATAGAAAGAGAAAAGAAAAGAAAATAAAGAGAGAGAGGGAGAGAGAGAGAGAGAGAGAGAGAGAGAGAGAGAGAGAGAGAGAGAGAGGGAAAAGGAAGGGAAAAAATAATAATAAAATAAAAATAAATAAATAAAATAAATAAATAAAAACACGACGAAAGTGAGGAGAACAGAAAGAGAGAAAGAAAGGATAGGGAAAGAAAATAAATAAATAAATAATAATAAAATTAACAAGTTTAATCTTTCATAAGTTTTAATTTAGTTTGATATTAGCCATTGTTGCTACCTCCTGCTAACCCCCCTCCCCCAAATCTTGTGTAGATATTGATGAATGGTGTGTTGTTGTGGATGGCTTCAGACAAAGAGGGTCAACAGATTCATGATTGATGGAAGTTTATGAGAGATAACAAAGAGGGGTGTAATTATATTGTATTATTTTGAGTGGAAGTTGACAGGTTTTCCATGGAGATGTACTCTAGTAGTAAGTTTTTCCAAGATGTAATATGTATGGTGTTCCTTGATTTCCAGTTCATGAGGATAGTTTTCTTGGCGATAGTTAGAGCCACTAGGAGTAATTAACTATCTGTATCGTTTGAGTTGATTATGGATATGTCACCTAATATACAAAGGAAGTATATAAATAAAAGAAAGTACAACAGACATGGAAATAGCAAAAAAAAAAAAAAAAAAAAACATAATAGTAATGATAACTGTAATAATAATAATAATAATAATAATAATAATAATAGTAATAATGGCATTAATAACAAAAAATAGAGGATGGAGGATGAGGAAGGTGATAAGTAATAATAGTAATAGTAGCAGCAATAACGATATTAAACTTATTTATCCGAGACAGGGGGTGGTTGGGGAATCAGGAAGAGGACATATAAGAGTAATTAACTATCTGTATCGTTTGAGTTGATTATGGATATGTCACCTAATATGGAGAGGGAGGGAGATAATGGGACGTGACATCCCATAAGGTTGGATAGTGACTCAGTAACGTTTTCCCAAAATTCTTTAACTGGGGTGCAATGCCACATGATGTGAAGGTAGGTGTCTGAGATGTTTTGTGTACAATGTGAGCATGTTTCTGAAGTAAAACCCATTTTAAATAATTTTCGTCCAGTAAGGGGAAATCTATGAAGCACTTCATATTGTATTAGTTGAAGGTTGGCATTTTCCGTCATGAAGTAAATATTTTTGCAGATTTGTGTCCAGAAGGTGGCATCGGGAGCAATAGATAAATCTGATTCCCATTTAACATTTGGTAGACTTAATGTATTGTCTGATTTTGATATAATTCTGTATATTTTGGAGAGTAGTTTTTTTGAAGATATATTAATTAGCACTGATATTGGGGGGGGGGGGGGGGGGGTGTCTAGATCAATTGTCCTAGTGTCGATCTTTGTTTGAATTGATGATTTGATTTGTGAGTATTCCAAAAAACAATTGCTCCCAATGCCGTATCTCTGGACCAAGTGGGAGAATGATGCCAGGTTATTATTATGAAAGATATGTTGAAGTTGTGTGATTCCCTTTTCTGCCCATGTGCGTAAATTAAGCGGCTTTTACAATAAAGTCTAAAATTTTGTCCTCTAAATGAATTCTAAATTTCAACATGTCCCAAGTAACAGATGGAAAAATGGATATTCTTTGTTTAATCCAATTACATACTTCAGTCCAAAACAAATTAACCAGATAACAATGAAGAAATATGCGTTCAACAGTTTCTACATCATTATTACAGAATTGACAAATATTACAATCCACATTAAATCTTAATCTCAGAAATTCCTTAGCAGGATAAATTTCGTACAACATTTTAGAGTGCACTTCTTTATATTTTGGTGGAAGACATAACTTGCTTGCACCTAAATTCATTAATTGATTTCCTATTTAGATGTTGAAAAATATAGTCTCTTCTTATTGGACCATAGCTTTCCTGCACAAGACAATTTCTTATAAACTTATAAGTACACTTCTTGTGTTCAATATTTATTTTGCCTAATTTAAGATCCAAAATCTTGGGAATGATAGTGGAATATGTTAAAATGCCCTTTAACATATTAAGAAATGGTAAACGAATACTTTTAATAACTTTCAAAAACTTTTTCCTCACACTTAAAATTTAAATTTAGTGAAGAAATCATTAAAAAAAAAAAAAAAAAAAAAAACAGCCATTCTTATCCATAATGTGCAGCACTGACTGGACTGAAATTATGTTTAAACAGCATTTTCCAATACAAGATGACTTGTTTATGCAAATCCGGCAGTTTCAGTGGAATTTTAGATATCTCAAAGTCACATTGTAGAAAAAAAACTTTATACCTCCAAATTTTTTAAACAAACTGGATGGAATTGCAAACCAGTATGAAGGCTCATTTCTAATAAAAGACTGAAGCCATTTAAGTTTAAGTACACCATTCATAATATCAAAATCTATTGCCTTTAACCCACCATCCTCACATTCTCTTATTATATCATGTTTCCTTATATAGTGGTACTTCTTTCTCCAGATGAAATGAAAGTTAAGTTTATTAATTGCTTTTATCTTTCTGGAAGAAATTGGCAATGAAAAAACTGGGTAAATTAATCTAGAAATACTTTCAATTTTTGATAACAATATTCTCCCGAAAATTGTGATATCCCTCTGTAACCAAGAGTTCATAACTGATCTACATTTAAAAAAATTTTTGTCAATATTTAACATTTAAATTTTCTTGTGAATAGCCATATGTTCACATTTCGAAGTATTTAGCTATAATCCTGATGCTTTGGCAAAACACTCTACAGAGTGAAATGCTAATGGGATTTGCGTATGACCTTTTTAAAAAAGGGTTGTATCGTCAGCAAGCTGACTAATAATAAATTGATGATCCATAAAATTAATTCCAGCGATATTCTCATTTTTAACTAGAATGGCTAGCATTTCCGCAACCATAATAAATAACAAAGGTGAACTCCCACAGCCTTGCCTTATACATCTGTTCACCTGAAATCTTGGGCAAGTTCCCTTGGGATGAGCCACTGAACTATAATGTAATTGTGAAGCATTTTGATAATATTGATCAATTTTGGCCCAAAACCAAAATTTCTGATTGTCTGAAAAAGAAACGGATGTTCAACCATATCAAACGCTTTAAAAAAAATCTAAAAATAAAATAAAACCATCCTTTTCAATTAAATTACTATATTCTAAGATATCAAGCACCAAACAAATATTGTTATGAATTGATTTACCTTTAAGGAACCCAGTCTCACTAATTATTTGAGGAAGTCCCACCCTTAACCTGGCAGCAATCACTCCGGAAAATATTTTGTAATCAGTGTTGAAGAGCGTAATAGGCCGTAGATTATCTAAAATCCTTTTGTTTTTACCAGGTTTTGGAATCAAAATAATAAGACCCTGCTTCACAGTAGGCAATAGATTATTATATCTAATACAGTATTGTAGTGCTTCAAACAATAACCTTTTTAAATCTTCCCAAAACAACTTGTAAAAATCTGGCCCAGGAGATTTACCAGTTTTCATTTTTTTTAAGGTTAATCTAATTCTTGAATGGTCAAATCAGAGTCGCAAAGTTCTTTAAATGAATTCTGAACAGTAGGGATATAATTTTTTACTTTCTTAAAGAAATGTTCTGAATCAACACTGGAGTAAGATATAGGTATATACATTTGAGTAAAACTGAAACACCTCTCTTGCAATAATATTGTTATCAAAACATTTATTCTGATTTATCAATGAACTATCCACAGCATTTCTTTCTTGACATCTTTTTTCAAGATTACAAAAGTATGAACTATTTTTCTCCCCCTCCTCCATCCATTTTGCTCTTGACCTCACGTGTGCACCCTTTGCCTTCCTTACATAAAGTTCATCCAGTGAGGAATGTAAATTAATACGTTTTTTTCTTATCTTCATCTGATAGAGTAGATTTGCAACAGCACATATTAATCTTATTTATTAACTGAATTTCTTTCACTAATCTCTTTTTCTTAAGATTTTTCCCATACGTTACTGAAAATGCTCAAAGTTTATATTTTAAAAACTCCCATTTACTACCACCTGGCATACATTTCTTATCGATATCAGTTATAATCTTCTTTATATATGTGCAATAGTCATCCTGAGTTAAAAGGTCAGCATTAAATTTTCAGTACCCTTTGGAATTACTAGATTCACCCTTTTGTTTTAAACTTAATTCAATCACACAATGATCACTTAAAGGAGCTAGAGATAGAGCAATTATATACATGCTTATAGACAGCCTCAGTGCCAAGCCAATAATCAATTCTCGATCTCACATTTGCATTGGGTTTAAACCAAGTAAATTGTCCAATGCATGGATTCTGAGTTCTCCAGATATCAATCAGAAGATTTGAAGAGCAAAAATTTTGAACAATGTTATTAACTTGGGAAAAATTTAATTTGGAAGGATCTCTATCTAGCCACTCATCTGGAGTTAAATTAAAATCCCCTCCATTTAGAAGAAACTCCGTGGGGTAAATAATCTTCAACTCATTTATAATGTCAGTGATTGAAGAGAGCAAATCACTATTCTGATTATGATTATTATATCCGTATATGTTTATCAACAAAAAAAAAAAAAGAAAAACTTGTCTAAACTGAGAACAATTGCTAGCCAATGTCCCTCATCATCAGCTCTGTGAAAAATGATCTTACCGGGACAATTGTGCAAACAAATACAAACACCAGCAGAACGATTTGTGCCATGACTAAAAAATATGTCATCACCCCATTGATTACAACAGAAAGGAGCATCTGAAGCTTCCAAATGAGTTTCTTAAAGAAAAAATAAGTTTGATTTTTGCAAAAAAGAAAAATACCTTTCCTTTTAACTGAATCTTTCAGACCCCTACAGTTTTGCGACAAAAAATAAACATTAGATAATAACGAAAACATAGAACCGGTCGTTAACTACTAAATATAATAAACACTGTAAATACTAGAAGAAAGTTTCCACGAAATAATACAGAGAGTCCCTCGTCACTTATCGACCATCTCACTTATCAAGTGAAAATCACTGTCCAAATACCCTTTCATTTTCTGAAATATATTTTCCATTTATGAAACCGAAAGGTTCACGAAATCCAGCTGTCTTTCCTTCTTTCCTGGCCTGCTCAATCTTCGGCTACAACGCACGTCTTGCTAATCTGTCTTCTCTTGTCAGGTCCTCCGCGAATCTGATTCCAGCATCCCTGCACACCACAGAGTCTTTCGTTCTTTTCCAGATCTCATCTCTCACTCCTCTACAGTGCACAACATCCACAGCATCACACATGTTGGAGGATAATTCAGGGGTAATTTTAACAAGAAGTTGGATCTTCCTGAATGTTCTCGCTGGGGTTTTCTTTCATTCCTCAAATAATGCTTCTTACCTTTTCTGTTTTGGCTGTTTTCCAAGTTGTTGTTATATAATCTATAAAGAAATAACTTATTGCCACTCAGACTGCTGACTCGTGAGATAATTCGCTTAACATAGCGCTGGATGGTTTCTATTCTCCATCTCCAGCAAAGTTCCTTTTTTTAAATAGCCTTTGATCTCTGGTACATTTGAGGGTGTTATCTCAATTTACTCAGTCATTTCCCTCGAATCACCACGTCATGATAAATTACTTCAAAATGACAACATTTATGACCAGATGCACATTTTTCCAAGAATACATTAAACAATTCTCAGTCCGGTTGAAGCATATTAAACTCAACACAACAACATAATCTCGATAGAATAGGAACAAAGCCATGAATCCGAGTCATCTCTTGTTTAATATGTATTTGCCAGGGCATTATACAACATACATTTACGCCATCACATTAACAATGCAAAGTAGAAAATGCAACATTAATTTAATAATAATAATAATAATAATAACAGCGAATAAAATCACGTGGAGAGTCATAATGCACAGCCAGCACCAAACGGACAGAATGGCAAAGCTAACTGAATTATAATTGCCACCATTTAGAATTAAACAAACTTGTATTTGTGATGACCCGAGCTGACCAAACAGTTAATTGTAAATTTTTGTGCTTTGTAGAGTACTGGCAGTTCAAGCACTTTCATAGGATCTAATTTGTATAAAAAGACTTTGATTCTTGAATTCATTCTTGTTAAGTACGGCTGCTGTTGTCACCGGAAAAACGTTTACCCTGCAAGTGCCAATCCAGAAGCCAGAAACGCAGAAGTGTGAAAAAGGCTAATTGGAGCAGCCTGGATCATAATCTATTCGCAAGGTAAGATATATCTTATCTGTACTCTGTGTATATTATTTGACAGATTTCATTGTATATAAATGTATTATTAGTGCAGTTGATATCGTATTACACTTGTATCAATGCATGACTATCCTTTATTTCACTATCTAGCGAATGGTACAAATTAGAGCTGGGTCAAAATGTGTTTTTCGATTTTAATTGTTTCTCATTGTGACAGTGATCTCATTGTAAATCCTAAGAATTGATAGATGCTGTTTTCACTTGATGCTTGAACAAATCTTAATGAAACACAATACATCACAGTAAGTTTTGTTATTTGTGATATGAAACAAAGCGTCAGATTTCAGATTCTGTCAATTGTATCACTAAAGTTAAACAGTAAATACGGTTTTGGTGTTAAATATAACGTGAGAGATCATTTTAGCGCCTCAGTACAAGCAGCAGTGCAGCACTCACATGAACCCATCATCTCTTCCTCTTTACTTCTACTTACCCCAGCAAATAAACATGAATGATCATCAGAAGGTGTTGAAAGAAACAGAATCACATCTCATGTAATCACTCAAGTTTTAAGACAGAAACGGCTTGTAAACAAAGTCACAGAAAAGCCATTGAGTGAGTATAAACTCTAAACTTGTGACTTAACTGGAAAAAAATAAAATAAATAAAAAGAATAATTTTGCTAAATATATGCACTAGATGACATTCATTATATTTTTTACTTAACCTGTTCTTCAATATGTAATGAGTAAATAAAAAAAAAAAAAACAAGTAATGACATCCACTGTTTAAAGGTTTGTATTTCAGCAAACTGGAGAAGAAAAATAATATCATTAGAAATATTATTAAAATAATAATAATAATATAAAAACAGCCTTACATACAATTTAAATATTTCTTTACAAATCACTGTAATATACTAATGTACCAATTGACAGGGTTTATTGTATAGTTACAGCATTAGTTGAGTGAGATTTTTAACTCAGCTTTAGCTTTATGTCTGAGTAAATCAATGACTAATGTCGTGTTTTTGGGATCTTGTTGTTCTGCATGTTTGAGAATGAAGATTATAAAATCAACTGTAATTACATCCCGAGGAGCCTAAGAATCTATCTCAATAGAGACATGGAGACACTCATTAAAGAATATGTGGTAAAGTGCATGTCAACCATTATAAATGTCTTATGGATATATTTACATTGATATTTATGTTCATTTTCTTATTGGCATCACTGTCTCGCTTTGCCCATGTGTGTATGCAGCAAATTAGCTCATTTTTGATTTGATAAAACTCACTATCTCAGTAGAGGTAACTAAAAGTTAGTATGAAAACTTGAGTATTGGTAACTGTTTTACAAGTTCTGTCAACTTAAAGATGTAAGTACATTGAATTCAAAACAGTTTTCTTAGTCTTGTTCTCTACAGTTCATTTGAGAAATAATAGCACATTTGCAGCTGTTACAAATTATAGTAATGCAGAGTAAAGTTTAAGTACAAATAATTACAAAGAAAGGTCGATTAATACATTTAAAAAATATGACATTTTGAAGTAAAATATTGAAATGGTGTTTTCTTGTAAAATGTACTCAATGTTTAATGCTTTTTTTTTTTTTTTCTTTTTTAATGCAGTGCAAGTGATATCAAGCCACTTGACCGTCCTGGAACAACACGAGTGCTCATGTTTATAAGTTTGGCTGTGTCCAGTTCCATCAGAATTCTCTTCTCCTTAAGGTAGTATAGTTCAAAATAACTGGCTATACATTTAATTCTTATTTTATACTGTCAGGCTGAAAAAGCTTGCTGTCTGGATTTAAACGAGTAAATACTTGATATTTAAGGATTGACTCATTACTTGAAGTGATTAATATGTTTCTGGCATGTTGTGTGTTTGGTAACAATTCTTTTAGCTCTAACTCATGCAGTGTGTAGCCTTTTATTTCTCAAACAACCAGGTCGGAAGTATGGATAACAATGTCAAGATTCATCAGGCTCAAACTGGGAAAGATCGTCCACCCCAGAGTCCTGACCTAATCCCTATTGAAAGTCTTTAGGATGTGCTAAAGTCGACTTTACATAGCCTGTCCAAAAAGGAGTTGCACACTCTAAATTTCATTGGACCACCTATAACTTTCATAACATTGTGCTTTGCTGTGGCATTGTTTAAACAAAATTATGCAACATCACAACATTTATTTCCATCAAGAGCTGCATTTACTTTTGGCCTGGATCTTGTATTGACAATGGGAGAGTCTAGCCACTCTGTAAAGTGGACTCCAGCACATCCTCAAGACATTCAGTAGAGTTAAGCTCAGGACTGGTGATGAATTCATGCATGAAAATGATTCCACGTGCTCACTGAACCACTATTTCGCAAATTACTGTGAAAGTGCAGAGGCTGAGTCTGGAATTGCACAGATGACAGTGAGCATCACATACATCTTTTGTTCAGAGGGTGCTGGCGTTGGTCCTGGAGACCAACCTACGGATGTTGGTGTGGAAATTCTGCAGTGTCACTCTTGGGTGTTTGATGCTTTTTGGACTGATTTATGTGTTTAACTGAAGCTACGCAATGGAGCTCAAGTGCACGTTTGAAGAAAATCCTGGATACAACCATGCTGTCACCAAAGAACTCTTAAGTAATAATAATTGAGATGTCATTTTTGAGACATCAAATTTTTGTACTTGAGTCCATTTAAGTGTTAAATGTTTAAAATGTAGATGTAGAATGTTCCTTTCGTACTCATGTACTCCTAACATGTAATTAAATATGCATGGAAAGTGTGGTGGTGCAGAACTACTTAACCCCTGAGACTATGGCATTTTTTCTGACCATTATCTTATTGTTCTAAATTATTGCATGTCTCAGATTTATTTATTTATTTTTTTAATGTTAGTGCAGCGTAAGCAGTACTGTTATCATCGATTTACCTCATACCTCAAATTTGATCTTATTTCTGCACTGTTAAAAATGGTTAAAATTGTTATTTTTTTTCTATTAAAGGTTTTTTTTTTTTTGCAGTGTGGTTGATTGTAGCAAAATAGTGTTTAACCTTAATGTGCATGTAAATATTAAGACACTTTTTTGTTGTTGCACACAAGTACATGAACAGTATGTCTTGCTAGCTCATATATAGCCAAATGCTTTTAAGCATTAATAAATTGATATAATGTAACAGGGTGGTCTTGCTGTTCTTTTTGTGTGTGTTGTAGTTCGATTTTGCTGTAGCATAGTGTGATTGGGTGGGGTAGGATTAAATATATGAAATATGTTAGGTTTATGATAAAAATTACGTACATCTGATGCATTTTAAGTACATTGGGTTTATTACCTAATAATACATATACATGATTCTTATGCATTTAAAACAAATTGAATTTATTGTTACTATTACATAAGTATTGTTACTTGTTTCATTTACATAAGGTTGGCAAATTTGAATCACATAAAAAATTATTAGTTTGTTTAAGTTAAAAATATGTAATCAAAATGGATGGAAATTTTATATGCAATTGAAATACATAAATCTTAAGAACTGGGCCTAAATATATATATATTTTTTTTGAGTGATACCTTAAAGGTACATATTAATACTTCAATTGTATGTTACCTAAAATGTACAAAAGTTTAGAGAGTTTAGGGTTGAAACCCTGTTGTACCTGGAGAAAACAGTTTGCTTTTTACCCCCACTCCCACTACCAATTATCCTGAGCTGTGTTAAATATACTTTTTTTTCCTTTCTTTTTTCCAGAGTAACATCTGAACATGGTCTACCCCTGTTGTACAAGTATGCCCTTTCATGGCATGCTTTAGCTTGCCTTGCTGTTGAGTGGAATGATTTACATGCTACAATTAACACTAATTACTGCCATATTTGGCCTAATTGCCAGATCACTTGATTTGCATAATTCTTTTTTGTGAATCAGCTGTTCAATGAATTCAGGTAATGCTCTGTTACTGACACGGAATTAATGAGGTAATCCACGGCCGATGATCACTGAAGTGATTCTGAGCCTCTTAGTTCTTTTAGTAAAAAGACCCTATTCTTCATTTCCTATAGGGCCACCAGGTTATTGCCACAGGGAAAACCCGAGAAATGACATTAAACTAAACTGGTGAGTACCTCATTTAACTTTCATTTTCTGCTGGCAGTAGTTCTGTTTTCTTCTTTCTAGCAGCATTTTCTTGTCTGAAAGGAGATACAGTATTGGGAAGGTACAAACAGAGTTACACAGGCTGTTCTGACACATGCTATGACTACCTACTATTTTTTTTTTTAAATAGTGTGTTAAACATTATGAGGCTGAAAGTGTATCAACTAATTCCTGTAAGGGTGATTTGACAGTTATCTACATTGTTGATACATTTTGAAATTCATAACTTTATTTATCTTAACTTTTTTCTTTTTCTTTGACATGGTTATTACACTCAAAAGTTAATCAAATATTCAACCTGTAGGACAATGTCTCTTTGTGAATGTGATGATTCCTTAGTAGTATGCATTACTCTGAATAATCTTCTGTGGTTTCAAAGAAACTTAGCAGGGCTCCCAGAAGCTTTGTCCAGTTTGTTAAGGACTGTACTGTTGAGGAATTTATATACTTTTTAGAGTTTATTTGAGAGAAAAATGAGAAAATGAGTCATATCCTCTGGGTTTGAGTGTGATGATTGTGTAGCAATATATTGTAGACAGATTGGAGATTAATCACAATAATCATGCCGCAACAGTAAAAATAATAACATTAAAAATAAAATTAAAAGCAAGTATTCAGATTATTCTTCCTGCAGTAACTTGAGCAGTGTGAAGATCAAGTCAAGTCAATTCACTATTATTTGTATATCTTATGTATATCTAATAATATATATATATATATATATATATATATATATATATATATATATATTATTTGTATATCTTATGGCTTCTATTTATCTTATGGCTCTGGCGACAACGACAACACTGACAGTTACCTCGCTTAATGTTGCATATTAAAACGGAAGATTACACACCTGGTACAGTAATTCGCAAAAACCCACCCTTGCTGACAGACAAGACAGAACAGTTTACTTCTGGTAAAAACTGTTTTGTGGCTCTTTAATGGGTCGTGACAGATCGCTGAATTGCCTCCGTTCAAGCGGCACACGTGAACCGATTGTCTTTTCATATTTACTTAAAGCGCAAAATAAACATGAATCAACATCATAGAGTATTTTATTTCAACAGCAGAAAGACGTCAATACACACATTTTTTTAAGTTTAAGTCCACCTACTCTCCTGTCTGATTTATTTGTCGGGCAAGATGGCGGATTCGTCATTATGATTGGTCAGATCAGTCAAGCTCTTTGCGAGCAGTCAGTTACCGTAATTCCGAGATGACAACACGTGACGTTCAGTGCTCGGTGCTGTTCAGGTCCTTGGACTGGGGATTATTCATTTCTGTTGCGACAGTCAAGCCAGTGAACCTGTGTGAAAGAATTTTACTGGCAGCTGTAAAACAAAACACAAATAACAGTTGCCCTGCAAATGCTTTATTATGACACTTTATAATTATTTCTTTAGGTTGTTATTAGATGGATAGCCTAGATATCTAACTCTATGCTACATGTCTTTCGTTTATGTTCACATTACTTTTGTATGAAGACATCTACATTGGCAAAAGTCAATTACACACATTTTAAAACATAAATATTACAAAATAACTGCTTAATTACATTTTACTACTGGAAGCACCACCATTTTTCTCTGGTTCCGCATGAGGTGCAGCAGTTCACAAGTTGTAACTAGGAGTTCTAAGAGGACGTGAATGCTTTTTTCAAGTTGGTATCTTGTAATTATGATAATTACAATATGGTGTGAATGCACCTTAAATAAGATTTTTGAAATACTGAAGTTTATTGTCAAGTTCAAGCAGGTTATTTTCATTTCCAAACATCCGTTGATAATAATTCAATCAAGAATTCGCTTATGCTACTAAGTAGCTTATGCCAGGCGTGACAACACATGGACTATGATAAAAGCATATTTTGCTACGAGGACTTTTCAGTTGACAGACAGTCCATTTCTATTTTTGGCACTCTTCAGCTACTTTATTTTTCTAGTCCTTGCAGAACATGCAGAGCAGTGTGCAAGGTAGGTGGGTGAGATGAGCTCCCCAATTGCATAATTTGTGGTTGTAAAAACTATTTGTTGTAATACTTTTGGCCATAAACTAAGAATACTTGACTTGTAAGTAATTTGTAGTTTGGGTTTAAAGAGTGCAACACTCTACTCATAAACATATCCACTGGCGTTTTTTTTTTTTTTTTTTTTTTAAGATGGATGCTGAGGCTTTTTAGGTCAGGTAGAATCCCTAATCTTTTGACGCAATTTGCTTTCTTGCTTCCATGGCTGCAATATGGTGTGTTTTTTGCCTTGGTACCTGGGCTGTCAAAGTATTATTGGGTAGCTGTCAGTGGGCGGAATCACACTAAAACAATAACAGACCTTCTGACACAGAACACACATTTTATAGTAGAATATTGTTTTTTTTTTTTTGGGGGGGGGGGGGGGGGTATGAACTTGTTGAACTTGAGCATGTTTCTTAAATATCTGCAAATATTTTACTGTGTTTTTATGCTTTAATACAGTCAAACAATTACATAGAGCACCTTTAAGAATCACATAATGTTTGGTGAGGTGACATGAGGTCTGATTTAAATGGGATGAAGGCATTTGAAAACGAAGTACTGTAACACATTCATAGAATGTAAAAATGCAATGTAATAGTGCACTTGGACAAATCTTTGCCCAAGTGCTTCTATTCTAGCATGTCACTTTCTATGTGCACACAGCAAGGTCCACTTAAAAAGATTTACCATATCTGGTGGGGAAGAAATTGATTGGCCTGCACAAACACCAGACATGAACCCCATAAAACACCTTTTGAATTTGAGAAAGCTGCGTGAGAGCCAGGTCCCATTGACCACTGTCAGTGTCTGACCCCACTGATGCTCTGGGCCAAAATGGGAGCAAATCTCCGCATCCATGTTCTGAAATGTTGTGAAAAGAGTTGCAGAGGAGTGGAAGTTGTTGTAGCAAAAGGAAGGATTCATGCTTTTTACCATGCTTTTGAAATTAAATGTTCAACAAGACAACAGAGTATCAGTGAGGTCAGGCACTGACACTGAGTGATGGGGCCGGGCTCACTGTTCCAGTTCATATCAGAGGTGTTGGGGTTTCGCTCTGGGGATTGTGCAGACTACTCAAGTCCTTCCACAAAAAGCTCAGTAAACCATTTCTTTGTGGACCTTGCTTTGCGCCTAGGGGCACTCTCATGCTGGAAAAGAAAAGGACCTTCCTCAAACTTCTGCAACAAAGTTAGAAGCACACATATCTCTTGAATGTTATTTCATACCATTAAGTAGTGTTTTCACAGGAATTACTGGAATAGTCAAACCCTTAATTAGAAAATGTTTGACCATATAGTGCATTTGAATATGTTCTCAATTTACTCATTTTAATTGGTAAGTGTCATATACCTAAACGTTTGCAAACTATACCAGCCTATTCTTCCCTACTTCATTGTTGCAGTTTGTATTTGGTTGATCTTTTAAAGGAAAGAAAACACATTATATATGCAACACAGTTAATATATTGATCCAGCTGTAGTCTTCTGTAGGACATTGTCAAAGGTGTATTTTGACTTGGTGATATTTTATTCTTTTTAAAGTCTTGATAATTACATTTTACAACAAATACTTCACTAAAAAGCTATGTATATATACTTTATGTAAAAGTCACTCTTTAGTTGGGGACCAATTCTCACTATTAACTAACCATTAACTACAACTTTTTCCTCAATTACCTCCAGTAACACTTTAGAATAGGGAAGACTTATTCACTATTAACTACGACTTTTCCTTCAATAAATTCCTAATTTGCTGCTTAAGTTTAGGTATTGGGCAGGATTAGGGATGTAGAATAAGGTCATGTAGAATAAGGCATTAATATGTGCTTTATTACTACTAATAAATGGCTAATATTCTAGTAATGTGCATGCTAATAAGCAACTAGTTAAGAGACCGTAAAATAAAGTGTCACCTTAACTCCTATTAATAAAAAAAAAGTAAGTTTAGGTATGGGGTAGGATTAAGGGATCTAAAATATGATCATGCAGAATAAGATGTTATGTGCTTATTATTTGCTATTTGCTCATGAACAAAGAGCTACAGCTACTGTTTGTATCAAACTAGTTTTTAGAAATAAGACAAACTAAAATTAATGCAATAGCTTTGTTTTTACCCATATCATGGTTACTTCAAATATAAACATACCAAGAAATTCCAACATGCCAAATGTTTTAGTTTTCCAATTTTGGTGGGCAATTAAATGCTGCAAAAGAAGAATAGCAGACAAAAAGTATGTTTCAGTAACATAAACATTTTTTTTGTTTGTTTTATAGAAGGTACTGTAGGAAACATGACAAAAAGGTTTTGATGACAATGACACACCAATCGTTCTCTCTCAGCAACCTCGATGTGGAAAAAATAAATAAATATCCATGTGCTACTTTCCTCAGGAAGTCATTCTTTTGTTTGAATGCTTTGGACCCATCTAGAGCTCTCTGCTGGCTTAAAAAGAGGTGCCTAACAGCATTAATTGAGCTGGATGTACCTATTGATCCAATATCCTCAGTGTGCATATAAGTGCATGTCTGTGCATGCAAAGATGACTCTTTACAGTACTTGCTTTTACTTCAGTGCATCATTCATGCAATAATATTAATGGTCCAATTAATCAAGTCCAATAAATGGAGAGTCTTACACTGATGGCAAAGCGAATATTAGACATGAAAATAACTTAAAATAACTACCATAGCCATATGTTGTGTCACTTCATTCAAAGATTATTCCTTGTTAGTTAATGCAAAGTTATATGTGCTGTTTATCTAGTTTGCTACTAACATTAATAGTACCACACACTATGCCTATTGAGGCATGGTTTAGAATGCAGTGTGTACTTTAATGTAATCTAAGTATGCTTTATTATATGCACTATGGTAAGTTAGCATCTACAAAGTAAAAATGTAGTCTAAATGACACATCTGTAGAAGAGTGACATTGCATGGTTCATTCATTTCTGCAAAGCCATACTTGAAAGTGTGATCACACCTTCAATAAGTTCACGCACCAGTACCACAAAGTGCAAAAACTTTTGGTAACACTTTAGAATAGGGAACACTTATTCACTGTTAACTATGACTTTTCCCTCCCTAAATTCCTAATTTTCTGCTTATTAGTAGCACAGTAATGAGTGTATGAAGTGAATGAATGTAAATTTTATGAATGAAAAGAGCACAAATCAAACACGTCATTGCTGTTGCCTCTCTGTGCATCTCTCAGAAATCAGAGCTTGGCAAGAGTAATATTGACTAAAATAATATATCATACAAGTTCTACTATTTGTGTATATTTAAAAGGCAACGATTTAAACCTTATAGGCTACCATATGATACAAAAATGAATGAAATTAGCACAGCGCGATCACCAATCAAACAGTCGTGTTGCACATCTCAGTCTCTCAAAGACCAAACCAGCTCGCTGTAAAGAGTAGGTTAATAATCAGCTTAGATACAGATACATTTTCTAGTAGGCCTACATGTTTGCTTCTTTATCTTTTGCTGGTTTGCGTGGCACACACACATTTGTTTAGTGAAGTTCAAAAAAAGACTGCTTAAAGAGTTCTGCTTAATGAAAAAAATGCGCCTTGAATTAATTCAGTCCTGTTCAGAAGATTACTAAATGTTTGTCATGAAAGCTCTCTACTTGTATGATCAATTTATTTTTAGAAATTAATTTTATATTTTAGAACACTTAATAGGGCAAATAGTCGAAACACAAATATTTTTCCACATTTTTTCTCCATACTTTTCCAGACCTGCAAATTACTTAAGTGAAATACTTTTTCAAACTGCGCAGGAGCCAAAGGAAATCGTGTTGTTTTACATAAACCTCTAAAATTACAATGCAGTGACAAGTGTGTTAAGTAAATGAATGTAAACTCTATGAATGAAATAAGCGCAAATAAAATAGCAGTATTGCACTTGCCTTTTTCCATGCATTTCCTGGAAATTACTTTCTACACTGCATAGGAACCCTTACTGTTTTAATTAGAAGATACTTAAATATTTATTTATCGGATCACGAAAGGTCCCCAAAATGGGACTCGATCTCGCGTTCCCTGAAGCACAACCGCACTACATCTCGAAGCATATACAAGGGTATCAGCTCTGACTGATATTTAAATAAATGTTATAATCATTAAAAAAAAAAAATATATATATATATATATATATATGTGTATATATATATATATATATATATATACTATATATTTTAGTTAAACCCGACATATTTGTTCAGTGATAACTAAAACTAAAAGAAAAGCTGTAAAACCATAGACATAATGGTCTTATCAAGTATAACTGTACGGAGTTCCGGTTCAAGCTTCGCCTACTTCAGGTTTTATCCAAATACAAATACATGTAGGAATAATTTTGTGATTGTTACATATACAAATACTGGCGTCGCTGCACACCCCTAGTTAGTAAGGTAGTTGTTAAGTTTAGGTACTGGGTATGATCAGGCCTGGCCCAAGCCTTTATGGGGCCCTAAGCAGAATTTTATTTATAATAAGGTCATAGATGTCCTGTAGGTTTCTTTTATATTAACCTGCTGGACACTGGCTAATTGAAAAAAACAAACAAAAAAACAAAGCAAACACTATTGTCTGTTGTGAACTATTGTCACGCCTGGTTTTGGGGTTTGTTTCATGTTCTTGCTTTCACGTCTTTTATTTTGTAATTTGATTCATGCTGTTAGTGTCATGCTTCCCTTGCCCTCATGTATTTCTGCCTTGTGTATGTGTCATGTTGTGATTGGTTGTTCTAGTCATGGGTCTTGTTCCTCATTGGTTATTATCCTGTCTTGTGGTTCTCAATTCTGTTTGCTCATTGGTTGGTTCTTGTCATGTGACCCTTAGTGTTTGCTATAAGTAGCCCTCAAGTTGCCATTGTCTCTCGTTGTGTATTAATGTTGTAACCCTGCTGTCGGTGAGGCTGTTTATGTTAAGTCTCTTTATGCCAAGTCTCTTTATGCCAAGTCAAGTCTGTTCGATTCAAGTCTGTTCATGCCAAGTCAAGTCTTTTGGATTATGTTTTGTCTTTGTGTAAATAAACTGCACTTGGGTTCTCACTTCAACTCGCCTTCAGGACCATTTGTTACAGAAAGCTAAACCGTTACCCTGAACCCAACAGTTTCCCCTCCTTGGACTGCGTCAAGGCGACTGCTCCATTGAGGAGTTTGTGGAGGACTTTTGTGGACTGTGCTATTTGGTGGTCTTTAATGATGTAGCACTCAAGGACATTTTTCGTTTTGGTTTAAACAAAAATATTTCTCATTTAATGCCTCGCCATACCCCTCACTGGTCTCTTGTACCTTGATTTTGCACTCCAGTTGAGTTGTTCCTCATTTACTGTAGGAATTTTTGGATGAGGAACCCTGCAATCCTACAGTACTCACTACACCGGAGCAATTTCACATCCCAACCGTTATGTCTGCTACTCCAGCGCCTGCTCACGTCACGCCTGCCACTCCAGGGCCTGTTGACATCACCCCTGCCAGGCCTCAGAGGCCTCTCCCGTCCATGAATCCACTCCAGTGCCCCTAGAGGTGACGGCTTCCACTGATTTGAACCTGCTCTGCCTGCTCCACCCTGGATTCCTGCTCCGCCGGCTCTGACCTGGTGGTCTCCTGGTCCACTGCTCTATGGTCTGCCATTGCTCCATGGCCCAGGCCCTCCACTGCATCACTGTCTGCCACTGCTCCATGGCCCCGATCCTCCAGTGTCTCACTGTCTGCCATCGTTCCACGGTCCATGTCATGATTCAGGTCCTGTTCCCCTTCATGTGCCTGGCCCTCCATCCCTCCCCCTGTTCCGCCTCTACCACCCTCCTGGACTTGGTGTAGGTATATCACACCTAGTTTTGGGGTTTGTTTCATGTTCTTGTTTTTCATGTCTTTTATTTTGTAATTTGATTCATGCGGTTAGTGTCATGCTCCCCTTGCCCTCATGTGTATGTGTCATGTTGTGATTGGTTGTTCTAGTCATGTGTCTTGTTCCTCATTGGTTATTGTCCTGTCTTGTGGTTCTCAGTTCTGTTTGCTCATTGGTTGGTTCTTGACATGTGACCATTAGTGTTTGCTATAAGTAGCCCTCATAAGTAGCCATTGTCTCTCATCGTGTATTTATTTTGTAATCCTGCTGTCAGTGAGTTTGTTCAAATCTTTTGTATTTTGTTTTGTATTTGTGTACATAAACTGCACTTGGTTTCTCACTTCAACTCTCCTTCAGTGGACCATTCGGTACAGCTATTTTCTCTGCTTACTTTCTACATCCTGTTATACATATTGCAACGAGGGCATCAGAAGATAAGTGAACTCTTTACATTTAATTTAAACAGCAGTTGAAGTGAACTGAAGTAAACTAAACTAAAGCTGAAGTCAGATATTAGTTCACTCTGAATGCTCCCCTTACTAGTCATTAAAATGATTTATAGTTAATTACATTAAGTATTATTGTTCTCTCAAGTAAACGGCAATCCCTGTCATATGAGAGCAACAAAGGGTGGTAATGTTTGACAGTTCTTTGATGCACATAGCTGCCACTGACATGTGCTTCATATCTTCATTTTAATGCTTTTCTTTTGTGCAAACCCAAAATAAAACACAACCAATATGACAATTTGAATGATTTGTAATGATCACATCTGACAAACAGATTATGCATGATTAATCACAGATTTTCTTGTTTCGCTTAAAAAGAAAGCCACTTATGACAAGAAACACAATAGTTACATCAGTTGATGTTCTAAAATTGAAATCCTAGAACTATTACCACTATTAACCAGGGGAAAAAAAATACAAAATACACCAGGAGAAAAAAATACAATTAAATACAGCTGATTCTATCTGACAAAGTGAAAATATTTAATTTTAGGACAGTATGAAAAAAAAAAAAAGGATTAGCCATGTACAATTCATTGATAGAGTAGAATGCCCAAGAAATTCTAAACCAAGTCAAAGACACAATTTGGAATTGTCTATCAAACATTCAGAGCTCATTCAACTCCTGGAGCCCTGTTCTACCAGATACAAGACAGAACACCCTTCACTATTGACAAAGTTAAGAGAGCAGGATGAAAATGAAGGCTGAGTGTTGGTATGTTTGTACTTTTTCACTCAGTGAAGTCCATACTACTATATGCCAACCATTAATAACTATGTTTCAATAATTGACATTTTTGTCTCAGGTGGTCTTGTTCATGTTTGATTCAATGATAGATCTTTCTGTCATATCCCTATGAGCTTGTACTAATTTCGCATTGTAGCATTTATCCCGATAGATAGATATGTCACAGTGCACACAGCAGGAATGAACGAGGAGACAGAGATAAACTCAAAATACAGTCTTTAATTCAAATCAACAGGGCGAGACAAGGCAGGGCAGACCACACGAATATACACAGAATAATTACACACACCTGAACTGAATAAACTAATAATCACACTGAACAAGGACAGGAACATGACCAAATAAGGACACAAGAGGCAGGAACACAAGACACACACACGACAGAGCAGAGGTCTCACAAGATAGATAGATAGATATGAGAATCACCTTGACAACGCAGACACACCGATTACAGTACTGCAATATAAATGCTACAACATTCCAACTGTGCAAATCAAAATAAGTAAATTATCTGGCATCCTAAATAAGCATAGAATTGAATGAAATCTGTGAAATTATTTAACGAGATTATGCATGAACGTCCCCAGTTTTACACAAATGCTAGGAGCTTTCCAGTACTTGTGAATAAAGTCATAGTATTAGATTGAAGTCATGATATTTTGAGGTGATTTATATTAAGTATCCATGAGGAAATAAATATAAAAATGTTATTCTTGCTTTAACAGATTGCTAAATTGCCATTGTAACTCACTGACTAGGTGTCAGTCAATCAATTTATTTTGGTCACACTTTATTTTAAGATTCAATTCTTGCTATTACCAAAACATTAACGACAAATGTTGCCTCAAACTCCTAATTTGTTGCTTATAAGGTATAATTGTTCAATTTAGGAATTGGGTAGGATTAGGGATGTAGAATTATGGTCATGCACAATATGTGCTTTATAAGTACTAATAAACAGCTAATATGTTAATAATAGGCATGCTAATAAGCAACTAGTTAATATTGAGAATTGATCTCTATACTAAAGTTTTACATATTTTATTCTGCAAACATGGTATGCAAAAGTGTTCCCTTGAAAAACAATAGCTGAAAGAGGCTTAATTATAATTATGCAAGGCCCAAGTTACTAAACCAATGGGGCACTAATCAGAATAATGGCAAATTCAAACTAAATAATTTTTAAAGCTAAAACAACATTACATAACTCACTAACAGAACCACAACCAATACCAATGTTGGCAATGTTTCAAACGCATCAGGTCCAATCAAAATATAGCAAACCTTCGTCCATAAACTAGGCCCTGGAATTTGTTGTTCACTACAGCAACATACTCTGCCTGTTGAGGTACATAAACAGACCTTACTGGTCGCAGGTAAGTTCTTTTTTACCATCCATGCTAACTCAATTTTAGCAAGTAATCCATAGCTTTTTGGAATTATTAATTATTATTATTATGTTTTAGTACATTATAGTTTCTGTTTAGTATATTATAGTGTCTTTAACACTTTAGAATAGGGACAGATTCTTACTATTAACTAGTTGCTTATTAGCATGCCTATTAATGACATATTGGCTGTTTATTAGTACTTACAAAGAACATATCCTTCATGTCCATATTTTCCATCGAGTTTGTTACACCTAAACTTACTAAGCAGCAAAGTAGGAGTTTATTGCAGCAAAATTTGTAGTTAACAGTTTGTCAATAGCGAGAATTAGGACTGAAAATAAAGTTTGATCATGTCTGTTTATTTATTTAGTTGTTTTCTTGTTTGTTAGTATTGCATTAACATATGGCCTATGTTTGTCTTTTGTTAACTAGCTACTGATTTGGTCATTTTAAACCTAAGCTAATAAATATATGTGATCAGAAGGGCATAATTATTTTTCACAATTGGACACAAGCTTTGCAAACATACTTTCAGTGAAACATGTTGCGGCATCATTCCACATCCATTTAAGTAGCTAACTATGTTAATTCTGAAGCCTGATCTGTGATAAAATCATTTCTGCTTATGCAATGGCAAAATCAAGCCATCAATTTAACAGTCATAGGCACATTTGTCTTTCTAGTAGAAAAACAGCTGATATTTAAATTGTGATTACATTATATACAGAAAGTGGTCAAATAAAGATCATTATAATTTCTGGAGCTGTCAATCAGTTCAGCATGAGTTCACTCACCATTCCTCCCGTTGAAATCATTGAAACTATCTATACTGGATTATGAAAATTGTTATGATGAGAGCATTCATGACGATATTTGAGCTCATGCTGAACGAAACTGGCCATTTCATTCATGTGTTCAACACTGGCAAATGCTTGCTATAAAAAATGAAAATAAATAAATAGGAACCTTTTATGGCGTAGATGTACTGTAAACATAACACTATAATCCACACTTTCCATTATTAGTTAATTATGATTAGATTTTATCCAAACATAGCAGTAGATGTTTACATTGTCTGCCCTGTGTTTGATTCTGTTTTTAAAAGGGTGTTTCTCTTTTAAGACTACAATGTACATTTATTTCCAAATTATGACTGCTTTTGATGTGAAAATGTAATTTAAATGTAGACTAATTTGACTTCAGAGAATATTATAAAATAATACAAAAATGCAGTTCATGTTCCCTTTAAAACTTGCCTGAACTTTCCTGTACTTCCTGCTGCACACAAACCCTGGATGAGAATCAATGCCTAAATTCTTCACCAAAATAACCTTTTGTTTCAAATGGGGAGATATATTTAAGTCAATTTTAACCTTGTTTTCATAAATAGAATATTGAGCTTCCCAAATATGGTAATGCAACTTAAAATGCATACAGTGTTTCCCTTTACCTATATATTCCATATCAAGTTGATTTCCATGCTGTCCACCTTTAACTTGTATTTTATTAGCTGAAGTTGATATGCTAAAATGCATTTGGTTCTGCTGTCTTTGGCTTAGCTGTTCGCTGACTGTCTTCCTCTGTGTTCTGTTCCTCCCACAGAGAGAAAAAAAGACAGGAGGGGATTACAATCATGTAAGTTTCAAAGAATTTACATCATACCTCACAGCTTTCTGTGAACTGATAACCTAATATGTTAATTTCAGTTGTAAATGCAAGCGTGGTTATTTACTGAATTGCAAGGCCTAGTGCTAGTCTTATGAGAGTCAAAATATGAATTGTACAGATTATACCATGTCACAGTTTTCCATGCATGGAACATGACATGCATCTTAGCACATCCACTCAAGCCAAACATAAGTGCATGGTGCAAGCATAGGGCATGGTGCAAAGTCATGTGTTCATGTGAGTCCCAGGGAATGCATACCACAAAAAATGGTTGATTAAAAAAAACAAACAAACAAAAAGTATTCATTGAATGCATCTGCAAAATACATTATCTGGAAAGTGCTGGCTATTTTGTTTATTTATTTATTATTATTATTATATTTACAGTTTTATATATGTATTGACTGGCAGTCATTTAACTTAAAACTAAACTAAGTTACGTAGAGCCTCTGAGTTATGTTTGCTTGCAACAAATTAAATGATTCCAAGGTTTTTTTTTTTTTTTTTTACAAGACCACATTTGAACATGACACATCCTATATGTCAGATAAGCAATTTCTTGCCAAACTTTACAGCCACATATTTATGTTTTTAATGCTATTGGTTTAGTAGGTTTTTGTAGGTAAGATCAGCTAATTAGATTTTATAGTGAGAGATTAAAATTAAGGGCCCTTTACCGTAAATCACATACATATATTTGCCTATCTTTAAGCAACATGGAAAAACATTGATGTCAAATGTAATGTAAATGAGTCAGATAACAGACATCTGAGACAGTATAATATATCACATGAGAAACATACCAGAAAAAAAAAAAAAAATGTTTTTGGGTTGTTTTGCAGCTCTGGGGCTCAGATGCTTTGCGGTCATTAAGGACATGCTGAATTCATGCAGCATGGTAATGATCCTAAATAGGTTAATGCACAGCCAAATTGCTGAAGATAAGAATTTGACATTTTGGAAGGCAAAGGCCAACTGGTATGTTGATATATGAGATACGATTAGGCAAGCTAAAGCTGGAAAAGCTTGTTGAAAATGCACATTTAATGAGGAAAAAGCTGGTAGTGTGAAGTCGTTTCATTGTACACAAGGGCATCATGCATTCAAAATGTACTGGGCACTGAGTGGGCATGTGTTATCTGCTTGAATGGGTATGACACAGAAAGAACATTTCAATTTAGTGTGTCTGTAGAACAGCACATACTGCAATGGCACATGATTGCAAAATCATTAGGTATTTTGTTTAACCTACTTAAAAATAAACCACAAGTTCCTAGACTTCTTCTTTGTTATTATGCACATACATAAAAAATATGAAGATTAGCCAGCCCCAGTTGGGATAGTGTTAGATCACAAAGTCCTCAGTCTTTTCTTGTGAATAACTGATCACAAAAGTGCTTATCCCCTCAACTATCTTGGCCTGATTACATCCAAAGTGCTCCTTGAAGGAAGTGTATTTGATGCAAGAAACTGCTGACAAGGATCTGCAATGTTACAAACCTCATTTCCTTTTTAAGAGAGGAATGTATCTCATTTCACAAAAAAAAAAAAACATGCCCTAATGTCCAACGCAGGGATGCTTGTGTAGCAGGCACCTTACTGTCTATAGCTAATTGCTGTTGAGTGTTTCCAGTATGCTCTAGAGTCTCGGCAGAATAACATTTTACATTAAATTTTATGCAAGGGAAGCAGAAAACTGCATTTACCTTTGTAAACATTCAGTACTCTGTGTTCCTTGTCCAGGTGGCACAATATGTCCTGGTAATGAGTAATCCTGTTATACTGTATGTAGGTGGAAAATTGTTACACAACCCTACACTGGCTTTTCAACTGCACAGCTGTTGAGCATGGCTTTATTCTTTTTAGACAGGATAGACAGGCCTTGTTACCACCTGTGATCATCCACAGGTGATGTTTGGACCTGTGAGCAGCCAAGATGAAGTTAATGAATTGGCTGGAGAACATGGAGAACATGGTGGCCAATCATCAGCTCTCTTGCTTGCATTTAGCTATCTTCTAATAGTCATTTCTAGGCCAAAAACTTGCTGGATAACAGACTATACTCTCTCTCTCTCTGTCTCTCTCTCTGTGTGAGAGAGTTACTGTGTATATGAGAAACAGTCTAGTCAGTCTAGTGCATCTGTTTAAACTTCACTTAAAAACCTCATAGTTATTTAAATCTTTATAATGTTTTTTTTTTCTTCTTCAAAGAAATGTATGCTGCACTGAATGTGTACTGTTCATGCATATGAATTTTGAGCCCGAGATTTTGATGCTTTAGTATGTGCATTTCAGGAGAGCACTACTACTACTGCTACAACTAATAGCCTAATAATGGTAATAATATTAATAATACTAAAAAATACAATTGTATTTATATTTAAATATTGTTTATAATATTCCCTTTTTTGAAAGACAGACAAAAAAAAGTCATTAAATGCAGGTTTACAAATCATGATCTTATGTTAACTATTTTGCTGTGAGAAGTATTAATGCTAAAAGTCTGTTCTTACCTCTTTGTTTAACCTATAATATAAATATTATACTAAGAAATTTAACATAATAAAAAGATTAAAAGGTTAAAATCTATTTGATTTAGTCATATTAAATTATATGTGGGTCCAGTTAATTTAGATGTTGCTACTTGAAGCTGTCAGTCCTGTCTTGTGTTTCCCCTCCTCTCGTGCCCATATTTGGTTTGTTCCTGTTCCTGTCATTATGAGTTTATTAGTCGCCATCCGTGTTTGTTTTGCTCCCCACCTGTTTCAGTTTTCCTCCCTTGATTTCCTCGTGTTCTTAAGCCCTGTGTTTCCCTGTCTCTATGTCAGCTGTTATATGTCAACCTGTCTGTTTGGATGTTCCGTGTCTCTTTGTTAAAATAAATTCTAAGTTTTTGTTATCCTTCGTCTCCTCGTCTCCCTGGATCCCGAGAGGAACGTGACAGAACAGCTGACCAAAAAATTCAACAGTGGCCGTGCCAGTTTACCCCGGTTTGTTTTCCCTTTTTGAAAAGTTTTTTGTTGTTCCTGTTTTTTGTTCCCGCGGCGATGGAAGTCGCCGCGCAGGTCTTCGCCCTTGCCCGACGGGATCTCCCGTTTTTTGAGTACGCGGCCGAGTTTTGTAAGCTCGCGAGGGGAATGCCGCTGGAAGACGCGGGCATTCTCCATCTTTTCCGGCTCGGAGCCAACCTCCACCATCCCATGGAGCTCCCAGACACCACGGGACTGTGTTGGAGAGAGGCTATTTACCGGTGTCTGGGAAGCGTCCGGGCCCGAGCCGGAACTAGCCCGCCATCCGCGGCCCCCTCTCACCAGCCGCCGATCGCGGCTCACGAAAGCCAGCCGCCGTTTGCGGCCCACGCAAGTCCGCCGCCGTCCGCGGCCCCCTCTCACCAGCCGCCGATCGCGGCTCACGCAAGCCGGCCACAGGTACCCCTAGGACTATTGGTGGAGTATGAGGGGATGTTGTGCCCGCCAGAGCCTGCCCCTCGCAAGTGCCCGCCAGAGCCTGCCCCTCGCAAGTGCCCGCCAGAGCCTGCCCCTCGCAAGTGCCCGCCAGAGCCTGCCCCTCGCAAGTGCCCGCCAGAGCCGGCCCCTCGCAAGTGCCCGCCAGAGCCGGCCCCTCGCAAGTGCCCGCCAGAGCCGGCCCCTCGCAAGTGCCCGCCAGAGCCGGCCCCTCGCAAGTGCCCGCCAGAGCCGGCCCCTCGCAAGTGCCCGCCAGAGCCGGCCCCTCGCAAGTGCCCGCCAGAGCCGGCCCCTCGCAAGTGCCCGCCAGAGCCGGCCCCTCGCAAGTGCCCGCCAGAGCCGGCCCCTCGCAAGTGCCCGCCAGAGCCGGCCCCTCGCAAGTGCCCGCCAGAGCCGGCCCCTCGCAAGAGCCCCTCTCCGCTGGTCCCGTCCAGCACCGCGCTGCAAGAGCGCCCCCTTGAATCCGCGCTGCAAGAGCGCCCCCTTGAATCCGCGCTGCAAGAGCGCCCCCTTGAATCCGCGCTGCAAGAGCGCCCCCTTGAATCCGCGCTGCAAGAGCGCCCCCTTGAGCCCGCGCTGCAAGAGCGCCTCCCTGTCTTCGCGCTGCAAGAGCGCCCCCTTGAATCCGCGCTGCAAGAGCACCGCCCAGAGCCTGCGCCACGAAAGCGCTTCCCTGTCTCCGCGCTGCAAGAGCGCCCCCTTGAATCCGCGCTGCAAGAGCGCCGCCCAGAGCCTGCGCTGCCAGAGCGCCCCCCTGTGCCTGCGCCACGAAGGCGCTTCCTAGAGTTTCCGCTGGTCCCGTCCAGCACCGCGCTGCCAGAGCGCCCCCCAGTGCCTGCGCCACGAAGGCGCTCCCTAGAGTCCGCTTCCCCTGAACCCCAGCCCAGGACCACCTCTAATTTCCCCAGGAAAATTTTGGGGGGGGGTAGTAGGGCTCCTGCCAGAGAGGCCGAGGTGGGGGCTGGGGCCGAGGTCTCGGAGGCAGACCCGCCATGGCATCCTAAGTCCCCTGATCCGCCATGGCCGCCGGACTCCCCGGATCCGCCATGGCATCCCGAGTCCCCTGATCCGCCATGGCCGCCGGACTCCCCGGATCCGCCATGGCATCCCGAGGCCGCCTGACCCGCCATGGCCGCCCGACTCCTCTGATCCGCCATGGCTCCCGGAACGGGCGCCGCCCTGGAGGCCGTCTGTGTCTCCTGTTCCCTAGAGGCCTCCAGAGCGCCCACCCCCCCCCTCCCCATTGGATGTTGCTAGGCGCGGGACGCGCCTTCCGGGAGGGGGGAGTAATGTCAGTCCTGTCTTGTGTTTCCCCTCCTCTCGTGCCCATATTTGGTTTGTTCCTGTTCCTGTCATTATGAGTTTATTAGTCGCCATCCGTGTTTGTTTTGCTCCCCACCTGTTTCAGTTTTCCTCCCTTGATTTCCTCGTGTTCTTAAGCCCTGTGTTTCCCTGTCTCTATGTCAGCTGTTATATGTCAACCTGTCTGTTTGGATGTTCCGTGTCTCTTTGTTAAAATAAATTCTAAGTTTTTGTTATCCTTCGTCTCCTCGTCTCCCTGGATCCCGAGAGGAACGTGACAGAAGCACATTTTAAGTTACTTATTTTATTCTATTTATTTTTTTACAGAGTGGTTTAATATTATATTTATAATGCAATGGAATATTTTAAATAGTTTTTGCTGTCACGGTGTATTTAAAAGGAGACTGTATTTAATAGCACCATGCTTATGGAAGCTGAACTAAATGACAGCATGCTAATGACATGATTAAATCAAGCACATCTTCATCTTGAGCGGTGTTGCTGGTTTGATTGCTCACAACCTCTATTGAGCAGGAAAGGCTCAGACGTCAATGAAGCACTAGAATAAAACGATGACAAATCTGTGAAAAATATGCTCCACACTGACTACCGTCAAGCCCTGCTGAACAGCTGGGATATCCATGACTGTTTGACTGAACGAGAAGACATGTCAAAAGGTACAAATTAAGTGAGCGAGCTGTAAGGATGTTCTCTAGTACCTTTTTTCACTGCAGTACAGTGCATGTCACAGAAATTGTTAATGGGTTAATAAGCACACATGCAGTCCATACAGGGTTTTGAAAACCATTTCACTGAACAGTGTCATTGACTTGCATGTATAGGGGCATTTCAGTCCAACAGCAGTTGTGTTTGATGTGCAAAGTGTTTACCTGAAAGGCCCTTCACTGCATTATAAAATACTTATGCTTACAATATCTCAGTACATGCAATTAAAATGAAAGAACATGATCTGAATTCTGTAGTGTATTGTATTATATTTGCTAATGATTTAGTTAACATAAAGTGTATTCCCATATGATAACAGAACTACAGGGAAGGGCATAGGCATATTTTGAATACACAATATATTTAGGGCCAGATTTACTAACAGTTTGTGCCATGCAAACCTTCTTACTAAAGATACATAGAGAAACATTAGCAATGAAATGGCATGGACACAGCTATTCTTGAGGCTGACCTTATTGCATATGCATTTGTAGGAGTTTCCCTTTCAGATACAACAATTATGGGATGAGAGTATTTGGTAACACTTTATTTTAGGGTCTCTTAACTAGTTGCTAATTAGCATGCATATTACTAGAATATTAGCCATTTATTAGTACTAATTATGCACATATTAATGCCTTATTATACCTAAACTTAACAAGTACCTTTCTAACTATTAATGAGCAGCAAATTAGGAATTTATTGATGGAAAAGTCGTAGTTAATAGTGAATAAGTGTTACTAAGTATTTAAATAAATTATGCAAAGAGATAAATGTTTACGTTAATCAGTTTACTTGTATTTGTGCCATTACTTAATGCTCAAAAACATGTCTTAACCCATTTTGGGCTTCTGTTGTTAGTAGATTACCCACACCTGATTATCATCGTCTCTGCTTGTTTGTGACCCTTGCTAATTTGTGCTGCTCTTGGTAGATTGTGTTGGTCATTATATAAATGAGCTGGCTGCTTCTGTGTTCTTTTGCTCATTGTCAGTAGATCACCTGAAGAACTTTCCACTCCCATCAGTGCTTTTATGGGATTTCAGTCTCACTCTAATTTGCCCTGTTTTGTAAATAGTGTCTAGAATATGCTAATGTAACCATTTCAAAAGCATCACATATTTTGAAGGCAGAAATCAATGTTTAAATACTTTAAAAGAAAGTACTTTAAATTACCATACGGCAGCATGCAAATTGTGTGCTGTTTGAAGGCATGCCTGTGGATTTTTTTGAAACCCTTTGTTCCGTGTTTATGAAAAATATGATAGATGTCTTCAGAGTGAGCAGGCAGAAAATAATTTGCTGCCTCTTCCTCTCATATTCTGGATAACATCTCTGAATTTTATCTCAAAGTCCACCATCTCAGTCATGCAATTTTAGTTCAAAGACAGACATATTGTCAAGGAGTGGATGATTTGTAATTTGTATTTCAGAAGATGTGGTCGCATTCATCATGCAGAAGAGATCCTCTTCCTTGCCCCTGTTTTTTAATGAATATTCTGATGAGAGGCTGTCTTTTACTGAGATGTCCCCTTCAATTTTCTGCCCTGTTTATGAGAGATTCATGGGAATTGTTCTTTAAAAAGCACCACAAAGTTCTTTGACAGCAGAGAAGGCAGAAAAAAAACATCTTTAGAATTCCACATTTCCATGCCTTTTGTTGGGTTTTGTGGTCCATTTTCACAGTTATTGTAATATTTACTTTTGTGTTTATTTTATTTTTTTATTTCTCACATAATTATTGTATACAAATTATATAAACTAAATAAACATTCCAGCAGGATAGATGTAGCAATTACTGTACATCACTAGATGTGCTTGTCTTGTCACAACGTTTAGATTAATCTTCAAACACTGTACCTGTATCTTACCTTACAAAAGAATGATACCTCAAATTGTGCAGCTTGTTGAGCAAAGGTTAAGCCAAATACCTTATCTGCAAAAGCACAAATAATGACTTGGATTGAATGAATTAATTCTGCAGAATAATTGGAAAACACATTTGTTAGATTAAGTTAGAGCATTCAAAAAACACAAGGATATATGATATTATAATCATCTTCTGGTGGGTATAAGTCTCACCCATAGCCAATTAAAAACCCAAAAAGGGGGACCACAGAAATTGATGTCAGGGTATGTGTGGGTTTCCTCTGTGGGTTTATGTGTTAGCCCTGTGAATAACTGGCCATCCATCCTGGTTGTTTCCCCTGCTTGTGGCTTGAGATGGTGGGATAGGACAATAGGTGGGATTGGTTGTCCTTCAAAGGACAAACTGGGGTCACTGTATATGTTACACCAGGTTACTTTTTGTGTGATAATTGGCAATACCCTCACGTGGAGCTTGTAAATGTGTTATTTTACTCTAGCCCAGTCGAGACTGAGACTGCTGCCGACGTTGAGTATTTTATATTCATCACAATGCCATGCACACTCGCTTCTCTGTGTCATTACAATGTGACTGGCAAATTGAGGTAAAACAGCTTATTACTTGGGCAGTACCCTGAAAAAGTATATGTATATGTATAATATGTGTACAGGGCCTAAAACAAACTTTTTGCCACACCTGCCAATGGCCGGTGACGTGTTAAAATTTACCGGCCAAAATTTTTTTTTTTACCAGCCATGAAACTCTTTTTGCAAAAACAGACATTTATTACTACTACAATGACTAAACATATTTACAATGTTTTTAATTTGTCCTGCTACTGGTGTCACTATTAAATGCATTTTCCCTCAATTTTACCCATTAATTATAGCCATTCAACATTACAGTATAATTGAAAGCCATTATTTTTAACATTTAATAGGCTCTGAAATATATAACATTTAATTTAAGTGATTTTAAAACAATCTTCACATAAACTATAAATTGTACATGCATAAACTATACAGATTATCTTTAGGCTTTTCAAACTACAAAAGTTAATCTGTCTCTATAACAGTCCAATGGTTTCTCTTTTTCTTTTGTTCTTTGCTTTATATCAATGACAGACTTCAGCAGGTTTCACTTTAAAATCAGTGCTGTCTCTTTAAAACCTGATGCACATGATGCAGATCTGTGATCTGTCACATCCGATTTTCTCCAAACTCTTTACCTTAATTTAAGACTTTATAACTCACTTAAAGGAACACTCCACTTTTTTTGGAAATAGGCTCATTCTCCAGCTCCCCCAGAGTTAATAAGTTGAGTTTTACCGTTTTTGAATCTATTCAGCCGATCTCCGGGTCTGGCGATAGCACTTTTAGCATAGCTTAGCATAGATCATTGAATCCAATTAGACCAGTAGCTTCGCATTCAAAAATTACCAAAGAGTTTCAATAGTTTTCCTATTTAAAACTTGACTCTTCTGTAGTTATATTGTGTACTAAGTCCGGCGGAAAATGAAAAGTTGCGATTTTCTAGGCCGATATGATTAGGAACTATACTCCCAGTCCGGCGTAATAATCAAGGAACTTTGCTGCGGCAGCAGGCTCAGTGATATCATGCAGCGCCTGAAAGTAGTCCCTGGCTATATTATAACTAGTTATCTAGCTGGGGACTATTTTCAGGCGCTGCGTAATATCACTGCGGCCATGGTACGGCAGCAAAGTTCCTTTATTATTACGCCGGAATGAGAGTATAGTTCCTAGCCAAATCGGACTAGAAAATCGCAACTTTTCATTTTCCGCCGGACTTAGTACACGATATAGCTACAGAAGAGTCAAGTTTTAAATAGGACAAATATCGAAACTCTGGTCATTTTTGAACGCGATGCTACTGGTCTAATCAGATTCAATGATCTATGCTAAGCTATGCTAAAAGTACTATCGCCAGACCCGGAGATCGGCTGAATGGATTCAAAAACAGTAAAACTCAATTTATTAACTCTGGGGGAGTTGGAGAAAGCCTATTTCCAAAAAAAGTGGAGTGTTTCTTTAAGACTGCGTTTATGAGATAACTCTCCAAAACCGCGCATTTTGACATAACTATGTGTGTTTTCCTCCGTTGAAACGCTACTGGTGTGCTGTATAAAGCGGCTCGTTGTAGGCTCAGCCGAACGCGCAGCCATTCAAACTATACTTCACTGCACCCTTTAGGCGGCGTACCCCAGGTATGTGTCGCCACATTCTAGGGTTATAACGAATAAATAAGAGAAAAGTTAATCTTCCGAAATGAAGCAGCAAAATCTTCTCAGGTAAAAGTTATTAGAACCATGTCTAGGGACAATCTGGCCACCACACTGCTCTGACCTTATCAGCCCGTTTGGATCCTATTATTTGATTCGCTCTTGTCGCTTATGACAGAACAGCATCATGATGATCTTCTCTTCGCAAAATATTGTTTTATTTGCTTATGTCAGAAACAGTTTAATCTCTTTAAAAACTGGCTGTTGTTTTCACTACATTGCATTGTAATATTTCGTAAAAGATGTAAACGCCAACTGGCGACTGACACTTACATGTACTGGCCACGCCGATTTCTACTCGCATTTGGCGCTTGGCGAGTGTTAATTTTAGGCCCTGTATGTGTATATGTACAGTATGTGTGTGTGTGTATATATACATATATATATATATATACACACACACACACACACACACACACACACACACACACACTTGACCTCAAATATATGTTCATTTTGATGATCCATCTAAAACAATTTAGGAAATGTTACTTTTTAGTGGTATAACAGCTTGGAACTGGGGCAGTACCCTCAAAGGGACAGCTTTATACCTTATTTACCAAAAAAAAAAAAAGTTTATAGTAGTACCTTAAGGGTACATATTACTATTTTTTGGACAAACAATACTGCCCAAGAAATAAGGTATTTTACCTCTAAAGAAACAAATGTTTACCATTTACACTATCATATCTAGAATCATAGGGATGCTGAATCCTTGATTCACAAACAGATCATTTTGTCAATGTAACAGTTACATACACATATTCAAATATGGCTTCTCTGCACAAATGTACAGTTTTTTTTTTTTTTAAACCAATCAGACTCATAACTTCTGTTTGGAGGATGATAAAGCTGGCCAGTAATATACAGTATTTATATTAAATATATACTAAATGTACTGCTACTACTATATTGAGCAATCACTTAGTAACCATCCAGAACACCTTGTGAGACATACTGTAAGACATCCAGTAGCAACCATATACTGCACTGTGTTGGTGAGTTTTGCATGGACAAGAACCACTTCTATTTTGTTCAAAAAATGTTACAAAAATTGTTCTGCTGTGTCATTCATATTGCATCAAAAGTTGGCATACAAATTTTGGAAGCTTCCCTTATCTGAAGGGGGAGATGCTTATGCTGCCATCATGCTATTAAAGATGTCCTACTTACTACTTAAGTCGTAGTTATGAGTATGATAAGTTCAAGCTCGTGCTGTGGGAGTTAATACAGTAGGAAACATTGAGGACTCCAGATGTGTTCAAGCATATTTCTCGAGGACATCTTATTTTGACACTGTACAGTATTTGCTCCCACCTTCAGTGAGAAAATGACATTAACTCATGCCTTCAGAACTGGAAATATCCAGCAAAATGAGCAAACCATTGACAAAACAGGATGCGGATGTGACCAATCATTCAATAAAGCTGCATATAGTATTATGACTTGATGCAGCAACTGTGATCTGCCTCTACTCAGTTATTATAGAGGTGTGTTTTACTTTGGGCAGTGGCTGGATTTATCTCTGAACATATGCCAGTAGTGTCAATTAAAACAGTCTGTTTTAATAGTGGCAAACTAAAACACACACATATACAGGTGCAGCTCAATAAATTAGAATGTTGTGGAAAAGTTCATTTATTTCAGTAATTCAACTCAAATTGTGAAATTCGTGTATTAAATACATTCAGTGCACACAGACTGAAGTAGTTTAATCCTTTGGTTCTTTTAATTGTGATGATTTTGGCTCACATTTAACAAAAACCCACTAATACTTCATAAGACCAATAATAATAATAATAATAATAAAAACATTTTTAGTGAATTGTTGGCCTTCTGGGAAGTATGTTCATTTACTGTATATATACTCAATACTTGGTAGGGGCTCCTTTTGATTTAATTACTGCCTCAAATCGGCGTGGCATGCAGGTGATCAGTTTGTGGCACTGCTGAGGTGGTATGGAAGCCCAGGATTCTTTGACAGTGGCCTTCAGCTCATCTGCATTTTTTGGTCTCTTTCTCATTTTCCTCTTGACAACACCCCATATATTCTCTATTGGGTTCAGATCTGGTGAGTTTGCTGGCCAGTCAAGCACACCAACACCATGGTATTTTAACCAACTTTTGGTGCTTTTGGCAGTGTGGGCAGGTGCCAAATCTTGCTGGAAAAGGAAATCAGCATCTTTAAAAAGCTAGTCAGCAGAAGGAAGCATGAAGTGCTCCAACATTTCTTGGTAAACGGGTGCAGTGACTTTGGTTTTCAAAAAACACAATGGACCAACACCAGCAGATGACATTCACCCCAAATCATCACAGACTGTGGAAACTTAATACTGGACTTCAAGAAATTTGGTCTATGTTCTTCTCCACCATTCCTCCAGACTCTAGGACCTTGGTTTCCAAATGAAATACAAAACTTGCTCTCATCTGAAAAGAGGACTTCGGACCACTGGGCAACAGTCCAGTTCTTCTTCTCCTTAGCCCAGGTAAGACGCCTCTGATGTTGTCTGTGGTTCAGGAGTGGCTTAACAAGAGGAATACGACAACTGTAGCCAAATTCCTTGACACGTCTGTGTGTGGTGGCTCTTGATACCTTGACCCCAGCCTCAGTCCATTTCTTGTGAAGTTCACCCAAATTCTTGAATCTATTTTGCTTGACAATCCTCATAAGGCTGCAGTTTTCTCGGTTGGTTGTGCATCTTTTTCTTCCACACTTTTTCCTTCCACTCAACTTTCTGTTAACGTGCTTGGATACAGCACTCTGTGAACAGCCAGCTTCTTTGGCAATAAATGTTTGTGGCTTACCCTCCTTGTGAAGGGTGTCAATGATTATCTTCTGGACAACTGTCAGATCAGCAGTCTTCCCATTGATTGTGTAGCCTAGTGAACCAAACTGAGAGACCATTTTGAAGGCCCAGGAAACATTTGCAGGTGTTTTGAGTTGATTAGCTGATTGGCAAGTCACCATATTCTAATTTGATGAGATAGTGAATTGGTGGGTTTTTGTTAAATGTGAGCCAAAATCATCACAATTAAAAGAACCAAAGACATAAACTACTTCAGTCTGTGTGCAGTGAATTTATTTAATACACGAGTTTCACAATTTGAGTTGAATTACTGAAATAAATGAACTTTTCCACAACATTCTAATTTATTGAGATGTACCTGCATATATATATATATATACAGTAATACATGAAAATTAATTGTGTGTGTGTATGTGCGTGTATTTTTTTATTTATTTCAGTACCGATAAATGCAAAAATATGTGTTTATTCTCTTTCATTTTTCATCATGCATTATGCATTTGTAGAATTTATATACAGCCTTTTTCCCCCACCAGAATGTTCATTTTTAGTGACATAAATTTGATTTGATGTCTACATGAAATGATATGGAATGACATCTTAGTGGTATGACGTTCATAACCGTTACTAGGACAACCAAAAGTATGCCTAATGGTGACAGTGACTTGCTACATGCTGACGGTCTGATCAGAGTTTGAGAGATGAATTAAGCTATTAGGTGGACACGGTGAAGCACGTTGAAATGCTAATGATCAGACTCTGCATTTTGTGGATAAAGAGCAGTGTGGTTTGACATTCAGTATGCATATGCCTCACAGCTCAGCTTTGGTCATATGTGTTTATTTCTCTGTTGCCATGGATCTGATTGATGAGAACCTCAGGGGGACAAACTGTGCCTGCAGTCCATGGTCATTTCTTCCTGTCTGCATTAAGTTCTTATATCGTTACCCATTATACCTTTCCTGACCTGGTTAAGAAGAGATCAGAGAATTTCCTCAGATGTGCTTGTAATCTGAGTCATCAGAGCACATGATACAGGTTGTCTCAGCTCAGTTGGCCCAGCAGTCATCTATGTAGAATGCAAATATCACAGGAGCGACTAAGGAGAGCTAGATGGTTTTGAGTGAATGATACTGGTCCAACCCACTGAGGCTGGTGAGAATTGGATTGCATTAAAATTGTAAATGGATGGGAAAAAAACAAATAAACAAACAAACAACAACAACAACAAAAAAAACGGACACTTTTGGGTTTAGGGTGGTCACTGCAAACAGCTGACCACAGAAAAAATAAATAAATACTGGTCATTATTTTTGCTACTGTATAGTTACACAGAAATGACACAAATTGCCTTTAAGGCCTCAGAATGCAATTATTGTTTACCAATTGTTGTTTTGATTACAAAATCGAAATCGAAAGGCTGAGAAGAAACTCAGAAAATATAATGTGCCATGCTGGGCTTGAATGCACTGAGAAGCACAGAAAGGAAGAAAAAAAAAACTAAAAAAAAAAAAAACTTTCCATTTGCTGTGAACTGATTGCGGTTTACAAGTACAAAATGCTAAAACGATTGTAAACCCTGTTGATGTTCAACAGATTCTTGACAGAGTGACTGCTTTTATGCTGATGTTTCTGTGCACAGATATTATATATTGAATTATCTTCCCTTTAAATGATCTGTCCTGCTGTGTTTCTTGCAATACAGAATAAATGATACCAAAATAACTGCTACAGTCTGCACTATTGATCACTGTGGAAGTGGTTATGCATTTACTGAAAAATAAACAAATACAACAAAATAATTTCTTTCTCTATTTTTTTCCTTTTCTTTTTTTTATGCTTGCATGTTACCGTGACATCTGAGAAATAAGTAAATCTATGAAACCAGCTGAGTTTTCAGTTATTTCAGGGAACAAATTGCAGTTATAGACTTGTCTGAATTGACCAATTTCAAAGCCACATCAACAAGAATGATTTGCTATTGTTGTGATTGGAAAACCATGGGAGAAGAATAAAAAAGTTCCACATGGAGTACTACAATAACTGTTTATCTATAGTTTGAATCAATAAACTGAGGCAACAAATCCTCTTTCTTGAGTTTGTAATATTTTACCAGCAATTAAAGTTTACATGTGGGGAAGAGCGGGGCACAACCTAACACTTTTTGACTTTATCAGGTGGAGTAAATTCACTTGGTGTTCTGGGTTTTCTTTTTATTTATCCTGAAAGAAGAGAAGTGAAATGTAACGACATGCCCCATAGAGGTGGGCCATGTTATAATTTGAGGGGTACGTTTTAACATGACCATCTAGCAGCTAAAAATATATGATCAAATCAAGAATAAAAAGTCTCAGTCTTTATTCACCTGTTTCTCATGGTTTATTAATAAAATTCATAACATTTATACAAGTGAAATACATTGCTAACACCATCGTCATCCTAACACGTGTGGATGTCAAACAATGTGCATCACAACTATTCCCATGTTAGGCTGTCCTCTGCTCTCCCCTATTTGTGTATGCAGTTTTCTTGTAAGCCAAAAATGTGATCTATTTTACATAAAGATCCCCCCCCCCCCTCCTCAGAGACTTGAAGCACATTATTAGTATGGTATACATTTGCATATATATTTTATCAGTTTGTATGTTTCCTTGGAATTGAACCCATGAGAATTAAAGCTTGGTGTTGCTAGATTCATGCTCACCCACTGAGTATAACAGGAAACAACCTAACCTTAGATGACTTCAGAGTGATATGAATGAGCTGATCAGCCAGACTATTTCAGGATTTCAGTGAGTGTCAAATAACCCTGCCAAAACCTTGACTGCCTTCCCAGAGCTAGCTACCTTTTCTGTAAAGTGTCATTTTAGGTTGTCTTTTAAATAGACTCAAGTTTATAAGGAACGCGAATTTGATTGCAAAACCATCTATAATCTTTCAAACCTCAAAGACCAAGCAACAGGAATTTTATATATATAAAATTCCTGTTGCTTGGTCTTTGAGGTTTGAAAGATTATAAATGGTTTTGCAATCAAATTCTCATATATATATATAATATATAATATATAATAATAATTTTTTTCACATGTAGTTGTCAGTTTATTGCAGATCACTTCTGAATGTTTTACAGTCTTTTTCTGATCATGGTTCTTCCTCCTCCGTTTGTGCAGAAAAGTATAAAATCATTTAGTTCTAAAAGTTATAGCCTCTGGCATAGTAAGAGATGTGGGAGGGCAAGCTGTTATCTAACTAAAATAACTGGGTTGTATTATAATTATTATTATTATTTTTTAATCTGATTAATTATATATATATATAAGTCATTTGAAAAGTTTCTTGTTTAAAGCCACATTTAACTCAAACTAGTTTTGTCAGATTACATGACTGCCAATGAAGAGCCAATTTATTGCATTCTCAGTAGTTTAGTTAGAGCATCTTCAGTATTGGCTAATTAATAGAGTTAATCCTTGCAACCTGATTTCATAAGAAAATCATGACTGTGCATACATTTTGACGAATGTCACCTCAAATGCCATTTAGAAAAACAATGATTTATTTATTTTTTATGTTTCAGGGGTTCAGCAAAGTCAGGTTTCACACAAAGTCAACTTGTATGGATACAAACTCCAAGGTGTGGATTCACTCACAATCTCAGCATTTTACCGTTGACTAAAATTACCTTTGCTAGAGCAGGATAAATTTGATAATTACTTGGCTAAATAAGGACTGTGCATGTTTCTTTTATGTGTCTTCCTGAACACAGACATCACATCAGATTTTTTTTTCTTTGGACAAATGCACAAGAACTACAAGAAAAGTCAAAATGATGCTGGTTGATTGAATAAATTTAAGAGATCATCAAAGAACATTCAGTGTAAAACATTCCTGAAGGCCATTCTTGAATGAAAAGACTTGAATCATTGCAAACGTAAATGTGAAAAACAGAGCTAATTGATAGCATGCTGCAATTCATGAAATACAGGCTTCTTGGTTAAACCAACTTGTTGAACCATCCAGGTGCTCTCATTAAATACTGAACTTTACAGAAATAAAAAATAATTCAGATATCATTTTTTTTTCCCATTTATTTTTGATGTAACGGTACATTTTGCTACACATGCTCGTGAATGTCTCTAGTCTTCAGTCTTTGCAGTAGCTATGTTTGCCCTGGCGCACTGCAGGGATTTCTGCAGGGAGAAATTTTGATCCTATTTCTCAGCAGGCCCACGGAGAGTTGTCTAAGAGAAGTGTCTGATATGGTAAATAGGCGCAGAATTACATAAATAATTTAAGGGGGTGTTCATTAATAAAACCTACTTTACAAGTCTCTTTTAAGCAGAGAGATGCAAGCTTGTGAGAAAATGCTGACAATTTTGACCAGAGACGGACAAGGTCAGGACAGGGTCACTTGCTGCTGTGACACAGATGAGTATCTGTTTGACCCCTAAACAGATTAATCATAACAGAGAGGACTGCACCCCACCTCGCTCATACATTTTACTTTCACATGCAATCAAAAACCCTCACTTGCGGCAGTGCTGTTCGGCATCTTTTTCTCACAAGGTCTTTGTAACCTCTATTCATTCATCTCTGATGAAAGCCTACATTACAAGGACTCAGCGTCAGTAATACAGGCTGTTCTTTGTCAAGCTAACAGCTATAATGGAGGCACATTTACACATAATGGATATATCAGATAATAAATGTCAAAAAAGGACTTCAGCACCAAAATATCAGGATCAATGATCTCATATCGAGATCCGAGGAATTGTCATAAGATGACATTAAAATTGCAAGACGTAAATGTGCGTGTTAGTATGAAAGGAGGTGAGGCTCTTCTCAAGTACATCAAAGCAAAAGAGACCTTTCAGTCTAATTAGTTTGTCCTTTATAAAAGGATTAAGGGCTCAGATTGTTATATTCATCAGATAGCTTAGGAAAGCTAATGGATGAATCAATGCTTACTGCAACTGGTGGATGCTGTTCACAGGATTAGTTACATAATACTTAACTTCTGCCAATAACTGCACATCATTTTCCTTGAAATGTACTACTTGGAAAGTAGAAAGTACACATAGACTACATTGCAGATAAATAGCAGATAACACATTGCATCAGTTGTATCAGTCTAAGTTTAATGACATATATTCCTAGACGGGTGAAAGCTGTTGTGTCTGAGCCAGCTCTTGATATAAATGCTCATGACATCAGGGCACCTATGCGTAAATCGCAAATCCTTGCATAATACAAAACCATACAGGCTAGTAAATTAGTTGAATGAATGAATGATGCATTTATATAGCGCTTTATTGTGTATTGCTGTACACCCAAAGCGCTTCACAATCATGTGGGGGGGTCTCTCCTCAACCACCACCAGTGTGCAGCATCCACTTGGATGATGCGACGGCAGCCACAGGACAACGGCGCCAGTGCGCTCACCACACACCAGCTACAGGTGGAGAGGAGAGAGAGCTAGTTAACACAAAGAAAGCAACAGTACAGACTCTGCAGAATACTCAGAGTCTGAGATAACAGCAAGTCTGCCAGTCGATATCATTAAATGTTTTCCAATACAATAATGTGCCTACATAGCTTCAAGCAGAGCTGTTAGCACCATTATATCATTTCATTGCCCAAGAACCTCAGAAAACAGAAAGATTCATTTTAATAATCAGGAAATATCCAAGCTAGAAACCATGGATAGATAACAATGTAGAGTGAGATGTACATTCTGACAGTGGGTAGGTGTAAGAATCCACCCACCAGCCCAAAAAGCAGAATCCAGCGGCCCGGTCGAAGGTTTAATGCATATTCTTTTACTTGCACTTCTGAATTTATCAGGATTTAGTTTATATTTTAGTCTTCCTCTGTGTTCAATCTGACTCAAATTTCAAGTGATCATTAAATTTAGGTAATATTTCTAATAAAAAAAACTGATCACAAATATCGATTATATATTCATTTATATATTTGATTATTCTAGACATCCCAAACTTCCAATTATCTGTTTACTGGGGACCTAATGTCGCACAGAGTGTCACGCCTAGGGTTTTGCGTAGATCTCACGGACACAAACTCGCCAGTCTGATGTTAGTCAGAGGGTGTAGGTGGACTAATACCTAATTGTCTGCCGCCAACTGCTTGCTTATGACAAAAAGTGTAGTTTACTTAGTATTTTCAACTTGCTAGCACCAGTGATAGACAGAAATCTGAGGTTTCCGATGACGTGCCTACTGCTCCGTTCATTCATGAGCCTTCAGTTTGACCTATTTGTGGTAACAAAAGCCTCCTCACCGTCTAATAGTCATAATGATTTCAGGACAGTTCAGAATAAATCAAATATAACAATGTATTATTAGTCAGGTAAAAACGTGTCATGCCAATTGCACAATTAAACAATAAGAAGCCAATTCAAAAATAAGAAAATACATAACATGAGTTGTTCAAAGATGAATCTAAGAGTAAAATGTTTACCTGACTTCAGGAAGATACATAGTATGGAGCATATGAAATACACTTCACACTACGGGCTGATCTGGCTACAGAATCGCAAAGTAGTGTTTTGCCACTTCCCTTATATACCCAGATAACAAAGACAAAGAAATCTTCAGACCAGTTGTAAAAACATAAAAGACCTTTTGGTTTTTTGGTTCCCTTGCTCAAATGGTCACACCTGGTGTAGAGCAATGTTTATCAGATTTTGAAAGGAGACCGCCCACAACAGAAGTACAGAATTCACTTAAGTTTTCAGTATTTCTCATAATACAAGTGACTACTGTGAAACTGAGACCAATTTACCAATCGCACAGAGACCTTTAGAACGATACCAAACACGAAGGGGAAAAACAGTATATTCACAAGATACAGTATAACACATGGGGCATATGGATACTCTTAATTAACTTTGAGTGTAACCTTTTGGGGGAAAAGAGGGAGAGGCAGAGTTGGCAGGGGCGAGAAGGAGGTCGTAAATGAGCAAGTATAAAGGTGTTGTTTGCTCTCTTTGGAGATCTTCTCTCCAGATAACTTTTATTGCTTTATTGCCTGGCATATGTTTTGTGTGAGTTCCTGACGTTTTGGATTCATGAGGAAATATTTTCATAGGGAAATAATTTCCTCTCGGTTCATAGGTAATAATACTAGGTTTGATTATCATATCCTCAATATTAATAACAACAAACCAATATAATTTTCCTTCTGTCTTAGTGACTCAATTACAGTCATCTTAGAATTTGTGTGGCATTTCACACGGGAGGAAATTGATAGGTTGGATCATAACTATGGAGGTCCAGGCAGATAAGCACTTCATTTTACTTGTACTTGCCCTTAAGGAAATGTAGTTCTTGCATACCCATATATTAAGCCTTCTATTTCTGTTGCATATATTCATGTATATTAACATAGCATGTAAGGTCCTGTGGACTTTCAGAAACCTTTTCAAGTACATTTTCTCACTCTCAGTAGTTAGTCATTTTTCTTTTAATAATGTCTACATTATTATTTGTGTTTACATATGCAAACAGTGTATGTAAACATGTTCCACAGTTTTTTTTTTTTTTTTAATCAGTTCATTTTTGTATTATTTTCTCTGAAACATTATGCACATTTCCACCACATTTAAAATTATGATATGTGATTAGTAGTACTAAGTTGTAAAAATGGTTTAAATGACTGTAGCATAATTTAAAAGTAGCTCTGCAAACAAGCCTGCGGTGGCCCTTTACGGGCCAACTTAGGCCTAGCCTAAGGACCCCCAGCGGGCTGCCAGCACAGGGCCTCTGAGACTTTGCTCATTAGCAAAACGTTGGCCCTTTAGCGCTGGCCCTTCACAGGCAGCCCTCACTTAGCCCCCAGGAAGCCCTCACTATGCCCACACAGGGCCCGCTCTATTAATCTACAGCAATAAATCTGTTTACTTTTGAGCTACTATAACTCAAGTCTTTGGGATAAACAATTATTATATATCTGAAATGGATGCACTCACCACATATCTAATGTATGTATTATCAAAAATGTAGTCTAAGGGATTTCAAATCAATGGATTTATTAAATACAAAATAGAAAACATTAAATTCAGGTACAGCCAATTTAACACTCTTCAAGGGACTACAAATGATCTATGCAAATATAAAAATAATACAAATTAACATACAAATAAAAATAAAAACAAATTATTACTTTGACCTCTGCTGAAAATATGTTTTGATCAGAGGTGTAAAGTATTGGAGTAAATGTAACTAATTACTGTACTTGAGTATCGTTTCGAATACTTTGTAGTTTTACTGAATATCAAATATATTAGCAACTTTTACTCTCTACTTCACTACATTTTTAAATGAGTATCTGTACTCTTTACTCCACTACATTTGAAATGAGTGTTGGGTAACACTTTAAAATAGGGACAACTTATTCACTATTAACTACGACTTTTCCCTCAATAAATTCCTCATTTGCTGCTTATTAATAGATAGTAAGGTAGTTGTTTAGTTTAGGTATTGGGTAGGATTAGGGATGTAGAATAAGGTCATGTAATAATAAGAATAAGGCATTAATATGTGATTAATTAATACTAATAAATGGCTAATGTTCTAGTAATACGCATGCTAATAAGCAACTAGTTAAGAGACCTTAAAATAAAGTGTTACTGAGTGTTGCAGTTACACATTACATTTTGCACGGGACCACACCTAGCTTTTTTTTGCATCAATTTATTTCTGCTACAAAAGATGTGATATCACCAACTACAGGGCACTGAAAGTACTATATCTTGTACGTTTTGCCCTTACTCACCCAAACTTGTCAACAAGGCTGATTTGTGTGAATGTGAGCTCCTTTGCAAGTAGTTCACAGGTGTTTTCTATGACTGCAGCATGACTTACGACATTTATATGACGGCAATTAGGCCGAAACCAGCACATCCAGTGCTTTTTAATTTTGAGGTGTTCAGTTTTATTTTGGTTTTAGAAAATAAACACGATTGCTCTCCTCACAAACAAGCTCTTTCTTGTTTGTGTTACATGTTCTCTGTGCCTTGTCTTAGACTTTTGTCATTTCATGTCTCCCCGTGGTATTTGTAGTCAGCTTGTTAGCCTCCTGCGTGTGTGTGTATATATATATATATATATATATATCCCTAGTGTTTCTTTAGCTCTTTGTGAGTTGTTGAACGTAATGGTTGTCTGTTTGCCTTCCATTCTTTTCATTGTTCCCTTCGGTTTTTGGCTTATTGTTTGTTCTAGTTTTTCCATGAAATGCCTGCTTATTCCGTTGCTTAGTAACGACGGTGCAGGAGAAAGCGGAAAATGCTCTTTGCACTGTTATATATTTATGTTTTTGAACTGTTTGTTTTGTTTACAAAGTACAAAGCATAAAGCACATATGTTTGTCTTATGAATGTACTGCAAATACTCTAAAGAACGCTGAAAGCGAACAGAAATGAGACACAGTTTTCTGCTTGCACCTCGTCAGGAAAGTGAGTGAAACTGTCAGAGATGTCACACTGTCAAAGCCTCCTCCGTCACCTCAGTCATCAACCACCACTTACACCAGATCTCACTCACCTGTGTTCTGATCACCTGCACCTGGGTTCTGATCTCCTGCACCTGCCGATCTCCAATCAAGACACACTCAAAAGCACGCTGCACTCAGTCATTCACTGTCCGGTCTACCGTTCACAACCCCGAACAGTACCTGACTCTCCTAACCTGTGTGATTTACCTTCCAGTATTCTGTTGTCTCTCTAGCGATTCTCCCACGTTGTTTCCCCTCGTCTTCTGACTCCTCCGCTCCCGCTATCCTGCAAGAATAAAGACTGTCAAGCTTCTCCAAGATATTCCCAGGACTGATATCAGTATCGCTCACTCACCTGCCATTACTCTCCACAAACTCCCCGTCAGCTGTTACCTAAATAAACTTACCTATGTTGTACTTAGCTGTCTGTTTTTGCCCCGTTTTTGACAGAAGACCAGACCAGGACAATTACCTCCATGGATCCTCGCACTTCCACTCCCGTGGATATCCTTGAGGAACTGGTCACCACACTCTGGGCTTCCCTCATGCCAGTCCCCTCACCAGCATCTGCATCTGTAAGTCCCATGGCCATGCCAGCTACCAGACTGTGGCGGCTTTCTCCTCCAGATTGCACTATTCATCGAGATGCAATCAGCAATGTTCCCCACTGAACGCTCGAAGGTAGCGTTTCTCATTTCTCTCCTTTCTGGTCGAGCGCTACTCTGGGCAAAAGCTATATGGAACTCTGACACTGCCATACTTAATTCCTTCGACGCATTTACTAACCATTTCAAGGAAGTTTTCGGCTCAACTGCAGGAGCTCTGTCGGTGTCAGACCAACTGCTTCGTCTGCGCCAGGGGGCTCAGACCACCCTCGAATACACTGTGCAGTTTCGGACGCTGACAGCATCCAGGGGGTAGAATGAGACAGCGCTCCTCAGTACTTACTGGCAAGGTCTAGATCGTTGCATCCGTACACAGATGGTAATCTATGACGATTCTGTGGGTCTAGAAAGCTTCATGCAGAGATCCAAGCGCATCACCCAGAGCTTGTCAGCTTGCCACTTAGGGGAAGTCGCTCACCAGTCTGGTGTACCCACCACCATCCCTCCAGTACCAGAGCCCATGCAGCAGGACTCTGTTTATATTGTCCTTCCTCCGAACACTTGTGCTTCCTCCTGCCCAGTCCGACCCTGGCTCATTAAACTCACTTTCCTGCAGAGTTTAGCTCCAACTTTGAACAAACTCACCCACCTATGATTTTCTAATTATCCTGAAGACACTGATTAGCATGCTCAGGTGTGTTTGATTAGGGTTAGAGCTAAACTCTGCAGGAAAGTGGATCTTGTGAGCCAGCAATAATTACCAGCACTATTTTTTTTCAATATATGCTAGATGTTTGTGAAACAACATGGAAAAGGCCAAATAAAGAGAATGAATCCATTATTGTTTCAGAAACACAAACCACACTTCCTATTGAGTAAATATGAGTGTTTCATTAGTTTATATTCCCCTGTCTGATCTTTGGACAGTATTTCTGCTACACATGATTTGACCACATTCCAAAGTGAGATACTGAACAAATGTTCAAAAGAGAATGTTAGGTTAGTTATGTAACCCTGATCTCTAACTGGACTAAGGTACCTCATTGTGTTTCCCTTCTTGTAGTTTGCACGGAGGTAATATTTGCTGAGAATTTGGTAGCAACAGGTTGAAACAAAATATATATATCAGGGAGACAGTGCTCCTCTCAAGTGACGACGTGTTGTTAGTGCTTCCATGATCAGTCTCCTCAGGCATTTCCCATAGTTAGACATATCACTTTTGTTATCAGGAAATTTGGGTTACGTAAATAGCCTAGCATTCTAACACAATGCAATGCACGCTATAATGCTACCTTTATGCTTATGCACTGTACTTATGTATGTGGTGTGAAAAGGACTAATCCTGAGATGGACTGTCGTGCCCTCATGCTCTAAGAGATCCATTACTATACAGATCCCCAAGACAACAAAATCAGCCAACCTGAATGATTTCTGCTCTGTACCACTCACCCCTATGATCAAGAATGATTTGAGAGGCTAGTCAAACACTACTCTGGGAAATAATGAAAGGATGGATTTTGTTCATTTGTTTTTTTCATTACAGTTCAGTATTTACAATAATTCCCACCAGGCCGAAACCAAGCTTAAGACATTCGGGCTGAGAACCCCCATCTGTCCTTATCAGTCCTAAGCCAGGCATGTAAAGCAGGAGAGTTACATAATGTAAATGAGACGTTCTTTTTCAGTCAGTCATGTTCGACCTTACGTCAACACTGACTTTAGGGGTCCCTATGAAAAGCGCAGAACCAGAACTGTGTTGCAAGAATTGATGGGGCAAGTGCTGGCAAGCGAACACGCCAAGACAGATGCACCTCAATCCGGATTCAAGGGGACATAACAAGAGAGACAACAGAGCTGTCCAGGGAAAGACACAAGTTTACAAAGGGAAACCTGCTAGAGGGACACCATGCACCAATGCCCATGAGGGGCCAACACTCCGAGTGGAGTGAGCTCTCACTCCCAGGGGGCACAGCTCACCTTGTGTCTGGTATGTAAAGGTGATAGCATCCACTAGTTAGATCAGGGGAGATTCAACCTTGCGCCTCTCAGGAACCTGATGATCAGTTTGTGCTTCCCAAGGATCTTCCATCCACTGCCTCACAATGCGCCACAATGGCTGCAACATAGAGGCCATGTCTGACTCTAAAGGAAGAGATGGCGGACAAGTTGTGAGTTGCATCATGTGACAAGAATGTACATCCCCCTCCCCTGCCCTTGATGGTTTATATACCCAACCATCGCAGTGTTGTATGTGTGGACAAGCTTGCCTTGCAGCAGCGGCTGGAACTGGCGTAGAGCAAGCAGTACTGCCAGCAACTCCAGGCAATTGATATCCCATTGCAGTCAAGCTCCCGTCCAGGAGCCCAAAGCTGCATGCCCATTGCATACAACACCCCAGCCCATCCTGGAGGCATCTGTTGTGACAACAACATGCCTTGACATTTGCTGTGAGGCACTCCTGCCCGTAGAAAAGCAAGGTCCGACCACAGCCTAAAAAAGGCGGTTGTGGAGACTGTGCTGAAGGTCTCATATGTAACAATCTGAGTGGCGTGACTGAGGATGCCATATGCACCAGGAGCCTCTGAAATTGTTTTAGAGGGAGCGTCGTTGTTTAATGTCGCCACAATAACAGACCAGTGTGTAAAACTCTCGGACGTATTTTAAAGATTCTATGAACTTTGAATATTTCACATACTTTTGAAAATACAGCGTTTAGTTCATCCTGATATGCGCTCGTCGTCACAGTTGTAAACACGACGGCTTTCTTCTTTCGTGAGGGGGTTTGGTGTCACAGCATCTTTTTTTCCAGGCGGGACATTCAAGAACGTGACACACATGTCTCCTGGAAATCCTGTATAATTCAACCAATCCGATGACGACTTCAAAACTCCTGAATGTGTATATTTATTATATCTCAGCCTCAGACATCACACCCACAGACTGTTTGCTAAATGTCTGATGCTGAGACTACCTGGCTATTGCTCTGTTGCAGGATGTATATGTAGAGGATGTTTACTATGTAAACATTGATTTATAGTTGCCAAGCCTATTTGCCATTACATTGATAAAGTTTTAAATTCCCAATAAGCTTAGTTAATTGTGACCATCTTTGTGTCTGGCACTTAACCTATTCAGTCTGCCAAATATAACCAACAGGCACATAAGTAAAAATCACATTTTGTATTGAAATTAATTTCCTTAAGTATTCCTTAAATTTCCTTTTTAGACTATGCAAACATGAAATGTGTTTTACCAGATTCAGTGCATCTTGAACTTGCATTATTTGTTGGATCTGGCAGGTTTGATCAGGGTGTTCTTATCCAGTATGTATCTAGATAAAGTCCTGGCTGGTGTAGCTGTGTTTACTGACTTTCATGAGGTTCACACTGATTCCTTTGCTCCTTCCAGCTGCCAGCAGTATAATACCTCTCTACTATTGCTTCTGGTTGGTTGTTTTACCTGATCATGACAGCTGCTTTTTTTTTTAAGTCAAATAAATTTCAGGGAAGAAAAAAATAACAGTACTGTCAAATGAGTAATTGCGATTAATTGCATCCAAAATACAAGATTTTGTTTACATAATATACAGTATGTGTGTGTACAGTGTAAATTTATTATGTATATATAAATACACACACACATACAGTATATATTTTGTAAATATTTACATGTATCTACCTGTATATATTTATAGTCATATAATTTATGTTGTATATAAATATATTTAATATATAAACATAACATATTTTTCTGAAATATATATATATATGCATGTATGTGTATTATATACATAATAAATATACACAGTACACACACACATATTATATAAACATAAACTTTTATTTTGGATGCGATTAATTGCGATTAATTGTTTGACAGCACTATTACAGACATAACTGAAATGCGGGGCATTGCTTATGACTTGCAGGACATGGGAGAAAGTCCTAATTTCGGGACTGTCCTGCATTTCACCCTTACCCCAATACAAGAATTAAGAGTACTAACTAAACTGTACTGTATGTTTTTTTTTTTGTGGTAACACTTTGCAATAAAGTTATTTTATTTATTTATTTATTTTCATTTTTTAATACTCATGGCGATCTGGTGGTAGACAAACAATTTCAATGCTAGTGTACAAGTGTGTATATGATAAATAAAAATAATGAACTCTGATGAACCATGGAATTAAAGAAAGACTAGTAAGCTTGACACAATAAACTAGTTCATACTATAATAATTTATTTAAAATTCTAATAAATCAAAGGCAAATGTTGATTTATTGCCCTGTTTCTAGACTTAAGTAAGTCCCTTCAAAACTATTGGTTCTGTTGGCGTACAGACATACAGAAAGTTCCCTTACACAGCTCAGAAAATGTAATTTTACACAACTGTGGACCTCATAAAGAATTCTGCTCCAGTGTGCAAAGAAAGGCAGAGAGACAGAGAAAAATGGTCTTGGCCCTGGTTTAGCCCTCACTTCTCTCTCCTGATATTGCACTCTTTTCCTTTCCTGTTTTTTATTTATTTATTTTATTTTTTATCTCCTTCTTGCGATCTTTAATCTGTTTCTCTCTCACTCTTTCTCTCTCTGTCTCTGTCTGTTTTTCAAAATCCGGAAACCACCCTCTTTCCATCCCACAGTGCAAGGTGATTTACATCTAACACCTGTGTGATGGACCTTCTAATAGAGTCCTACTAAATCAACAGAACTCAGCTGTACACCTGAGCCGAAGTCAAAACTGACTGTGAGCTCAACCCAGGGTATTCTGTAGGGTTTACCCCCTGCATAATGAGGAGGCGTAATGAAGGCCTAGTTTACAGGCACTATCGAGCACAACTAATTGTGTTTTGCTTGGCAACACTAGGTTCCCCTGGCTTCAGACAACTGCAAAGGCCACACAGTGTAGTCAGGCTGAGAATTCTTCCTTCGCATCCATTACTGGGACTGACAGTGACTGCCAATTCACGGACATTTCATGCCAGATTTTCAGCCCAGCATCCGGGCCATTTAAATGCAGTGTAACAAAGGACAATCAGTGTAACTTTCACAGCTAAATATAAATAAAATGACCACAGTTTAAAATGAATCTATATTTAAAGAGACAAAATCATGCTTTTCAGTGTTGCACTGAAAATACCTCGCAAGTAATTTGCTATATTATTTTGAATGCATCATGTGTAATGATTTTGTTATAAGGCAGCATTCACTTGAGATCCCAATCCAAGGATCATTCAGCATAAAACATAAAACAAGAAAAAATAATAAAAGTAACAAACACATAAGCACATTCTCTGTTCTACAGAAAATGAAGAAGCACGCTGCTATTATGGGAAAGTATCATTATACTTTCTTATCACGGATAATTACAAATAGGTGTTTAATATCACTCCAATGAGCTCAGACGACAGCTACAAATGAGTTGAAGCTAAAATCACTCAATAACTTTAATCAACAACCACAGTTGGAATTAGATCAATATTTACATACAAATGATCTGCATTGTGCTCCAGGTCATGGGCAGAGCTGAAGGTGAAACGTGTTTCATTGAAATATAGTTAATCTGACTTAGTGAGGGCTGAAGGTTGCTCATTTATAATTTATATTATCCACAAGATGAATGGAAGAGCAAAACTAATCTCGAGCAAAATGGGAGAAGTCTGGCTAATCTACCGCATTCCTATCAGCACATTGCCTCTTTTCTGTGAAATTCTGAAAACCTGATAACACGGTCCTATATGTTTAATGAAGACGTGGCTTGTGCCTTTGTGTTATAAAACAAGAACATTTCTAACTTTTAAAACTTTGAAAAAGTAGTAACAGATAGAAACAAAGGCATATTTTGCTTTAAAGGTTTTTGAATGAGGTTGATATCTGCGTTCATCAATGCACCAAATAAAGTGTGGCTTTACTTAGTATATTTCTGCCATTAATTGCAAAACACTTCTTAACTAATAGGTAAGGATGTCTAATGCTGCCTTCACGTGCTATTGGAAATTTCTTGTTTCCCACTTATGAAGTCATGATTACGAGCTTGTCATATTCAAGTGCTTTAATGTCGGAAAGATTCAAATGTAGCATCCCATTGGTTGACAATCATATAAACATTCACCACACTATGCATGCAGTTTGCTGACAATTCTGGAATTTCGGTCAATACATGCTTATTTCACTGCTTATAAAACATACAATATGCTTCGCGTGATCGTTCATATCTAGCCTATAAAAACGCTCCTTTAGCGACAAGACAAAGGGATGTAGTTGTTGTTGTTACGTCCAAGGACGTATTTAATGTGTTTTGTAATTGTGCATGGAGGTATTGGATGTGTTTTTGCTTGCTTTCTTTTTATCTCTTTTTCTCTCTCATCATGAGATAGGAATTCCAATCAGCTGTGTTCAATCAGTGAGGCCTGCAGTGATTGGATGACGATGGGAAAGGAAGTGGATAAGAAGTGGTGGATCTATGGAGGAGGAGAGAGAGACTTTCTTTTACCAGGGCTACGCTTCCTCCTGGTTGCCCAGACTCATTTGTTGTTTGATTTTTGGTTGACTTTTATTTCTGAGTAAGTGAACTCAGGATCTTGTGTTACTCTTAAGGAGAAAGAGAACTGAGGTTGTTAAGAATTGTTTGATTATTATTGTTCTATGTTAACTGGGTTTAATAGTAACTTTTTATGTTTATTTTTATTTAAGGGAACGTAGGGGGAGGGTGCCATTTTTGTTTGTACTTCTCTTTTCTCCTGGTTTTGGGTAGATAGGAAGAGAGGGAAGTTTTGTGTACTTTTATTTTTGGGTTTATCTTCATCTAGGAAATGTATAAAAATCTTTGGGTTAGTTAGTTTGGTTTTGTTTGTTATTTTGGCTTAGCTCTCCCCTGAAGGTTGTTCCCTATATGTTTGATTACCTTTTATTTTTGTCTTGAGCTTGTTTTTGTTGACTTATCTTTATTCAAATTAAAAAGAAATTAATTTGAACTGGTGTTTGTGTTGATTCTGGGACAGGAGGTTGGATGCCCTGGTTTTCTCTCCTAGGTTTTTTTTTCTTTTTTTCTTTTTTTTTTAAATTTATTTGCTTTGTTACTGGCTGCTCAACCCTAGATGGGAAGTATGTAACAATTGGGGGCTCGTCTATGTTAGTTTTCATTTTTTGATAGTTGTGTTGATTTGGTAACTTGGAGATTTGTCTCTTGTTAATGAATCCGGTATGAAATTCGCTGCTAAACACCATTTCAATTTGTTGGTAAGTAATCCTATTTCTAAAAAGTTGTTTGGAAGTCTTTGAAGTTTTGTGGGAGGGGCAAAGGCATATAGAGTGAGTATGGATTTTGATTTGTTAGAATTCTCTCTTAATCCTACTATAGAAGTTTATAATCGCTGTAGGAAGAAGGATTTAATTCTTATAGCTGACTTCTTTAATGTTAGCGTTTTAAAAGAGTCTACTAAACAGGTTATTAAAGAGCAGCTTTATGATGAATTGGTTTCTGATGGTATTTTGCCAGGTCAGTCAGAAGCGGGTGAGGAGGAGTCGGCCGAAACTGGTGTGGAAACTTCTGAGGTTTTTCTTAATGTAGATGCTTCTGAATCAAGTGATGAAACCAAATTGGCTGTTAAATTGAAGGAGTTGGATTTGTTGATTAAAAAACAAGAATGTGAGGCACAGTTAATTAAACTGCGTGTGGTACAAGCGGAAACGGAGCGTGCTGTTAAACTGCATCAATTGGATTTACAAGCGAGTGGGAGAATGAGTAGACCAATTCCAGTTCCCCGTACCAAAATTCCTTCAGATGTGATTCTACCGGTAAATCCGCCTATTTCTGCTGAACGCTCTGATTTTGATGCGAGTAGATATGTTAAGCTTGTCCCTCCTTTTAGAGAGGCAGAGGTAGATGCGTATTTTATCGCATTTGAACGTGTTGCAGGGAAGTTGAGATGGCCTAAGGATATGTGGGCATTATTGTTGCAATGCAACTTTATGGGGAAAGCCCAGGAAGTATGTGCTGCATTGCCTGTAGATCAATCGCTTGATTATGAGATCGTTAAAGCGGCAGTGTTGCGGGCTTATGAATTAGTCCCAGAGGCTTATCGTCAAAAGTTTAGGTCTCAGTCAAAGTCTTTCAAACAAACCTGTGTAGAATTTGCTCGAGAGAAGAGAGTACTTTTTGAAAAGTGGTGTTTAGCAAGTCGAGTTGTTGACTTTGAGCAACTCCAAGAGTTATTGTTACTTGAGGAGTTCAAAAATTGTATGCCGGAGGCTGTTGTAATATACTTGAATGAACAAAAAGTTAATTCTCTTTCTGATGCCGCTGTGTTAGCGGACGAATTTATTTTGACACATCGTTCTATACGTCCTGAGAAAACTAGTTATCCCGCGGTTAGAGTAGCGAGAGAAGAGACTTTGGTATCTTCTCAAACTTGGAGGCCAGGGAAGAGTGTAAAGCCACCCCGTCAGTATACTTCGGGGCGAACAGCGGGGAATAGGGTCTGTTTTTTTTGTTTAGATCCTGGCCATTTGATTGCTGATTGCAAGGCCTGGAAACAGAAAGCACCTACTAAAACTAAAAATGTGGCTTTTGCTCAGTCTGTGTCTGAAACTGATTGTACCTATGGACCATTTATTTTGCAGGGCACCGTATCGTTTGCAAATGGTTCGGAAACTAGACCAGTTTTGATTTTGCGTGATACTGGGTCGGCTCAGTCCTTTGTGTGCAAGGAGGTTTTGCCCTTTTCTGATCTGTCTTATACAGGTAGAAACGTGCTGGTGCGAGGTATCGAGATGGGCTGTGTTCATGTTCCACTCCATAATGTTTACTTAAAATCTGATCTCGTTACAGGGGTTGTTGAGTTGGGTGTGCGCCCTAAATTACCTGTGGACGGGGTTAGTATAATCCTTGGGAATGACCTCGCTGGGGCTAATGTTTTCCCTTGCCCTGTGGTGGCTAATAGACCTGATGCCTACCTTCAGCCGGATTTGTCTGTGCAGTTTCCTTCAGTTTTCCCTGCCTGCGTCGTAACGAGGTCCCAATCAAAGAAGTTTAACGATGTAATTGACATTTCTGATTCTTTTCTTGGTATTGGTGGACTTGGAAAGGACCATTTAGTTGTGGAGACTGAGGTAAAGTCTAGTTTGGATAATGTGACCGTTGAAGGAGTTCATTTACGGGTGGGTCGAGATCAGTTATCCCTAGCTCAGAAATCTGATCCTACATTACGAAGTTGTTCTGAGATGGCGAGTAATGTGAACGATATCTCTGATTTGAATACCACGTATTATTGGGATGAGGGAGTTCTCATGCGTAAATGGAAGCCTTCACATTCTGACGCGGCAAATTGGCAGGTGAGATATCAAATTGTGTTACCAACTGGATATCGATTACAGGTCTTAAAATTGGCTCACGAGCATCCTCTTTCGGGACATTTGGGAGTCACAAAAACGTTTCATCGTGTTTCTAAGTATTATTTTTGGCCTGGATTAAAATCTGCAGTATCAGATTTCTGCCGTTCGTGTGACATTTGTCAGCGTGCAGGGAAACCGAATCAGAAGATTCCTTCGGCACCTTTGTATCCCATTCCTGTGCTAAGTGAACCTTTTGAGAGATTGATTATTGACTGTGTGGGTCCGCTGCCTAAATCGAAAACCGGGCATCAGTACATTTTAACCGTTATGTGTTGTGCGACGCGTTATGCAGAGGCTATTCCGCTGCGCTCAATTAAAACTCCTCTAATTGTGAAAGAATTGGTGAAGTTTTGTACTACTTTCGGCCTGCCTCGAATAATTCAGACTGATCAGGGGTCAAATTTTACCTCTAAGGTATTTGCACAAACGCTCACTGAGTTGGGAGTAACACATAAAATGTCGAGCGCATACCACCCAGAGTCACAAGGAGCTCTTGAGCGGTTCCATCAGACATTAAAGTCCATGCTCCGTGCCTTCTGTGTGGAGACTGGTAAAGACTGGGCAGACGGGTTGCCCTTGTTGATGTTTGCCATACGTGAGTCAGTTCAGGAATCATTGGGTTTTAGTTCCGTTGAGCTTGTGTTTGGGCACACGGTTCGCGGGCCATTAAAGCTCTTTAGTGAGCAGTTGCTAAAGAAGTCTACTTCACCTGTGTCCGTTCTTGAATATGTAAGTTCTTTTCGTGAACGTTTACATCAGGTGTGCATGTTCGCTAAAGTTCATTTGGCCGACGTGCAGTCTAAAATGAAGAAGCGCTTTGACCAGAAAAGTGTGTCGCGTAATTTTCAGGCTGGTGATTTGGTTCTTGCTTTACTTCCTATCCCTGAGTCTACATTTCAAGCAAAGTTTTTTGGACCTTACGTGATAGAAAAGAAGCTTAGTCAGACGGATTATGTTGTGGGCACACCAGATCGAAGGCGGAAAAGTCGAGTTTGTCACATCAATATGCTCAAGGCATATCATGAGCGAGAGATGAGACAGACTCCCTCATCGTCAATGCTTGTTACCTCTAATCTTGTCAACTCTGAGCAGAGACAGGAGGATGATGTAGCGGATGACTATCACTGTTGTGGGGTACGGCTGGAGAATTCAGTTGTTTTGAATAACTTGCATTCTCATCTGGAGCATTTGCCGATAAGCCAACGAGAGGATGTAGAGCAATTGATACGAAAATACCCCTCTTTATTTTCTGATGTTCCTGGTAGAACTACAGTCCTGTGTCATGATATTGACGTGGGTACTTGTTTGCCCATAAAGCAACATCCGTACCGGCTGAATCCAATGAAACGAGCAGCGATGAAAAATGAAGTGGAATATTTGTTGAAGAATGGATTGGCTGTTCATAGTCAAAGTCCGTGGAGTTCTCCATGTCTGTTAGTCCAGAAACCCGACTCTTCTTTTCGTTTTTGCACGGATTACCGAAAGGTTAATAGTGTAACTAAAGCGGATTCTTTTCCTTTACCCCGCATTGAGGATTGTGTAGATCGAATTGGCTCTGCCACTTACGTCACTAAATTAGATCTCCTAAAAGGGTATTGGCAAGTCCCTCTAACTGCCCGTGCTAGCGAAATATCTGCATTTGCCACTCCTGATAGCTTTCTGCAGTATAATGTAATGGCGTTCGGGATGCGGAACGCCCCAGCGACTTTCCAGCGATTGATGCAGAGGGTTTTGTCCGGAGTGACTAATTGTGAAGCATATTTGGATGATCTAGTCATTTATTCCAACAGTTGGGAGGATCATGTGAATCGTTTAGATCTGGTGTTCAGCCGTCTGGCTGAGGCTTCTTTGACTTTGAATCTTTCAAAGTGTGAGTTTGCAAAAGCAGTGATCACATATCTGGGTAAAATGGTCGGTCAGGGGCAGGTGAAGCCCGTGATGGCCAAAGTGAGTGCAATCCTTGATTTTCCTGCTCCTGTAAATAAAAGAGAACTTCGAAGATTCCTGGGAATGGCAGGATACTATCGCGGATTTTGTTATAATTTCGCAACGGTGGTGTCTCCGTTGACTGACCTTCTTAGCACTTCGAGAAAATTTGACTGGGATGTAAGGTGTGATCATGCTTTCACTGCAGTGAAAGATTTATTGTGTAATGCGCCAGTTCTCTCGGCTCCTGATTTCACACGATCTTTTCAGCTGAATGTTGATGCGAGTGCTGTTGGAGCTGGCGGAGTGCTGATGCAAGAGGATGACTCGGGTATCGAGCATCCCGTGAGTTATTTTTCTAAGAAATTTTCTAAGTGTCAGCGTAACTACAGCACAATTGAAAAGGAGGCGCTGGCCTTGGTACTGGCGTTGCGACACTTTGAAGTGTATTTGGGGGGGCATTGTAGCCCAATTAAAGTGTACACTGATCACAATCCACTAGTGTTTTTGTCACAAATGTCCAACTCAAACCAGCGTTTGATGCGGTGGTCTCTCGTTTTGCAGGAGTACAACCTTGAAATTAAACATCGGAAGGGTTCAGACAATATAATTGCTGATGCGTTGTCCCGAGTGTGTGAAGCTGATGGGTGATGTGAATTTTTTTTTCATATAAAAAGAAATTTAGTGATGGGGGTGTTACGTCCAAGGACGTATTTAATGTGTTTTGTAATTGTGCATGGAGGTATTGGATGTGTTTTTGCTTGCTTTCTTTTTATCTCTTTTTCTCTCTCATCATGAGATAGGAATTCCAATCAGCTGTGTTCAATCAGTGAGGCCTGCAGTGATTGGATGACGATGGGAAAGGAAGTGGATAAGAAGTGGTGGATCTATGGAGGAGGAGAGAGAGACTTTCTTTTACCAGGGCTACGCTTCCTCCTGGTTGCCCAGACTCATTTGTTGTTTGATTTTTGGTTGACTTTTATTTCTGAGTAAGTGAACTCAGGATCTTGTGTTACTCTTAAGGAGAAAGAGAACTGAGGTTGTTAAGAATTGTTTGATTATTATTGTTCTATGTTAACTGGGTTTAATAGTAACTTTTTATGTTTATTTTTATTTAAGGGAACGTAGGGGGAGGGTGCCATTTTTGTTTGTACTTCTCTTTTCTCCTGGTTTTGGGTAGATAGGAAGAGAGGGAAGTTTTGTGTACTTTTATTTTTGGGTTTATCTTCATCTAGGAAATGTATAAAAATCTTTGGGTTAGTTAGTTTGGTTTTGTTTGTTATTTTGGCTTAGCTCTCCCCTGAAGGTTGTTCCCTATATGTTTGATTACCTTTTATTTTTGTCTTGAGCTTGTTTTTGTTGACTTATCTTTATTCAAATTAAAAAGAAATTAATTTGAACTGGTGTTTGTGTTGATTCTGGGACAGGAGGTTGGATGCCCTGGTTTTCTCTCCTAGGTTTTTTTTTCTTTTTTTCTTTTTTTTTTAAATTTATTTGCTTTGTTACTGGCTGCTCAACCCTAGATGGGAAGTATGTAACATTGTGAAAACAGCATTTACAGCAGCAATGGTTGTTCCCTCCAGCATGTTTAAAGTTTAAGATCGGCCCAACTTGGAAACTCAGGTATCAAAATTATTTCAGAATTTCCCAGTAGTAAATACGACTTGAGAGGCCATTCACGTCCAATTTCCGATTAGGAAACTCGTATTTACGATAATTCCGATAGCACGTGAAGGCAGCATTAGTCAGACCTGCTCCACTGAAGGCCAAATCCAGTCATCTGTCATTTTTCCCAGCTCTCTTACAGATTTTGATGACGATGATCTATATTTGCGGAACACAGTCCAATGGAATCAGAGCAGACATGTTTAAGCTTTTTTTCTGGCCATGCAACTACACTAGTTTCCCAAGCATAAAACAGCACAGTTTAGGCACACATTTTTGATAGCATTTTATTCAATCAAACGTATTTATGCAAATTGCTTGGCTGCTGAAAAATCTTCAGACATGTACAATAAGAGCCACTGCTCTGCCGTGTAAATCACAATGTTTGCAGGGCAAGGAAAGGCTCTTTTTTTCCCACTGAAAAGAAAAAGACAGAGATGTGTGTTGAGTGATGTAGGATGTCAGATGACTTTTGTCTTTTCCCAGAACCTCCCTTATGTAATCACCTCATGCAACTCTGTGATGATGATTTAGACTGATGAGTGATGCAATGTTTGAGAAACCGCAAAGCTCTTTAAAAAGACACTGAACCTCTCCGTCATTAGTCTCTTGAGCATGATGATCTTCCTTTGCTTCTCAGACATTCCATTTGATGACATTTTCTGAAATCTCTTTGATTTCAACCCAAGGACTACAGTATATGGACTGACAGGAACAGCCAATATAATGAGTTCAAAGAAATGAAGAGCTTATTGAAGATTTTTTATTAGCTTTTTTCTGCTCTATCATCCAATGAAATTGACTGCAGCCTCATGTAGCCAAATACATTTCAGGTATTTGGTAAATAATACATGGGATTAATAAACGACTAAATCTCCTAGAATTAGAAATAACAATTAATGGCCGTGACATAAAAACACAATAAAATATACATGTAAAAGTGATTGAGAGAAAACCAACTAAAATGGTTTGTACGTCTAGCACATTTCAAGGTAATTAAGAAACTCAAGTTCACCAAGTGTTACTGTTATTAATTCATTAGGCAGGGAAACGTCTCGAGGGAATGTTTTATCTAGATTTATACTAGGCAGAGAATTTTCATTACTCTACCCATAATCCTAACTGAATAATACATTTATGAGGCTGGAAACACATTAATATGCATCTAAGGGATCCCAGGATACTCAGTTCTATTTCATGGCTCCCAGTTGAGTAAGGTTGATACATTATTCCCATTTGTAAATTTGGCATGGGAAGTCCCAAAAATGACTTTATGAGTCATTATTTTAAATGGCTCAATGTATTTTAAATTAACAGGAGATTACATCTGCACATTGTGCAATAGTGGAATCGGATAGGAGACGGAGATCTCTGGATGGATTGTAATCATTTGTTGACAATTACATGGTTTAATAAGTCACTTTAACGATGCGATTAAATCAGGCCTCAAACAATAATGCTTTAGTGACATTATTAGGGCTGTCAAATTAACATGTGAATTTAGTACAAGTAATGCATATCTGACCTTTTTGTAAATCCTGTAATAAGGGCTTATGTTAAATCATATGGAATTAAATATATACATTAATATGCAATATTAAATCCACTGACAGGTGAAGTGAATAACATTTATATTGCTACAATGGCACCTGTCAAGGGGTGGGATATATTAGTTCATTTAATTAGTTCGAAGCAGGAAAAATGGGAAAGCAAAACGATCTGAGTGACTTTGACAAGGGCCAAATAGTGAAAGCTAGACAACTGAGTCAGATCATTTCCAAAATGACAAGTTTTGAATAGTGTTCCCGGTTTACAGTGGTTAGTATCTAACACAAGTGGTGAAAGGGAGGACAACCAGTGAACTGGCATCAGAGTCATGGGCACCCAATGCTCATCGATGTATGTGCTGAGCAAAGATTAGCACTGGTCCGATCACACAGAAGAGATACTGAGCTCAAATTGCTTAAAAAAACGTAAGACTAGGCATGATGACAAACACATATTGTAGTTGTTTGCTGTGTATGGGGCTGCATAACTTCAGACCGGTCAGAGTGCCCATGATGACCCCTGTCCACCATCTACAGTAAAGCATCTGTAATGGGCATGAGATCGTGAGGACTGGACCTCAAGGTTGCCTGATGTGATAAATCACGTTTTCTCAAAAGGTACACTTCAGATGCCGGTTGAACTGACAATTCATTCATGTAATAGTTTAGAAAAATAAATTATGTTCAGCATCATGAGTCCAGACACCCAAAATTTCAACCTGCTACTTTTGTGACGTCTATTTGAAATTCTGTGGATATAATTCTCTGTGGCCTACCTCTGTATATCTGAGCAGGTACGCACACACTGAGACTCTGGACCAAGGCTGCAGCCATGCTTGTCATTTCTATCACACACTCAAAGGAAAGCAAGGATGAAAAACACAAAGATCCCATATGTGTGACCATTTTACAATATCTTGTCTCATAGCACTTTTCATATGTTTTAGTGCAGTATAAGGCGGTTTGAAAGATCTTAAAAGTGTCACCAATTATAAAATACCCACCGCATCTTTCTTCTCCGTTTACTACTTAATTATGTTATGTGTAATTTACATCCTTAATTGTTATAATAGTGGCTTGGAGTTATGCATATTACATTTATTATGGATACTAATTTGTTTGATCATTAAATAAGGGAAGGAAGCATATTTATCAAAGTGTCTAGATATTAAATCATATACAGTATAAGAGGCAATTGGTTTAGACCTGCCAATCATACTGAATTTCATAATTTGATAAATAAATAATTAGATTATTATTTAGCAACCTTGCTTGGTAGATCCTCTGAATTTGATAATTTTATAAATAAATAATTAGATTATTATTTAGCAAGCTTGCTTGGTAGAGAGCATTACATATGATGTTGCCTAAGACAGATAGTAATACTGCAAAATGAATGTGTTTCTAAAATGTTGACTGGTGCTTGATTTATGAAGTTTGATGTATGAATGAATATACGCTGAACAAAATTATAAACACAACACTTATGTTTTTGCCCCCAATGGTCAGTAACCAGTCAGTATCTGGTGTGACCACCATTTGCCTCACGCAGTGCAACACATCTCCTTTGCATAGAGTTGATCAGGTTGTTGATTGTGGCCTGTGGAATGTTGGTTCACTCCTCTTCAATGGCTGTGCGAAGTTGCTGGATATTGGCAGGAACTGGAACACGCTGTCGTATACACCGATCCAGACATGCTCAATGGGTGACACGTCCGGTGAGTATGCTGGCCATGCAAGAACTGGGATGTTTTCAGCTTCCAGGAATTGCGTACAGATCCTTGCAACATGGGGCCGTGCATTATCATGCTGCAACATGAGGTGATGGTCGTGGATGAATGGCACAGCAATGGGCCTCAGGATCTCGTCACGGTATCTCTGTGCATTCAAAATGCCATCAATAAAATGCACCTGTTTTCGTTGTCCATAACATACGCCTGCCCATACAAGAACCCCACCGCCACCATGGGCCACTCGATCCACAACGTTGCAATCAGCAAACCGCTCACCCACACGACGCCATACACGCTGTCTGCCATCTGCATTGTACAGTTAAAACCGGGATTCATCCGTGAAGAGAAGAATTCTCCAAAGTGCCAGACGCCATCGAATGTGAGCATTTGCCCACTCAAGTCGGTTACGACGACGAACTGCAGTCAGGTCGAGACCCCGATGAGGACAACAATACCTAGAATATCAAAATCGACTGCGGGTGGCAGATCCTTTTCCTATTTAGCACCCAAATTCTGGAACAATCTACCTAACACTGTTCGGGAGGCAGACACACTCTTTCAGTTTAAATCTAGATTAAAGACCCATTTCTTTAGCCTGGTGTACACATAACACACTAATACGCTTCTATTATTCAAATCCGTTAAAGGATTGTTAGGCTGCATTAATTAGATCAACCGGAACCGGGAACACTCCCCATAACACACGATGTACTCGTTACATCGCAAGTAGAATGGCATCAATGCTAATATTTGTCTGTTTCTTTCCTATTCTGTTTCTCAGTCCGTATCCGATCAGATGGTGGATCAGCACCAAGAGATGATGTCTACAGCTCTGATCGTCAGCGGAGACCAGGACACCTAGATGAGCCCCAGAGACAAAATATAACAAAATAACTAAAAATATAATAAAATACCTAACTACATAATACTATTATTGTTAGAAATTGCAACAAAATAAAAACCGAAATATAAACTTTTGAACTGCCGGTTTGTCTGGTCAGAGGAGAACTGGACCCCCGAGTCGACTGAGCCTGGTTTCTCCCAAGGTTTTTTTCTCCATTCTGTCACAGAGGGAGTTTTCCCTAAAGTTTTCACTCGCGCCCTAAAGAGAGCAGCCCGGAAAATGGAGCGCAGCTGGAGGAAAACAAAACTAGAGGTATTTCGTTTAGCTTGGCGGGAAAGTACCCTATCCTACAGAAAAGCATTAAAAACTGCTAGATCTGATTACTTTTCATCTCTTCTAGAAGAAAACAAACATAACCCTCGGTATTTATTCAATACAGTGACTAAATTAACGAAAAATAAAGCATCAACAGGTGTTGGCATTTCCCAAGAGCATAGCAGTAATGACTTTATGAACTATTTTACTTCCAAGATCGATACTATCAGAGATAAAATTGTATCCTTGCAGCCGTCAGCTACAGTATCGCATCAGATAGCACACTATAGATCCCCTGAGGAACAATTCCGTTCATTCTCTACTGTAGGAGAGGAAGAATTGTATAAACTTGTTAAATCATCTAAACCAACAACATGTATGTTAGACCCGATTCCATCGAAACTACTAAAAGAGCTGCTTCCAGAAGTCATAGATCCTCTTTTGGCTATTATTAATTCATCATTGTCATTAGGATATGTCCCCAAAAGCTTCAAATTGGCTGTTATTAAGCCTCTCATTAAAAAACCACAACTTGACACCAAAGACCTAGTTAATTATAGACCGATCTCAAATCTCCCTTTTCTGTCAAAGATACTAGAAAAGGTAGTATCCTCACAATTATATTCCTTCCTAGAGAAAAATAATATCTCTGAGGAATTCCAGTCAGGATTTAGATCATATCATAGTACTGAGACTGCTCTCATTAGAGTTACAAATGACCTGCTTCTATCATCTGATCGTGGTTGTATCTCTTTATTAGTTCTACTGGATCTTAGCGCTGCGTTCGACACTATTGACCACGACATTCTTTTGAATAGACTACAAAACTTTGTTGGCATTAGTGGAAGTGCCTTAGCATGGTTCAAATCATACTTATCTGACCGCCATCAGTTCGTAGCAGTGAATGAAGAGGTATCATATCGATCACAAGTACAGTATGGAGTACCTCAAGGCTCAGTACTAGGGCCGTTACTTTTCACGCTTTACATGTTACCCTTGGGAGATATTATCAGGAGACATGGTGTTAGCTTCCACTGTTATGCTGATGATACTCAGCTCTATATTTCTTCGCGGCCCGGTGAAACATACCAAATTGAGAAACTAACGGAATGCATAGTCGATATAAAAAACTGGATGACGAGTAATTTTTTACTGCTAAATTCTGAAAAAACAGAGGTGTTAGTTATCGGACCTAAAAACCCCACATGTAATAACCTAGAACATTATCTAACATTTGATGGCTGCTCTGTCAATTCTTCTTCATCAGTCAGGAACCTAGGTGTGCTGTTCGATAGCAATCTTTCATTTGAAAGCCATGTTTCTAGCATCTGTAAAACTGCGTTTTTTCATCTCAAAAACATATCTAAATTACGACCTATGCTCTCAACGTCAAATGCAGAAATGTTAGTTCATGCGTTTATGACCTCAAGGCTAGACTATTGTAATGCTTTATTGGGTGGTTGTTCAGCACGCTTGATCAGCAAACTACAGTTGGTCCAAAATGCAGCAGCTAGAGTCCTTACTAGAACCAGGAAATATGACCATATTAGCCCGGTTCTGTCAACACTGCACTGGCTCCCTATCAAACATCGGATAGATTTTAAAATCTTGTTAATTACTTATAAAGCCCTTAATGGTTTAGCTCCTCAGTACTTGAGCGAGCTCTTATCGCATTATAGTCCTCCACGTCCGCTGCGTTCTCAAAACTCTGGCCGTTTGATAATACCTAGAATATCAAAATCGACTGCAGGCGGCAGATCCTTTTCCTATTTAGCACCCAAACTCTGGAACAGTCTACCTAACACTGTTCGGGAGGCAGACACACTCTGTCAGTTTAAATCTACATTAAAGACCCATCTCTTTACCCTGGCGTACACATAACACACTAATACGCTTCTATTATTCAAATCCGTTAAAGGATTGTTAGGCTGCATTAATTAGATCAACCGGAACCGGGAACACTTCCCACAACACACGGTGTACTCGTTACATCGTAAGTAGAATGGCATCTACGCTAATATTTGTCTGTTTCTTTCCTATGATCAGATGGTGGATCAGCACCAAGAGATGATGTCTGCAGCCCTGATCGTCAGCGGAGACCAGGACACCCAGATGACCCCCGGAGACCTCGATTAAAATACATTAAAACTAAAAAATATAATTAAAAATATAATAAAATACCTAACTACATAATACTACTATCGTTAGAACCTGAAAATTTTGAACTGTGGGTGTCGTCTGGTCAGAGGAGAACTGGCCCCCCGACTGAGCCTGGTTTCTCCCAAGGTTTTTTTCTCCATTCTGTCTCAGAGGGAGTTTTGGTTCCTTGCCGCTGTCGCCTCTGGCTTGCTCAGTTGGGGACACCTAATTTCTAGCGATTATCGCCGATTTGATTGCTCATATACTATTTAAACTAAACTGAGTTAGACAATGACATCTCTGAATTCAATAATGAAATGCCTTTAACTGAAAATTAAATGTTTAATCTTATTATATATTACTGACACTCTGTCCTCCAATTTGATACTGTTAAGTGCTTTGACACAATCTGTATTGGTAAAAGCGCTATATAAATAAAGGTGACTTGACTTGACTTGACTTTTGGTTCCTTGCCGCTGTCGCCTCTGGCTTGCTCAGTTGGGGACACTTAATTTCTAGCGATTATCGCCGATTTGATTGCACAGATACTATTTAAACTAAACTGAGCTAGACAATGACATCTCTGAATTCAATAATGAAATGCCTTTAACTGAAAATTGAGTGTTTAATCTTGTCATTATACATTACTGACACTCTATCCTGCAATTTGATACTGTTAAGTGCTTTGACACAATCTGTATTGTTAAAAGCGCTATATAAATGAAGATGAATTGACTTGACTTGACAATGAGCATGCAGATGAGCTTCCCTGAGATGGTTTCTGACAGTTTGTGCAGAAATTCTTTGGTTACGCAAACCGATTGTTGCAGCAGCTGTCCGGTTGGCTGGTCTCAGACAATCTTGGAGGTGAAGATGCTGGATGTGGAGGTCCTGGGCTGGTGTGATTACATGTGGTCTGCGGTTATGAGGCTGGTTGGATGTACTGCCAAATTCTCTGAAATGCCTTTGGAAACGGCTTATGGTTAGAGCAATGAACATTCAATTCACGGGCAACAGCTCTGGTGGACATTCCTGCAGTCAGCATGCCAATTGCACGCTCCCTCAAAACTTGCGACATCTGTGGCATTGTGCTGTGTGATAAAACTGCACATTTTAGAGTGGTCTTTTATTATGGCCAGCCTAAAGTACACCTGTGCAATAATCATGCTGTCTAATCAGCATCTTGATATGCCACACCTGTGAGGTGGATGGATTATCTCGGCAAAGGAGAAGTGCTCACTAACACAGATTTAGACAGATTTGTGAACACTATTTGAGAGAAATACGCCTTTTGTGTACATAGAAAAAGTCTTAGATCTTTGAGTTCAACTTATGAAAAATGGGGGCAAAAACAAAAGTGTTGCGTTTATAATTTTGCTCAGTGTATAAAGAGGCAGGAAGAGAAATATGACTTAATTTGCTATAAGATGCAATTTTTCACATTTAGTTCTTATCTGAGAAATGTTGAAGAAATAACTACAATCTGCACAATTCAAAAAGTCACTACTACAAACTATTGTTATGTATTGTGTGTGTGTGTGGCAGTCCAACATCTAGGTTGTCTGAAACAATCTATAGCTTAAGATAAGGCTGTTGGAGATAAAGTAAAGAATTTCCAGTAGAGCCACACTGGGATGGAGATGAGTATTTTAATGAAAGCACTTTGAGTGTTTACTTGTGTGTATATATGAAGAGTTCAGATGCAAAAGCCTCCAAGTACGTCTGCCATTTTTCATTAAAATTAGCATTTCTTTCTGGCTGCCATGTACAGGTTTCTATGTAAGTACTGGTTCTTCTGAATGGGTTGAGGCTGGTATTTAGCGCATTTGAAGTGAAAGTACTTGATGAACATATACTATGCGTGGAGAGCATTCACTCAGTATTATTATCTCATTTTTGACCAAGATGGCTTTTAGAGGCTTTTGCATGGGAACTCTTCATATGCATATGTATATGTGTGTGTGTATATATATATATATATATATGTGTGTGTGTGTGTGTGTGTGTGTGTGTGTGTCTGTATAAGACACAGTTCACTGACACTATTGCTAATGGTTGGAATGTTAACAGTGGAAGAAATTATGAATATAACAACCGATAAATAACTAAATCAAAATAAAAAGTTAATAAAACTTTAAAGCTTTAGTCCCTAGGTTTGGAACAGGACGGGAGTAAAGTAAATAATGGCAGATTATTCATTTTGGGAAAATAATCCTTTAATATTGAGTCAACATTCTCAGACCTTCAAAGCATACTAAGATCATCTGACTATATGACACTCAGCACACTTACTATTTAGCAAGCTTGCCTGTCAGAGCATGTTGCCTATGTTGTTACATAAACTAGAATGGAAGTCTGTGCAGTTTAATTAATTAATATACAGCATGTATAAAGCTACACTTGGCTACAAGAATAAAACATTGTGCACCAGAGAAGAGGGATGCATAGAAAGATAAAACAGAAATAATAAATAAAATAAAAGACAAAACAGACCTGCTTTCTCTTCCTGTAAAACAAATATTAAATAATTAAAGAATCTACCGTTTATTCTTACATGTATTATTGTTATTATTATTACTATCATCATCATCATCATCATCATCATCATCATCATCATCATCATCATCATCATCATCATCATCCAGTCTTTTCATGCCCAGTTCCATCTGAAACAAACAAATAAATAAAACATATTAACTAAGGCTTCTGAAGATATATTAATGTTCAGTGGAGACACATAGTGATAGAAGTGAGTATTTTATTGAAATGCATTGTAAATGATTTTAAGATGTTCATGTAGGAAGTGAGAATTGAGGTAGGCTATTGTCCTCTAGGCTGTGCATGTCTCAGAGTGGATAAAAGAAAGTTGTTTTATTACAATGTTAAATCTTCAAAGTGCAACAAGTATTTCAGCCATCAGTGACAAAAGAGCTATTGTCCATCTGTCACTCGGAAAAATGACCACCGGGATATTCATACCATGCTTTGTGATGCAGATCTGGTTTTATGTTTTCTGTGAGAGATGGTCTGCACTGTCAGTGTAAATAGACCTAGCTAAATGTTGACTCAATGCAAATGGATTCACATCTTGTTTCCAACAATTAAACTGACCATCTGCATGAAATGTCTGCCGTTTCAGAGATTTGCTGGAAATTAAAGGAACATTTTGCAGTGAACTCGGTACTATGTACATAATATAAACAAATGAGCCTGTATGAATAAAATTTCTGCTAAAGCTTTTGCCACTTTCCAGTAAAAACACCTTTAATCATCCCAATTATGCTGTGCATTAAAATACAAACAAATAACTACAAATTATTAGCTAATTTGATTTATTATACAAATTGCCAATGACCTATATCTATCTATCTATCTATCTATCTATCTATCTATCTATCTATCTATCTATCTATCTATCTATCTATCTATCTATCTATCTATCTATCTATCTATCTATCTATCTATCTATCTATCTATCTATATATATATATAAAATCTCTTTGTAGTGAACTAGTTTTTATCTCTGTTTACTGTCTAGGGAAAATTGGGACCAGTCCTTAGGAGGCCATAAGAATGAAAACATTATGCGTGTTACTGATATCAATCAATCAATCAATCAATCAATCAATCAATCAATCAATCAATCAATCAATCAATCAATCAATCAATCAATCAATCAATCAATCAATCAATCAATCAATCAATATTATTTGACCTTAGGCTGTCATGCAACTTATGGCACATGAAACCATGGAAATAACAGTAACCAAGAGCACATTGAACTGTTAATATTTTTTAAACATTTTTTGTTCTTGATAACATATCTGCGTATGTATTTATAAACAGAGTAGAAAGTAAACATTACCTTTTCGTCAGGTCTCAAACGTCATTTAGATTTTCCTCTCATGCTTGCCTCATTACTTTCCTTGTTCTGGTTTGTTTGAGCTAGAACAACAATCTTGCACACTCGTGTTCTATAAGCATATCAGAACAAACAATTAAATGCCACTAGAGCAGCTCTTAGCATTAGTTTACTTTCATCACCCAAAGACATTGAGAGCCGCGTTTGTGTCACGTGTGGCCATACTTATGCTTTGAATTATGGGAACCATATCATTCCAGTAGGCCACCCAGTTGTCTTTCTGAGCGCCATATATATTATCATCAGTGTGTCAGATAGGCTACAAGGCATGGGTAATTGTGAGAAAAATAAAATGCTGTTGCAATAGTTATTGCTGTAAGGAAATGTTCACCAAGGATTTTCTTAATTTAAGGGGTTTGATGCAACCAGCTGCACACCCTCTGGAAGCATTGATAGGGGTGTAATGGTACACAAACAAGACGGTTTGGTATGTCGGAGTGGCTGTCATAAATAAGATGTATTTAAACATACATTAAACAATTAAGACATCGCTAACAGGTAAAGTAAATATAATGAGTATATAGACTAATATTTCTCAAAATGCTCTTCTCAAGATGTATATTTCACATTAAAACTAGTAATAAAGAGGAAGGGATGATCGCGCTCACTTGCGCTCTGTGCTGCCATTAGAACTGAGACGTTTCTACAGCAATCTGTCATGTCATGTCAAAGAGCGCCAAAACAGCATTTATTGTCTGAATTTCCTGAGAAAAAAAATGGAACAATTTGTTCGGTACACATGCGGACTGAACCGAAAGACCTGTACCGAAAAATTTTCGGTATGAATAAGCGTATCGTTACACCCCTAATAGACCATGTATAAAACCCTAGACTAAAGAGCTATAGCCAAAGGTTTTGAAGTATTTAGTTCTGAGGTAATACACACAGCAAGGTTGTCAGGTGTCCAGTAAAGTTAGAGGTCAAAAAAAAAAAAAAAATGGCATTTGCAAATTTGCAATCAGCTTTTAAATAGCTGCAAAGCCTTTTCTCTGGAAACCGATTATACAGCCTGACTGCAGAGCCTTGTATTGGTCAAAGTTCCCATAATGGAACAGACAGTGTGTACATGTGTTTTTGTCCACTCAAGGCACGTAACGAGGCACCCAACAATTTGTCACTGAAGTGGTGCTGGCACCGTGTCAAGTTCAGTATCCCGCTCCACCAGGGCTTTGTGGTTTACAATAGGTGTCATAACCTGCTGTCTCAGTTCTCATGTTCGTATAATATATATGAGGGATGTGGAAAAGGCTAAACTGTTTTGGCTTGCTGTCTGCAACTTAGGAACTCAAGTGTGACACTCAACTCCATGCATCTCAAAGATACCCTACTAAACCTAATTATGAAACTAAAGGAGAAGAGGCTCAGGAATTATAAAGAGATGGAGGCATGTATCAATTTGTACAATTTAAGAAATGTGATCAGCAGAATTTTATAAGGAGACCTTTGATAATTGTCACAATATCTAAGTTACCCTATATAAATGATAAGATTTTTAATCAAAAGTCAAATTACAGAAAAGTTTGTTTTCTTAAACACTTTTTCCATCTTCCATTGATCATTTGAAAAGATTGTCCTTTGTCTGATTGACACCGCTGAATTGGTACAGCCAATGTCTTGCCACAAACAAAGCAATGCATTGATAGTGTGACAAAGGCACTTTTTCAGGTGAATCAACCTATGAATGACTTACACTATACTTTCACAACTGTGTGCATTAAAGGCAATGTACCTTATTTATTTGGAGTGTGTGTGTGTGTGTGTGTGTGTGTGTGGGGGGGGGGGCAATAATAGTGATCTTTTTAAAAAAAATTTGTATCCAAGACTTCAAGTGTGTATTTACAGAAAGTCACTTTCAGAAATAAATGTATCCTTAGAAACATTTACTGGACTAAAAAATTGTGACAACTAGTCCTAGTCTCACTTATACAACTGCAGAAGTTTGTAACTTCATTTCACAAGTTCACACCTTCATTAAATCTATAATGAGAAATGAGGAAAAGGGTAAACAGGTTTGGGTCTCTGTGCAGAATGGAGTTTCAAGCATGAGATTGTTCTCTAGTTTAAAGTTTCTCCCAAAAGAATGTTTGATTGTATTATTGAAAGACTGCAATACAATGCTTACACAGAGCACCAAATATTATGTTCTGTAAAAAGTATCAAATACCTTACAAATAGCATTATGGGAAATAAGCATTGATCGCTTATACAGTACTTTGGCACTACAGTAAACCAGATAATAAGAATGTGACACATTGGGCTATAGAAATAATAGACTGAAAAAAAAAGTAATTATTTAAAAACACTAAAATGATGCACAATAATAATAATAAACAGGAAAAAAAAGGTAGAAACATATAATTGTAGATAATTTTGTGGATTCTATTTGCAGTAGTGTTGTTTAGTAGTGCTGTTGTTTCACAAACTGGGCTGGTCAAAGGTGTATCCATGTATCCATTAAAAACAGTTTAACAATTGATTGCTCTAATTATCCATAAGTAGGTTTGCAGAATACCAAAAAACACACACAAAAAAAAAAAAAAAAAAAAAAACACAACTCCAAGGTCAGCTTATAAACCAACAGTAATATCATGATTTAGTCTATAATATAGAGTCTTTTGCTGGAAATCGGTGACTGAACAAAAGCAACAACATCTATAGACATTGAAGGTAATCTTTTGTATCTTCTGGGCATACACCTGTCAGTCCTGTCTTGTGTTTCCCCTCCTCTCGTGCCCATATTTGGTTTGTTCCTGTTCCTGTCATTATGAGTTGATTTGTAACCATCCGTGTTTGATTTGCTCCCCACCTGTTTGAGTTCTTCCCATCTGATTTCCTTGTGTTCTTAAGCCCTGTGTTTCCCTGTCTCTATGTCAGCTGTTAAATGTCAACTTGTCTGTTTGAATGTTCTGTGTCTCTTTAGTTAAAAATAAAATCTAAGTTTTTGTTATCCCTCGTCTCCTCGTCTCCCTGGATCCCGAAAGGAACGTGACAGAACAGCTGACCAAAAAATTCAACAGTGGCCGCGCCAATTTACCCCGGTTTGTTTTCCCTTTTTGAAAAGTTTTTTGTTGTTCCTGTTTTTTTTTGTTCCCGCGGCGATGGAAGTCGCCGCGCAGGTCTTCGCCCTTGCCCGACGGAATCTCCCCTTCTACGAGTATGCGGCCGAGTTCTGTAAGCTCGCGAGGGGAATGCCGCTGGAAGACGCGGGCATTCTCCATCTTTTCCGGCTCGGAGCCAACCTCCACCATCCCATGGAGCTCCCAGACACCACGGGACTGTGTTGGAGAGAGGCTATTTACCGGTGTCTGGGAAGCGTCCGGGCCCGAGCCGGAACTAGCCCGCCATCCGCGGCCCCCCCTCACCAGCCGCCAGCCGCAGCTCACGGAAGCCCGCCGCCGTCCGCGGCTCACTATCCCCAGCCGCCGTTTGCGGCCCACGCAAGCCCGCCGCCGTCCGCGGCCCCCTCTCACCAGCCGCCGATCGCGGCTCACGAAAGCCAGCCGCCGTTTGCGGCCCACGCAAGTCCGCCGCCGTCCGCGGCCCCCTCTCACCAGCCGCCGATCGCGGCTCACGCAAGCCGGCCACAGGTACCCCTAGGACTATTGGTGGAGTATGAGGGGATGTTGTGCCCGCCAGAGCCTGCCCCTCGCAAGTGCCCGCCAGAGCCTGCCCCTCGCAAGTGCCCGCCAGAGCCTGCCCCTCGCAAGTGCCCGCCAGAGCCTGCCCCTCGCAAGTGCCCGCCAGAGCCTGCCCTTCGCAAGTGCCCGCCAGAGCCTGCCCTTCGCAAGTGCCCGCCAGAGCCTGCCCTTCGCAAGTGCCCGCCAGAGCCTGCCCTTCGCAAGTGCCCGCCAGAGCCTGCCCCTCGCAAGTGCCCGCCAGAGCCTGCCCCTCGCAAGTGCCCGCCAGAGCCTGCCCCTCGCAAGTGCCCGCCAGAGCCGGCCCCTCGCAAGTGCCCGCCAGAGCCTGCCCCTCGCAAGTGCCCGCCAGAGCCTGCCCCTCGCAAGTGCCCGCCAGAGCCGGCCCCTCGCAAGTGCCCGCCAGAGCCGGCCCCTCGCAAGTGCCCGCCAGAGCCGGCCCCTCGCAAGTGCCCGCCAGAGCCGGCCCCTCGCAAGTGCCCGCCAGAGCCGGCCCCTCGCAAGTGCCCGCCAGAGCCGGCCCCTCGCAAGTGCCCGCCAGAGCCGGCCCCTCGCAAGTGCCCGCCAGAGCCGGCCCCTCGCAAGTGCCCGCCAGAGCCGGCCCCTCGCAAGTGCCCGCCTGAGCCGGCCCCTCGCAAGTGCCCGCCTGAGCCGGCCCCTCGCAAGTGCCCGCCTGAGCCGGCCCCTCGCAAGTGCCCGCCTGAGCCGGCCCCTCGCAAGTGCCCGCCTGAGCCGGCCCCTCGCAAGTGCCCGCCTGAGCCGGCCCCTCGCAAGTGCCCGCCTGAGCCGGCCCCTCGCAAGTGCCCGCCTGAGCCGGCCCCTCGCAAGTGCCCGCCAGAGCCGGCCCCTCGCAAGTGCCCGCCAGAGCCGGCCCCTCGCAAGTGCCCGCCAGAGCCGGCCCCTCGCAAGAGCGCCCCCTTGAATCCGCGCTGCAAGAGCGCCCCCTTGAATCCGCGCTGCAAGAGCGCCCCCTTGAGCCCGCGCTGCAAGAGCGCCTCCCTGTCTTCGCGCTGCAAGAGCGCCCCCTTGAATCCGCGCTGCAAGAGCGCCCCCTTGAATCCGCGCTGCAAGAGCGCCTCCCTGTCTTCGCGCTGCAGGAGCACCGCCCAGAGCCTGCGCCACGAAAGCGCTTCCCTGTCTCCGCGCTGCAAGAGCGCCCCCTTGAATCCGCGCTGCAAGAGCGCCCCCTTGAGCCCGCGCTGCAAGAGCGCCTCCCTGTCTTCGCGCTGCAAGAGCGCCCCCTTGAATCCGCGCTGCAAGAGCGCCTCCCTGTCTTCGCGCTGCAAGAGCGCCCCCCAGAGCCTGCGCCACGAAAGCGCTTCCCTGTCTCCGCGCTGCAAGAGCGCCCCCTTGAATCCGCGCTGCAAGAGCGCCGCCCAGAGCCTGCGCTGCCAGAGCGCCCCCCTGTGCCTGCGCCACGAAGGCGCTTCCTAGAGTTTCCGCTGGTCCCATCCAGCACCGCGCTGCCAGAGCGCCCCCCAGTGCCTGCACCACGAAGGCGCTCCCTAGAGTCCGCTTCCCCTGAACCCCAGCCCAGGACCACCTCTAATTTCCCCAGGAAAATTTTGGGGGGGGGTAGTAGGGCTCCTGCCAGAGAGGCCGAGGTGGGGGCTGGGGCCGAGGTCTCGGAGGCAGACCCGCCATGGCATCCTAAGTCCCCTGATCCGCCATGGCCGCCGGACTCCCCGGATCCGCCATGGCATCCCGAGTCCCCTGATCCGCCATGGCCGCCGGACTCCCCGGATCCGCCATGGCATCCCGAGTCCCCTGTTCCGCCATGGCCGCCGGACTCCCCGGATCCGCCATGGCATCCCGGGTCCCCTGACCCGCCATGGCCGCCCGAGTCCCCTGACCCGCCATGGCCGCCCGAGTCCCCTGACCCGCCATGGCCGCCCGACTCCTCTGATCCGCCATGGCTCCCGGAACGGGCGCCGCCCTGGAGGCCCGACTCCTCTGATCCGCCATGGCTCCCGGAACGGGCGCCGCCCTGGAGGCCGTCTGTGTCTCCTGTTCCCTAGAGGCCTCCAGAGCGCCCACCCCCCCTCCCCATTGGATGTTGCTAGGCGCGGGACGCGCCTTCCGGGAGGGGGGAGTAATGTCAGTCCTGTCTTGTGTTTCCCCTCCTCTCGTGCCCATATTTGGTTTGTTCCTGTTCCTGTCATTATGAGTTGATTTGTAACCATCCGTGTTTGATTTGCTCCCCACCTGTTTGAGTTCTTCCCATCTGATTTCCTTGTGTTCTTAAGCCCTGTGTTTCCCTGTCTCTATGTCAGCTGTTAAATGTCAACTTGTCTGTTTGAATGTTCTGTGTCTCTTTAGTTAAAAATAAAATCTAAGTTTTTGTTATCCCTCGTCTCCTCGTCTCCCTGGATCCCGAAAGGAACGTGACAACACCATTTAAAGTCATACAAATACATGTTAAAGTGTGTCATTGTAGTAGTGTTATATTGCTTTTAGTATACCACCAAAATAGAGCCTGTGATGGAATTAGGTACCAAGAAAGGAGGGATTGTGTGAGAGCATTGTCAATATAAAATGACACTTATCTATTTACCTCCAGCACATCCATGTAGTAACGTCATAGTTTTACATTAAGAATAATATTCATGCATGTGTGATACTGTTGTCATAAAGAGCTCTTTGATTTTAGCTTTGTGTGGGTCTGTGTATGTGTAAATAATCCTCAACCTTCAAACCAAAAATACACTAAACTATATATCCAATTAAACATCAGATTTCCAAGCAGTAGCTGGTTTAGTTTTAGAAATGCAATATTAGCTGTCAATCTAGTCTGCATAGTTTACCTGGGATTGCCTTGATTTTTGCTGATGGGAGCTGTGACCTTGTGCTATTTTTTGTGGAGTCACATTAATATAACTGCATTATGCAGATCCATTGCATCATTAACACAAGCTGCAAATTAGTTGTTTTTTGAAAGTTCAGTTTTTTTTTTTTTTTTTTCTTTTTTTTTTTCAGTCAAATATCATTCAAACTATCTCAGGATGAGGCCTGAAATACATCAGCATACAAGCTAAAGCATGCAAGCCTTGATAAGCAAAAGGGGGGGGGGGATGCAGAGACTGTGCATTGAAGTATTTTTACACACTCCGGTTTCAACAGTGCTTGCTGTTTCTTTTTCCCTGTCAGACGAGATGGAGGTATAAAAAAAAATAGCATGTTGTTTGTCAGACTAGCAGGTCCAGTTCATTCTGGGTGCGCCCTGACCTTTTCAAATGTGATTTCCAAGAGCCTTTCATTCCTGATGGGCCTTCTCCAGAGGAGTGTGGCCAGTGGCAGTCCTCCTCAAAAGGAAAGGTCAATTCTTCAGAACATCTTGAGCCGCAGATACACAGGAGCTGTTTTCCATGTGGCAGAGAGAAGGAGAAGCAAACAAAGGTGGTGAATAATATTGCAACTGACGTAAAGGAAATGACGACAGGTGGACAAAGCCTATTAAAACTGGATTGTCAGGAGTGGCTGGAAAAGGTGAGACATTATTGTGATCTAGGCCAGAAAACTCCAGAATCCTGATTCTCATTTTCATGTTTCAAACCTATATATGACATTTAAGTACTAAGCTTCTCTGATACTATTATCAGAATATTAATCACATGCAGTTTTACTGTTCCACTTTATATTAGATGTCTTTAACTACCATGCACTTACATTATAAAATTAGGCATTTGGTTCAGCATACTTGTTGTGTTCATACAGTACATTTTGTTCTGCAAAACCCTTGCTGATACAGAGTGCTTTTGTAGGCCAAAACCTGGAAACAAGTTAGCATTTTAGCACTTCTGGTTCCATCCTCATGAAGTCAGTAGGTTTATTAAATGGGTCTTTGGTTAAATGTCTAAAGTAAGGCTTTTTTTTTTTAATCCTTCACTTGTCTTGAAAAGTTGGTAACAGTAAACTAGTCACACTTTATTTTAAGGTAAAATTTTTGCTTTTAACAAACCATTAACTATGACTTTTGCCACAATAAACTCCTAATTTTCTGCTTATTAATAGTTAATAATGTAGTTAAGTTTAGGTATTGGGTGTATATTGATATTGTATTAGGGATGTACAGTAGAATATGGTCATGCAGAATATGTTCTTACTAATAATCAGCCAATATGTTAATAATAGGCATGCTAATAAGCAACTAGTTATTAGCGAAAACTGGTCCCTATACTAAAGTGTTACCAGTAAACTCATCTACTTACTAGCCCACTTTTACAGTCTCAATGTGTTTATATCACAGTGGTGTAGTTTGTTTATTGCCTGAATTTAGCAATTTACTTCTGGCGATTGCTTTTAGACTTCAAAATACATAAAAGTTGTGTTCATTAACTCCATAGCAGTTAAAACATGGGCCTTTTATTTCTTTAATTCTATGGGTCAGAAAGTTTGTGTAAATGGTCACAAAAAGTTTTGTACTGTTTTTGACAAGAACACTTTAATCATTAGAAATAGACCTCAGGGAAGAAAACAAAATCATGAAAAATGTATCATATGACCCCTTTAATTGTTACAAAAATGTTGCCTTCAGTTGCTTATGTTTAATTCTTTATAATTTGACCATGTAAAAGTTTGTTTACATGAGTCATGTTCTCTTTAATTAAATTTGTGCTTTCATTGGAAGAGATACAATGTCTTTTCCTGCGGCTGTGTTTTTTTTTTTTTTTTTGGACCGCAGTACAGCTCATTGGTGAAGTTATAGTATGGGGTAAAACATTAGTGAACTGATATTTTATTATCAGATCTGCAGACTGAGTTTGATTCTTCAATAGAGCCACATATGTATTTCAGCATTCACAAATGTGACATACTATTTCCAAATGAAGAGTACAGTTGGATCTGCTTCCTTCTCATCTGTAAATGTGATGATCCTTTCAGGAGTAGATGGAGATAATCATGGGCTTGTGGAGTCTGTGACTCCCACACCACAGTAGGTTTAATTGACTCTGTCCCAGCTGGCCCTCAGTGGCAAAATGAGAGAAAACTTATCACTGACTCAATTAAGAGTTGGAAACTATGGGTCATGCCGAGGTGGTGCAAGAACACGCCTGCCCAGTTGGTGCCCCTGCAGTATTCATCACATACTGCTATAACTATTGGCACCTCTGGCTTTCTCACTGCCTGTGTCCTGGCACAATCATCTGGGTAATTGGAAGGCTTCAATCACAAATGAACTTCTCTGCACGTCTTCTGCAGGGGCCTTGTTGACCTTTGAAGAGAAAATGGTATAAACGTTTTCTACATTATAATGGAATATGGCTTCATCAGCTCCAGCCCCAGCTCCAGATTCATATTAAAGTAATAGTTTACACAAAAAAAATTAAATTAATCTTTTTCTATACCCTCATATCATTCCCCAAATAAATAAATACACTTCAAAAGGATATACAGTAGTCCCTGTCAAACTATCATATGGAAAAGAGCTGTGTGAATATTGAAAAACACTGCTTTGTGTTTTACAGAAATACAGTGTTTGGGGTTTGGAACAATTTGGGAATTAGTAAATATTAACACCATTTACATTTTTTTGGGTGAAGAATCCTTTTAATCCAATTCATTATATTGCATTATATAAACATATTAACAATTAATTTGGATTTCAAACATTGTGTATTAAATTAGATGATTCTCCCAATTGTCTAATAGTACATGTAAACCTACAATAACTTACTACACAATGCTAAAATGAATAAATGCTGGGTAAATATGCTCAGAGATGCAATAGTACAAATTTGGAAGCCGAAAAGGGATGTGCCCTGGCTGCCAAACAGCACATCACTGGAGCACATGTTCCTGGCGGAGGAATGTTATTGCACGCTGTGCTGCCAGTCGTTAGAGAGCTGTGAATAGATGCGTTGGCTTCTTTCCAAACCCTGCACCTGGAAATGGGCTATCATGGGGGTGGGATAGGCTAGACAGGGGGAAAGCTTTTATTACCACAACCTTATTGACTACATTTTCTCAAGGTCAGTAATCCATATAGTTTATTACTTATTATGGCTAATTATTACTCATCATTTTGAACGTGTCTGAATTAACATGCACACACACACACACACACACACACACACACACACACACACACACACACACACACACACACACACACACACACACACACACACACACACACTCACACACACACACACACACACACACACACGCACACGCACACGCACATGCACACACACACACACACACACACACACTGCTGTTCAAAAGTTTGGGATCAATAAGATTTGTAAAGTTTTTTTAAAGAAGTCTTTCATGCTCACAAAGGCTGCATTTATTCTAATGTGCTGCTATATTGTCAATGGTGGAAACAGTTGTGCTGCTTAATACTTTTTTTTGGAACCTTTTTTCTTTTTTTTCTTTTTTTCAAGATTCTTTGATGGATATAAAGATAAAAAAGAATGAGCATTTATTCAAAATAGGATTATTTTCTAACAATATACATTTTTATTATTACTTAAGTTCAATTAAGTTTAATTAGGTTTCTGAAATAAATGAATTTATTAGATGAAATAAAAATTATACATATGGGTTCCCTTTCAGTCAGTCACGTTCGACGTAACGTCAAGTGACTGACGTAATGGGATCTCGCCTGAAAGCCCAATCACCTTCAAGTGTTAACAGAACAAGCCAATGACAGTTGGCGTGTGTGTTTCGTCACAAACGCAAATGCACATCAACTTTTCGCTTCGGAGCCGAGCCTTCTAGGAAGACTGAATCTCCGTGAGTATCTACGAGACAGCCTTGAGTGTAGGTGTTACGGCGCATCAGCGGGGGTTGCTGTCCAGTGCTGCTTCTCTTCGGGGTGCTGCAGCTTTCCATTCTGCGGTCTCGCCGCAACCTCCCCAGGGCGCTTCAGCACTATATAAAAGAGTGTTTTTCCTTGAAAAGAGCAAACTAAAAGAGTTCCACGAGCAACGGGCATCTTTTTAAAGATTGCTTCCAGCTTGTGTGTTTCTGGATGTGGTCGTTTCATGGCTTCATCTGACGGTCACGATCGCTGTGTCTCGTGCTTGGGCTCTCAGCATGCTGAAGCAGCGCTCGTGGATAAGTCATGTTCTCATTGCGGGGGGTATCCTCCTTGCCATGCCCCGTTCTAGCTCCTCTGGTTCTCAGAGGGCTACTTCGGCTCATGGTCAGGGTGACTTGAGGATCACAGTGAGAGCTTCCCCATCGAGTGCATCTCCATGGGCCTCTCACTCCTCCAGCACATCACATCATCTGGAGTTCTGGGTCAGACGATGTCCACGTTGATGGTCCAGGAGCACCACCTAAGGCTGACCTTGGCGGATATGAGGGAGACTGACAAGTATGGCTTCTTGGACTCCCCGATCTGCCAGGCCAGCCTATTCGGCGTAGCGGTGGAAGCCTTTGCCCAACAGTTCTTCGCCGCACAGAAGCAGACGGAGGCGTTTTGTCATATTCTGCCCCGGCGGTCTGCTGCTGTCTCCACCCAGTCGCCGGCTGCAGCCCCTCCGTCTGCTCGTCGCCGAGGGACCCTCCTGCGGCCTCCACCTCCACTCCAGCTTGGCCCCAGCAGCCTTCACAACGGTTGCAGCGTGGAGCTGGCCGCAGGAAAGCGCCCATGAAGCGCCAGGGCAAGCGGCGTCCCTGAGACGGGCGACCTGGAGTCTTTGGATCCTGCTCTTCAGGAGATGGTGACTGTGCCACTCCTTCCCCCAGAGGAGGGCCAGGTGGAGAATATTTTGTTCCCTCTTTGTTTTGTTCTGCCACTGGCTCCCCAAAACCTCAAAAAAAGAGCAGTTTCCTTTTTCTCTGGGTCCCAAGAGGGCAAGGATGGTGGTGCACGAGACAGTCTCTACACTCCCGTCCCCCTCTTCTTTCGCCAGTGGGCAGCAGGGTCCGGTTCGAGGACGCGATGCCTTCTCATGCTCCCCCTGCCCAGCCATGGAGCCAGGTAAGTGTTGCACCATGCACTCAGACCCCATTTCGAGACGCACTGCCTTCCAAGTCGGGTCCCTGTGCTCCACTTCGCTGCCCCACCGCGGGTACATCGGTGGCTCCCCTGGTCCTGCTTGTACGGTCTCTGGGGGCCTGGCTAGCGCTCCCCCAGGCCATCTCGCTGGCTCCTGAGAACCATCAGACTCCGCTATGTGATTCTATGCGATCCGCACGCAGAGCTTCAGGACCTCAGACCAGGTCTTTGTCTGCTTCGGAGGACAGCAGAAGGGAAAGGCTGTCTCCAAACAAAGACTTGCCCACTGGATAGTGGAGGCTATAGTCCTGGCTTTTCAGGCCCCGCGCTTGCCGTGCCCCTTCGGAGTAAGATCACACTCTACAAGAGGCGTTGCTTCTTCTTGGGCATTGGTGCGGGGCGCCTTGAAAGCAGACATCTGTAGAGCTGCCGGCTGGGTGACACCTAACACGTTTGCGTGATTCTATAATCCCATGCACTCGCCTCAGGTGGCCAGTAACACCGGACCCGCTCGGTGTCGACCACGCTTGCTGCACCAATCCCCTCTACAGACCAGATACGTGCACTTTTACTGCTTCTCATTTCAGTTACCCTTGGCGATCCCTGTTGAAGTTCCTTCCGCACCCTCGGCAGTCAGGCGTGGTGAAGCGCTAGATGCCAGGTCCAGCACTCGTGTGTTTGCCCAAGGTCAACCTAGGTCAGGCTAGGTGCCCGTGTGTAGTGATTCCCCTTCGGGTGATCCCATATGTGCATTCTTACATGGTATGGCTCCCCTCATGGTGAGCCTGTGTCTTCCCTGGCAGAGACCTTCTGCCTTCTCTGCTGTGTATTTGTCTCACCCCAGGCTGGTTGAGTCTACCTCAGAGACTCCATATGAGACTTCGTATGTAATACTGTCCTTGGCCAGTCTATATGTGTATCTCCACATGGTACCTCCTTCATGCAGGATGTGGCTTCCGTAGCGTTCCCCTACTTGGGTACACTTTCCCAGTGTTATCCACACTACTGTATGGAACAGCAGTGGCTGTCATCTCTGCCTAAGCCCTGTCCTATCTCCGTCCCAACTGGTGTGGGGGGACTTGTCAGCTTCCGCAGGGCACTGGAGGGGGTCAGCAATAGTGGCGTTTTCATAGAGATCCCATTACGTCAGTCACTTGATGTTACGTCGAACTTGACTGACTGAAAGGGAACATCTCGGTTACGTTTGTAACCCTCGTTCCCTGAAGGAGGGAACGTAGATGTAATGTCTCATCGCCACAGTTGCTGTACCACCGCTGTACGGCCGGGGCAAACAGTCTCGGCTCCTCAGCGAAAAACTGATGTGTTTTTGAACGCGCTCTCCTTTTATACCCACACTGCAGGGCGGGGCTAAACACGTGCGCCAACTGTCATTGGCTTGTTCTGTTAACACTCAAAGGTGACTGGGCTCTCGAGCGAGATCCCATTACGTCAGTCACTGGATGTTACGTAATATTAATAATAATAATAATAATAATAATAATAAGGTTACACATTCTACTAATTATAAGTAACTTTGTAACTACATGTCAATTACATGTCAACTAATTCTCATTAATTTGCAACCACATGTCTACTAACTCTCAGTAGGTTAGGTTTAGGGTTGGTAGAATAAGTTGACATTTATTTGCAAAATTTCTCATAGTCAGTATGATGTTTTTTGTGGACCCATCAAAATAAAGTATTAGAAGTTATTAAGTAGACAGTCTATTTACTACTTACTAACTTACAGTCTCAATACTCTAATGACTGCTAGTTGACATGTAGTTGCAAAGTTACTTACTGTTAGTAGAATGTCTAAAGTGAACTATCAAAATAAAGTGTTACCAATAATAATAATACTAATACTAATACTAATAATAATAATAATAATAATAATAATAATAATAATAATAATAATAATAATAATAATTTTAATATTTTAAAATTTTAAAAGTAATTATTTCCTTAAATGGAAATTTATGAGAATTTATAAGAAAATATCACTTTTGTTTAAAATGAGAGGTTTCACAATGTCATGTACCAGCCCCTCTGAAGAAATGCATGACTCTCTGAAGTCTTATCTAAACTATTTCTCATGAGATTTTTAGCACTGTTCAAAGGATCAGAAGAATTACTGTATGCTGATGATTATTTGATTTATTCATGGTATCAAATTACCATGTGCCCCATAATTTCAGACCGTGTCTATTGGCTATAATAACCCCTTCTCCGATAACTGCTACTCAGTTACATCTTATGATCTTTTTGATTTATTTGATACTGCTTTCTTCAAGGATAGCCTGAAAAAGTAGGTGATAGATGATTAGCATTTTTTTGGAGAAACCTTGAAGAGCACAGAAGTGCTGCTATTGTTGTTAGCTCCTTTGCTGCTAATTATTTAACAGCACCTGGATTCCTATTCATCCTTGCCAGCGATTTCCCCCGAGAAGATGCTGCAGGAAAGATCAGGCCTTGAGCACTTCTGAATTGCCCCAAAGTAAATACTCATATGCCAGGTGGTTATCTCCGGGCACAGAGTGCCAGACATCCAGACAGGTGCTCTGCTCCGAAGCAGGACTCCCGGCCTGAGCAATGTATTGAGCGAAACGGCTGTCAGGCTGTTAGAAAATGCTGATATTAGAGGTGTGCACCCTGGGACGACTTGAAAGCAGGCCTCATTTAAAGGTTTCTTCCACGTCGCTTAAGGCAGGGAAAGGGATGAAAACAGCAGACATCACTCATGTGGAGATTCAGCACTAGCCTCAGCTGCAAGCATGATGTGGGACTGCTTGACCGCCACACATCAGAAGAAAACAGACTCCCAGATGATAGGAAATATCAAACATTCCTCCTCTGTGAAAGGAAAGTATGGAAGAAACCACATCCAGAATGAAGCTTTAACATTTCTCTGTTTACCATGAGCTGAAGAATAAATTAAGTTCATGGCTAAAAATATGGGGACACCTGCTCATTGACAGAGCCAGAACTTGCTAGCTGTTTCCCATAAAGCAATGCATCCATCTCCAAATGTCTGCTTCAACTCTTAAAAAATTGTGGCCATCTGGGCATGTGACAGTTTGTGGTCAAATATAGTATGCGATAAATTACAGCTCTTTTGTTGCATGCTTAGCATTATATTTATTCTGCAGACCATTATTTATTTAAAGGTGAAGTGTGCAATCATTTCTAATTTAAAACACCTTCTTCCAACCCAGTGTAACCCTGTAAAGCCTACTGTACTGTATAGCAACTTGCATTCCATTCAAGTTATACATTTCATTAGTTCATGCATTACTTGACGACTAAACCCATGCCCTTAGCACTGCTAGATTCATGCTCTACTGTCTGAGTAACAAGAATAAGCGTTTGAGCCTCCTGCAAATTACAACAAAGCAGGTCTAACATTTTCTTTCACACTTCCTTCACTTAAAAGATTTATTCTTTAACATTGATTTATTAATGAGCGAAATGCCACTACTGCTGCTGCTGCTGACCCAAAAGCATGTTATCGTCAGTGTTGGGAGTTATTAGTTACATGTAACTAAATTATGTAATTGAATTACAAAATAAATGTAATTGTAATCAGTTACAGTTACTGAGACAAATCATTTAATTAAATTACAGTTACTTATGAAAATTACAAATGGGTTTACATCTGATTTTTTAATTTTATTTCTTTATTTTTCTCTCTCTCTCACTCTCTCTCTCTCTCTCTCTCACACACACACACACACACACACACACACACACACACACACACGCACTCACACTCATGTTCGTTTTTGTGAAAAGTGGGGTCTCCATAGGCTTAATGGTTTTTATACTGTACAAACTGTATGTGCTATTGCCCTACACCAATCCTACACCTAACCCTAACCCTAACCCTTACAGGAAACTTTCTATCTGTGCTATTTCAGATTTTCAATACACTCCATTCTGTGTGATTTATAAGCTTTTGAAAAGTGGGGACATGGGGTAATGTCCTGAAAAGTCACCTTCTCCTTGTAATTCCTATGTCATACCCTTGTTATTATACAAATGTATGTCCTCATTTGTCACAAAAATGTGCATACATCACACACACACACACACATACAGATTTAACTGATTTCTTTCATAAATTGCAGTGACTGATCTAAAATGTGAGCCACCAAATATTTCAGAAGTGTAGGACACATGCTTATTTGATAACTGGTTATTTCCTATTTGGGTTTATGTACATACAGTACTTTTATTTTTTAAGATTAAGTGTTTTTTTCCAAGCCATTGTTAGATGCCAGTGTTGCCAAAACAGTATCATAGCTAAACTATTTCTTGTTTTGGTTTTAAATCTGTAGTTTTGCCTCTTTGTCACCATCTCTGTTTGAAAACCTGGAATTTCAGCTCTACGGAATTATCTTCCTTGCATGGGGTTGTACTCCGGCACAGCTCCAGCGTGGATGAATCTAATGTTTTGAGGAGTATGTGTGTCAGTCTGCCAGTCACCGCATCGGTGTGGATACTGTACTTAGGAATCACAGATTCTAGCCTACGTCTTGGAATATATGACCCAAATAAGAATTTTCATCATATATTGCCAATTAAGTAACAAGTCTGCCACGTTTGTTCTGACCAACTGAGGAAAAAAAGCATTACAATAAATCGTGCTACCAATGGTAATTAAATCTAACGATCGGTTAGCTCATTTCACATCAAACAGTGCAAATTATTATTATTGTTATACTTTATTCTCAAATTATTAATGTTAACAACATCAGCATTGTGTGACAATAAGTGTAGTGTGTATTAGTGTGTAGATTTCAATTTCTGTACAGTCTATTAATTGTCATACCATTCAAATTTCATATTAAGAAATTCTTTTAACCCAAAAAGCAAACTATGCTCCCTTTGAACTGGTTGTCTTTAAAATACAAATCTTGTGTAATCCCAAGCTATTTGTAATCAGAATCACATTTAAAACTGGAATATAATTTAATTTAAATCACTTGTGTTTCATAAACACATAATCCTTTCTGGATTACAATCCACGATCAAAACAATATATTTAATTATTCCAGCTGCTGTGAGAAAAGGCTATAAATGATCCGCCACCTGCAGGATCCTGACATTCAATATCCTAGTAGCCGGGACAACTTCTTTGTTTAGACATGTCGTAAAGATGCAGCGCCAAGCTTGAATTTCCCACTAAAACCTACCCGTATCCACTCAAATTAAAAAACATTATTATAAGCTAACCGTTGTGAATCGAGCTAAAGGCGATAATTTTGAACACTGGCTGGTTATGTACTTGCTCAAATATTAATTTCGGATAATTTTTAACCAAAAAAAGTTACGGACTGCAGCTTTAACCTCAGAATGATCTCAAAGTAAGTCAGATTTTGTGGTGGCTGGGCTTTAAAATTAGATTATTATAATCTTAATTCAAGTGATGAAGAATTTCAACAGTCTGACAATTAGTGTTGAATGCTACTGTAACGTTAAACCTGCCTGCTTTACATGTTTGAAAATGATTCATAGTTGAAAACATTAGAAATATAGAGAAGTTATCAGAAAGTAATCCAATGTAATCAGTTAAATTACTTTAATAAAGCAACTAAAATAGTTACACTACTTATTACATTTTAAATAGGGTAACTTGTAATCTGTAACCTATTACATTTACAAAGTAACCTTCCCAACACTAGTTATTGTTTATCTTGATCTGAAGGTTTAAAATATTAACACATTTCAAAAAGAAGGAAAGAAGAAGAAGAAAAACATGCATCATGAAGTATCTTAGTTTAATGTCAGCCTGCTATTGACACATTCTGATTTTTTGAGATGAGCACGCTAAAAAAGACAACATGCAACAAAACCATCGCATTTGGCCCTGGCCACCAAGTTTAGATCACACTTTCATCATAATTTAGTCATATTGGCTTTACAGACTCACCACTGCCTAAAAATGTTGATCAAAATATTGCTTCATGTCCCTGTGCCTGTCTGTCAGTCTGACTATTTAATCTAACAAATATTTTCCTCTTATTTAGTAGAATTTATTATTATTATTATTATTATTATTTTGTCCCTTAACTTCGGGCACATCCCTATACACATTTGCAATAACTCATAGCTGGTCAACTACAAGTACTTACAGTTCCCAAGTTATTTAATTGCTTAAAGTATGCAGTACCACTGCTCACTATACGCAGAGTATGCAGTCTTTGTAGGGCACAAACTACCAAGGAGGCACCATTTCATGTCCTCGGGGGCACCAAACAGAAGCGATTTTAACTGAAAGGACCAATGCCAACCAGTGCACCCTTGCCTGTTGGCAACCTTGAAAGCATGCTGTCTGGTACTCAGAATCTGCTAATTACAGTCACAAGTCTCTGTATGTAATAGGAACATTTTACCATGACCCAATTCTTCCATGTTTTTCTTTGCTTTTAATCAAAGTTCTACTATATGCAAAACTCTTTAATTCAGAGGAGAATTAATTACAAAAAAGTTGTCCATAATTTTGTGAAATATAAATTGATATGTGACTGTTAAGCACTGGGGCATGAAAACAATAGCTTGTCTATGAGTATACCATTACACCAAAGCATATGAGCTTTTACAAGATTATAATTGGAACTCAAAGTCTGACACAGATTTGACACAGCTACTAATCTTGAAATGAACCTACTTAAGTGCGTGTAGTAAAGAAAAAGAAGAAGAAAAAAGCAAAAATAAATAAATAAATAAAATAATTTAGGCTGTCAAAGGTGAAACTTGATTATCACTGAGACAGCAAACTCTCTCTGCAGCTGTTGAGAAGTGGTAACTGCCTTGGCGAAGGACTGTGACAACATACAGAAGTTGACAAGATCTTGGTACATTAATGAGCTAGAAGAAAGTGTGCCATGGTTAACACACTCAGCTTTAGCCTGATAATGATGCATATTTTATTCATATGCAGAAAAAGTGCATACCAGGATGCCATTTCAAGGTGTTTACGAAACATAAGCACTTTATTTTTAGTCAACGTCATTGCCTTTGTGCGCTCTTTATTATTGTAGCCAACGTGACTGCACCTTTGTTGGACTTCTATGGCATCTTTGTCAAACACTGCAGTTAAGTCTAGGCCAAGTGAGTGGTTTATTTTCTAAAGAAACATTAACTTACTCTCTGGCTATTGATGCAGAGAGTGTTGTACCCATGGAAGAATCTTCTGGCAAATATTGTGTTCTGCTACTGTTCTTAAAGGAAAACGCCACCGTTTTTCCATATTCCAATATGTTCTTCCCTCAACTTAGACAAGCTGATACGTACCTCTCCCGTCTCAGTACGTGCAATCAATCGCTCTAGCATGGCACCACTATGCTAGTGTTTAGCTTAGCACCATTCATTCCTTAGGATCCAAACAGGGATGAATTTAGAAGCCACCAAACACTTCCATGTTTTCCCAATTTAAAGACGGTTACATGAGTGGTTACACAAGTAAGTATGGTGACACAAAATAAAACATGGTGATTTTCTAAGCGGACAAAAAATGATAACTATAATGTATAGTGGAAGAGCACTTCACAGCGCAGTAATATCATCACTCCTGAAAACTGAGTCTGCTCAAACTACTACTGATAGTGCAGGCCACGTTGGTTGTATTGACGGAAGTCAGAGGGAGAGGGGGAGGGGGAGTTCTCAAGATTGATGATATTACTGCACCGAGGTCGAAGTGCTGCGAAGTACTCTTCCGCCATACATTAGAGTTTTCATTTTTTATCCGCTTAGAAAATCGCCACATTTTATTTTGTGTCACCATACTTACTCCTGTAACTACTCATGTAACCGTCTTTAAATAGGGAAAACATGGAAGTGTTTGGTGGCTTCTAAATTCATCCCTGTTTGGATCCTAAGGAATGAATGGTGCTATGCTAAATGCCGGCATAGTGGTGCCGCGCGCTAGAGCGATTGAGTGCACGCACTGAAATGGGAGAGGTACGTATCAACTCGTCTAAGTTGAGGGAAGAACATATTGGAATATGGAAAAACGGTGGCGTTTTCCTTTAAGGGACACAGGCCATGCTCCTTTCTGTTAGCTTGTCTTAATTAAATGAAAGAGCATATAGATATTTATGCACCCACAGCTTCAAATTTAATATTTCATTTAAAAGTTCTGAATAACATGTTAAAAACTGCTATTCATGTATACAAAATTGCTTGAAACTAGATTATTGGAAAGTTACATCCACGCAGGTTGAAATTAGTAGTCCGCAGGCAGTCTGTTCTTTTTCATTTGCAACTTTGCAAGCAATTAATGCAAAGTGCTTGTGGGAAATGCATAACCATTAAACTCCAAGAGAGGACCTTTGACCGTGTTTACACACTCTAGAACAGGGGTCAGAAACCTTTTTGACATGAAGTGCCATTTTCATTTTTCTTGTTAATCACTGTGCACATCCACCCAGCCCACCTGGTGCTAGAAGCTGAACTCTATTTCCCAGCATGCACCATTACGTGAATAAATTATTCAAATTATTACAGCTGCGATTCAGCTGGAGTGTTTAACTTCCCATACACCTCATATCTGCATAAAACAGACTGATTATGATAAAATGAGAAATGATTACTGATAGTGGTAGTTTGATATTCACAGATTTATATTTGGCCTGTGTGTCTAAGGTTGCTGACCCCTCCGTTTAAACATTTAGATGTTTGAATTAAGTGCAAGTTTTTCTGTTCAGTCTTGACACATGGCCTCTCAGTGCTGTTTAGTTTTATATAAAAAGAGGTTTGCAAGCCACAGGAATACAGCCTGGCTCAGCTTAACTAGAACCCATTTTCATGTCCATTAGGGCTACATATGGAAGGTTTTGCACCAGTAAAAAACTAATTACCAGTCCCTTTGGGATAATGCAATGAGAAAAAAAAAAAAATAAAAAAAAAAAATAAAAGGTTGGGTTTTATGGTCATTACTTTTAATACAGTCATACATAAGTGAAGACCTTATTAGAAAGTACAAAGGATTCTTTAATGTGAATTAATTTTTTATACTCTCAGTGGAGAATGGGCAAAGGCGTTAGTTACTCATTTGGACAGGGTCTGGGGATTCTGCTGAGTATCTTCTGTCTAGTTAGTCTGATTACTTTTTTGTTGTTGTATTTGGTTTCATTGTAAGTGATCATTTACTACTATATTGCCAACCGATAGCCCATTTCCTCTAGTCAATTTGTGCCTCAGCAAAACTTGCTGATGACTAAAAGTTAGGAATCACATTCAGATTTAAAACATATTTAAAATGTACAAGAAAAACATTTACATATACAATCATGTACAATGTAATGATCATTTTTAATCTCCAAATAACCAAGTGGGTGATAATTCATTTAAATTTATATATTTATTTGGCCGAAAAGTTTTCTGATAATTTTTGCACAGAAAAGTGCACATAGTGCCTTATTAAACCGAATTGTGGATGGAATAAGATGGACAGTTTTGAGTTAAAATAATCACAGCCACAAATGTCTAAATAATTTGCCTCTCACAGGCTGCCATGTTTCACACTGATTCCACCTTGAAATATAATAACAAATATAGATAAAGCAATTAATCCATGGCTCAAATCTGTTAAATAACAGAAACAAATCAAGCCTTGTAATTCCCTTTTGGTGATTTGTTATTGGTTCATCAGCTTATGCATTACCTTATCCAAAACAAGCACTGGGTCCTAATACAAGTGCTAATTAACTAAAATAACATAGTGCTCACTAATTAACTAAAATGACACAGTGCTAGCTAATTAACTCAAATAACATAGCATGATAACAGCAGGAGCTTAATGAAGCATTTGGAACATTTTAGAAGTGTCATAAGATTTGCATGTGAATATGTTTGGAGCTGTACAGCCTTCAGGAAGTGAAAACAAACACCATTATGGAAGAAATATAAATATATTTTACTTCTCTGGTTTTGGCATGGGTACGGTACATTTAGTACATTTATTTGTTCCCAGTAAATGGAAGAAGAGATGTACTTAACCTCAACCTTAAAGGGTTAGTTCACTCAAAAATGAAAATTATCCTTTTATTTACTCACCCTCAAGCCATCCTAGGTCTGTATGACTTTCTTCTTACAGTCGAATCCTGTTGGAGTTATATTAAAAATTGTCCTGGATCTTCTAATCTCTATCATTGCAGTCAGCGGGTGTTTCTGTTACACAGTCCAAAACACGTAAAATAAAGTGCGCAAATCCATAAAAAAAACGTGCCTCACACGGCTCAATGAATAAAGGCATCCTGTTACAAATCCATATTTTTGTAAGAAAAATATCCTTATTTCATACGTAATAAACACATCTCTCTCACGTCATCTAACTGTATTTTTTATTTTTATTTTTTATTATGCAATAACAGAACAACAAATACAATTACAAAGACAAAGAACAAAAGACAATGAGGGTTACAAACAATAATCCAAAGCATACTATGTTAGCTTTTAAGGCTTACACCATGAAAGAGCCTTACATGCAATATAATTATTAGCGTTTCTTAAAGAGTTAAAATAAAAAGGTAAGGAGTTTTCTTTGAAATTTTACATTTGTGAATGTAAAATTTAGCAAGAAATGGCAATAGATTAATAATACATTTGCCGTGAGAAGGGTCTAAATTCAAAGAGTAACCAAAAAAAAACAAAATTTTTGGGGTTATATAGAAATTTGTTAAAAAAAATGTTAAAAAAAATGTCGGAGGATTTGTTAAAAAAAATGTCGGAGGATTTTGATATAAGCCAAGAGGAGACTGTTTTTCCTTTGTAAAGTAAATAAACTTTGCTTCCTTTGCTTCTATAAACAAAGTTGTTTTTTGTGAGACTCACATGCGCATGCGCTGCACCGGCGTCCTACGTCATCCTCCAGAAATGCAGTCTCTTGTGAAAGCGCGTACGACAGATATCGGAAGTTACACAAAACTGTTTATATCGGGTTTTTTTACAAAAACACACCGATTCGTTACAGGAGGCCTTTATACACCCCCCGGTGCCATGTGAGGCATATTTTTTTATATGGATTTGCACACTTTATTTTTACGTGTTTTGGACTGTGTAACAGAAACACCCGCTGACTGCAATAATAGACTCTTTGAATATTACTCTGATTGAATTCATCTGAAAGAAAAAAGTCATATACACCTAGGATGCCTTGAGGGTGAGTAAAACATGAACTAATTTTCATTTTTGGGTGAACTAACCTTTGAAGAACCTCCTTCCTCCATTCCTCGACAGGTCAAACTGTATTTATGAGCAGTTTTAGTTTCTATTAATCTTCCATGAATTTGTATATTTACGTGTAAAAATAAAACGTGTGTGTGTGTGTGGTTGGGTTGGCTACTATCCCTACTATAGTGTACTGTATTTATAGGAAAAAAAGTGACTTTTTATCCTTTTCTTATTCGTTATTGAATGTTATATTTTATAGGTTGGGCAATGTACCATCGGCACACAGCTTCCAAACAGAAACAAAGTTTTCTCTATTCCATTTGAAAGTCAATTGGCCAAAACATCTTTATCAGCTCATGCTCAGCAGCAAAGAAAAAAAAAAATTGTAATCAGCCTGAGGACCACTGAGAAGCATTCACAGATAACAGAGCAGAAATGTGGGTCAAGCGTGTGAAAGAAAGAAGATACAGCACTGACCTGTACTGTTGGATCACTCTGCTGATTCCTGTTTCCGCAGTGATGACCCCGACAAAGTCATGTAGCAGTTAGTCACCATATGAAGAGTACATTTTCTCATCTTGTCTTTAAACATACTTCAGCTCTGCAGGATGAAGGTTAAACTGGCTCGCCCGCATGAATTATACTCATTTATTAATTGTGCTTTTGGCACAGCATTTAGTCTGCTTATCAGCACAGTGTATTAATGAGCAATAAAACGAGCATGTAATGAGTGAAGGAAAACTGCTCTAGCCTTACTGGCAGAATGTCAGGAAAGAAAAATTCAAAGGTGTCGTTTGATGCCATAGCGTTTTCTTATTCTAGATCTCCTGGCGTAGAGAATGCCCTTGGCAAGATTTCTTCAAACTCAGATAAAATAAAGGAAGTCTGAAAGATATGCAACATGAAAACCGGTGGTTAAACACAAGTCATTTTCTATTGCATAAAAACACTGAATGAACATTGACTGTACCCCATGTTTTTGTTGTGTAATGAGATTCAATGTGTTTTCCTTCACTAAGTAAGCTTTGCCATGGATTGATTGAATAATCAACTCTGTACATACAAGGAAAAAATGTCACAGCTCTTTTGAATAGATTAAATGTCAGTAATCAGAGATCTAAATTAAGTTGTCATGCAATGATCATCTCCATCAGCTATATATATATATATATATATAATGCAATCACTCAGTGGTTGATGCATTAGTTTCACTGTGTTTGTAAGGTTTAATTTAAATATAGATGTAATGTATGGCCTCTTGTGTCCACATGTATATTGTTTATTCAGCTGCAGAGTTGACAACAGGAACTGAATGAAGTACAGTGTTCAAATATTTAGACCTCTGGGAAACGGGATTGTCTTAAGCGTTCTTGTTCGCAACAAAATCAATTAGCTCAGTCTTGTGATTAATGAATGTGTCTATTATTTCTTGGCTTGTCTAGAGCTGTACAAGCCCCTCATACATCACATACTTTAATATCGATTTTATGTCAGACTTTCTTACACAATGGGTTTCCGAAGATCTGCTGTCAGTTGCAGTCTATACCACACGTGACATCAAAACACAAAACAAAAACAACTATTTGGTCAACCATAAAAGACGACATGCAGTTGTTTTCAGAATGACCTTGCATTGTTGTTGTTTATTACAAATAATTACATCACAGTAATAATGTGAATTAATAAAAACAAAAATAATACTAATATTGACCCCTTTATAAATTAACTTAAATTATGAAATTATAAATTCAAATTAATTTTAAAACACATACAGACAGGACATATAATTGGTTTGCAGTGATAAAAGCAAGTTTGTTACCATAGTATGTAAAATAAAATAAATTAATCTTAAAATTTGGAACTCGGCATTAAACTGTTTGGATTATGTCTGTTGTGACATATTTCCAGGTGAAACAGAATTTTTTTTATAAGAAATTCTTGATTTGAACTGAATAAAACATGATGACAGTTTTCTGAAGGGGTGGGTTTGAAAAAAAAGAGGGATTGGTGATGTATTTTTAATTTTTATTTTTTAATGTTTGTTTGTTTAAAATAGGTGCATTTTTCTTCTTGAAATCAATGCATAGATTTCTCTGCATGAGAATGTGTCTGAGGTGTCATGTATTAGTTACCAATACATTTGTCACCCTCAAAAACCTTTGTCCAGTCACTTGTTTCTGGTTAAAATCATTTCATCATTAATGCAGTGTCTGGGTGTGTATAAAATTGTTTCCCCTTTGCTTGCTTGCATTCAGCTTGGTTTAAAAACCTCAATGACATTCTTGCTGTAAGCTGCCATGGCAAAACAAAGCCATGTGCTCCAAAGCTGCTGTTCAAATAATATCCTCAAGATTAATTGTCGATGAACTGGCACAAATAAATTCTAATCAGTAATTTTCCTGAGGTTCCTGCAGAGCCATTTCTCAAAGAAAATTATAATATTTTTCTGCTGTCTTATATCATGCTGTGAGAGCAGCAGAAGTTTGTTTTCCTCTAAACAAACTGATTACAAGAAATATCGGGTCATAAACCAGAATGCAGCTGACTAAATACTGAATAATGCTTTAAATTTAACCATTTTTTAACTACAGTGGGAAAAAAAATAAAAACATAAAAAAAAAAAAATTTGATCCCCCTGCTGATTTTGTACGTTTGCTCACTGACAGAAATGATCAGTCTATAATTTTAATGGTAGGTTTATTTGAACAGTGAGAAACAGAATAACAACTAAAGAATCCAGAAAGATGCAGATGTAAATGAGCTATTAGCTAACTCTGGTTCACTTACTTCTAATTGTACATTGTCCCTGTAAAAATAAACAATAAAATAAAAATAAATGGTAACACTTTATTTTGATGGTCCCTTTTGAACATTCTGTTAACACTAAGTAATGTTGCAACTACATGTCAACAAAGTCTCATTAGAGTATTAGTAGACTGTCTGCTTCATATCTACTAACTCCTTATTGTGTTGGTCTCCCAACAGATATTCTACTGACTATAAGTAACTTTGCATGAATGTGTCAACTTAATCCAACCCTAACCCTACCAGTCAACTAATACACTACTAACACTCTAATGAGAGTTAGTAGAAATGTAGGTGCAATATTACTTATAGTCAATAGAATGTGTTAAAGGGACCATCAAAATAAAGTGAAACCAAATAAATAAATAAAGACGCATTTCAAAAAAAGTTAAGATTTGCATTTTAATGAGTGAAATAAGTATTTGACCCCTCCGCAAAAAATATATTACTTAGTACTTGGTGGCAAAACCATTGCTGGCAATCACAGAGGCCAGACGTTTCTTGTAGTTGGCCACCAGGTTTGCACACATCTCAGGAGGGATTTTGTCCCACTCGTCTTTGCAGATCCTCTCCAAGTCATTAAGGTTTTGAGGCTGACGTTTGGCAACTCGAACCTTCAGCTCCCTTCACAGAGTTTCTATGGGATTAAGGTCTGGAGACTGGCTAGGCCACTCCAGGACGTTAATGTGCTTCTTCTTGAGCCACTCCATTGTTGCCTTGGCCATGTGTGTTTTGGGTCATTGTCATGCTGGAATACCCATTTTCAATGCCCTGGCCCTGATGGTACATGGCCCCGTTCATCATCTCTTTGTTGTCCTGTTCCCTTAGCAGAAAAACACCCCCAAAGCATAATGTTTCCTCCTCCATGTTTGACGGTGGGGATGGTGTTCTTGGGGTCATAGGCAGCATTCCTCCTCCTCCAAACACGGCGAGTTGAGTTGATGCCAAAGAGCTGGATTTTGGTCTCATCTGACCACAACACTTTCACCCAGTTCTCCTCTGAATCATCGGCAAACTTCAGTACATGTGCTTTCTTGAGTGGGGGGACCTTGCGGGTGCTGCAGGATTTCAGTCCTTCACAGCGTACTGTGATATATATATATATATATATATATATATATATATATATATATATATATATATATATATATATATATATTTTTTTTTTTTTTAATTAATTAAAGCTTTTAATTAAAGTCATTAAACATTACAATATGTCTGTACACCATTCAATGACAATGACATGTTTAAAAAAGGAACGCCTTACTGACCGGTGACACACACCCTAACGACAACCGCATAATCATTTTTAATATTGCTGTAAATGTGAATTGCATAATGTTCATTCACACAGTGCTGTCTGACCTGCCAGAGGCATCAGTAAGATAATAACATATATGATAAAAAAAATATGAAATATGTATACACACAAAGAGAATGAAAGAAGAGCAAGATAGATGGAGGTTGACGTATGAAAGTTAACTGAAATACTGCAGCAGGTGATATACCATTATTTCTAATCTACAAATGCAATTGGCAGGGAAACAAAAGATGATGTTCTTTTATTTCTTTCCAGGAGTGTTTTTTTTTTTTTTTTATTTCCTCACTGTTGTTGTTTTATTGGAAATCTACTCCCACAAGATTAGGAGGTGAAAATCATTTCTGATTTAATTCAAGGTGTCAAAAGGAGAATCACAGTATCACTGTAATAACGTCAGGTGTGCATTAGGCAGAGCTGAGCAATTTGAAGATTTTTTTTTTTTTTTTTCTCAAAATTGTTGAACTGTATTGTGGTTAAGAAACCTCTCAGCAGATATATAAATGTCCTAGATGTTCTTAAAATCACATTCTCTTTTTATAATTTTGCACTCTGTTTGCCATTAATTCAAATTCAGGAATTAAATTGCCATTTTAAAGCCTCAAGCTTCTCAGTTTAATTCTGAATGGCAGACAGCCCTGATGTTAGGTCATCAAGGGTCCCTGTAGCAATTACTATGTTGTCTTAACTCTGTTTTTCTAGCAATTTAGAGTCACGGTGTTATCAGATTGAGACATTAAATAAGTTATCATGCTAGTGGACATGAAGGAATGTGCTTTTTATAGATTATCTGCCCTGTGATTTTTGTTCAGGTGATGAAAATAGAATGAGTTACAGTGTGCAGTCTGTCACCCCCCTGTAAGTAATTATTCATAAATCTATGCAACTGCATTCATAATGGGTTTCGGCTGGACTATATGCAACCAAGACTGGCTACTGTCTGCCAACCCTGTTCTATTAAATTAATACTCAAAACATTTTCAACAGCACGAAGTTAGTCAAAAGTTTTTACCCAGTAACACACTTTGTTAAAGGTAAAAAAAATCCAGAAATTATGAGGAAAAAGGCGATTGAAATACAACTATAATCGGCCTGCGAAAGGTTACAAAGTGATTTCAAAGGCTCTTGGAACCACAGTGAAATACATTATTTTTAAATGGAAAAACTTGGCACAGTAACGAACTTTACTTGAAGTGACCAACCTTCCAAAATGCATCCAATAGCACAGCTGTGACTCAAGGAGTCAATGACAACATCAAAGGAACCACACGCTTCAATGTTCATGACTCTACTATTCCAAAGACACTGGGCAAAAATGTCATCCGTGGAAGAGTGGCAAGGCAAAAGCAGCGCTAACATAGAAGAAAAATTAAGGCTCAATTGAATTTTACAAAACACACCTTGATGATCCTCAAACCTTTGGGAGAATTCATTTATTTATTTAATTATTTATTTATTGTGGACTGATGGGTCAAAAATGGAACTGTTTGGAAGAGTATTGAGTCTGTAAGTTGAAGCTCGAGTGCAACTATGCAGCAAGACAATGATCCAGTCCACCTCTGAAAGGCTCAAAAAAGCAAAAGTGAAGTTTCTAGTCAAACTCCTGACACGTACCCAATTGAGATGCTGTAGCAGGAATTTAAATGGGCAGTTCATGCTCGAAAACCTGCCAATGTGTCTGAACTAAAGCAGTGTGTGGGCCACAATTCCACCACGGCACTCTAAAAGACCAGTTATCAAAAGTGTTTAGTAGATGTTATTGCTCATAAAGGTGCCACAATTGTATTGTAAGATTGAGACGGGACTAATGAGTGACAGGTGTTGGATATCTTTTAATTTTTTTATTTATATTTTTTTTAATAAATAAATGAACGAACAAACGAATGTGCGAATGAATGAATGAACGAACGAACAATAAATAAAAAAATAAAAAAATATTAATCATGAAGTTATTATTGAACAGTTCATAAATTATATATGTGCATTTTAAACATCTTCATATATGGATGTATCACTTTGACTGAGATTGTAGTTTATAACATATTCATAACACATCATTTAACAAAAAAACAAAACAAACAAAACAAAAAACAAAAAAAATCATAAAAGGGAATATCTTGCCCTGCTACTGAATTAGATCCCTTATCTAAGGCAATTTTTAAAGGTTATGTTTATTATAACATACTAAATCAAACTTTCAATGTTAATTTTAACCTTTAGTTATTATTATTATTATCATTATCATTATCATTATCATTATCATTATTATTATTATTATTATTATTATTTTTGTTATCAAGACAATTATCAAATGTTTTATAATATTAGATGACGTATCATTATCATTATCCTAAACTTGTAGGGTATACTAGTTTTAAGGAGGGTATCTTCCCCCATCCACCCCCAACCCCCGCCCTTTTTTCTTTTTTTCTTTTTACATTTTCTTTAAATTTGTGTCAACATAAAGTAAAACATATTCCAACAAAGGCAGAAGCTTTAAACCTGAGAATCAAGATTCTCCCTTGGATTTTCCACTTTACAAAAATTCAGCCAGGAAAGCTGAACGGGGTAATGGAGCAGGCAAGATTGGGGCAGCTATTTTTGCTTTTATTTGAGACTGACTTCAGAATAAGAAGTCAAGCAAGCTCACAGTAGAGTAATGATTGCAGTGGGACTGATCAAAGACAAAGTCAGCAGCTTCTTGCGCCTGGTTAAATCACATCTTCGCTACTCTCTTTAGAAGTTTCAGACTGGTCAGCACCAAGGAGGTCTATAATACCTGGAGAAAACTGTTAGAATTCAATTCCAGTTCATCTCAATGCTTGTTGCCCAAGTGATATGCAGCCCTGAAAATGTAAAACCTGCACTGTAAAAAATAAATAGTTGAGTAAACGTAAAAAAAAAGTTCTCTCAACAATAGTGTTTTAGTTCTTCTCGGTAAATATACTTTGTTTAGCCAAGGTAAATTAGTTTGTTCATGCAACGCTTATTGTCTTATTTTGCTAATAGAAAAATTCTTGTCACAGCAACTGAAACATACGGTGCCCGCGAGGTGACACGGTCGGTTCACTTAGTTTTGTCGTGGCCACAACATCATAACTCATGGGAACGTGATAATATGTTGTGGCCACGAGATATTAATTCGTGGGAATGTCATATTAACTCGTAGGAACGCGATTTTTGTCGAGGTAAGGACATCTATTTCTCATGGCCACGACTTCTTATGTTGAGGGAACGACATATTTTTATTGTGGCCATGAGTTCAATGCGTAAACAAACCTAGTAACCTGGGATTATCAGATATTATCATAAAACGTTTTTATTAATATTAAACATTTAATTTAATATTTGTATAGGCTATTTGTATTGTTATTATTATTATTATTACTACTATTACATTAATTTATAGGGTTATATTTTTATATTTGTTATATTTATTTCCCCTTTCAATTTGTGAATCGCTTTACCTAGTTAACGTTTTGTGTAATTATGCTATATTTGCTAGCCTACCATATATTTTGCAAATACTGTGAACGCTTGACAATTATGCCAATAAAGTTTTGAATTTATGATTGTATTTATGCCCGTGTGTGATGATAAATGAACGTGTTGTGTTTTCATTTGCAAATGAAATTACGTGAATGATTAATTCCTCAACGAAACGCTATAGTATTTGTAATTATGGTCTATTACTTAGCAGAAATACAATTAAATATAGCCTATGTTAAACTTAAACTGCATTCCAGTAAAAATTCCAGTCAGCATAATCAAAGCTTTATTGGCATGTCGAGCATTTACAGTAGGCTATTTACAATTCAGAACGTTAAGTAAAAAGATCGAAATGAAGGGAAAAATATAAATGAATATAAACGAATATCAAAATATAACCAATAACAATAGGCTAATAATAATAATAATAATAATAATAATAATAATAATAATAATAATAATAATATACAAATATTACAGGAAAAAGACGATCAGTTAATAGATTTACAAGACTGCGGGATGGATAAAAATGTTTTCTTGTGGACCTATTTTATGCACTTTATGTAACATTTAATGATAAACTTGAAATTTGAATGCTGACTATAGCATGTAATACAGTCCGATAGCCATGGTAATAATTTAATAATGTAATTTCTATAATAATTAATATAATAATTTCTTAATTCTAAATAAAATATTAATGAATCCATCTCTGATAATCCCGGGTTGCTATGGTCACACAGGTTTGTTTATGCATTCAATTCGTGGCCACAATAAAAATATGTTATATGTCACGTTCCCACAAGTTAATATGACGTTCCCACAAATTAATATCTCGTGGCCACAACAAAACTAAGTGAACCGACCATGTCACCTCGCGGGCACTATAGAAACAACTATTTCTGTCATTGAGGTAATTATTATTTTTTTCTCTTTCCTGGAAGAAAAAAAAAGAATGTGTAAAAAGTCACCACATTATCAACTTTATTTTTTTCTTTACAAATGATTAATCTTAATGGATGACTTAGTCTAATACGTAGACAACATTGTCTTTGCTTGTAAAACAACTTACAAGGCTAAGATATCCAGGAAATAAACATAACTAGCTCAACATACTCTAGACCTCAAAACTAGACACACTAACCTCAAGAATGGTGACATCCAACAAATTTTAAAAAGATGAGCTCTTTTCATCACAGTACAACAAATAACTAACAATAATTACAAAACAACAACAAAAAAGTTTAAATGAAGTCAGCAAACAGCAAAACAATAATCCTATAACAGCAAAGGTCATTACACTGAGTCCAGAATTTTTGTATTAATTAATCCATTGCGAAAAAAAATCGCAAAATAGTAACCTACTAAATGGAGTCTTCAAGCATTGAGATTGATTTTGTTCTCCTCTCGCTTCTTAAAAAAAAAAAAAGAAATATTGGGTCCATTCAATCCTAAAATATATAGTCAGTATGTTGTATGTTGTGGACCCATCAAAATAAAGTGTTAGAAGATATTAAGCAGAAGATATTAAGGAGCAGCGGGATTATTACGGGCGATTCAAAGTTTACTTCAGGATGTCAGTGGCTCAGTTTGATGCTTTGCTAGTGATACTAGAGCTACATATTAATATTAAGACCACCGATTTCTGTGAACTCAGTGTGTAAGGATCTATGTACAGTGATTTGTGCTGCGAGATGAAGTGGATGCGAAAAACTGAAAAAAATCAAACCCTATCCGGATTTTTTTTATTACGGACGAAAATTTTGGAGGCAGTGTGTAAACATGATTGACATAACGTGAGGTCGTATTTATTTTTTCAACGTGCGAAAATTTCGGACTCAGTGTGCAATGACCTTGACTGCATAATTTATTCATGCTGCAATGCATGCTGGGTACTCACAAAGCCTTAACATTTCAACAATATGAAATTCTTTGTACAGACAACTGTGCTTGACTATTTGGGACAGCATTTGGGGTAATTTTGTTGGTCTGACAAGGGTTTTTATGTAGTTTCAAGAAAATAGCATTTTTTAGTATTTGAGACTCAAAAGGTTTCGTAAACTGAAAAACATGCGGTAACACTTTATTTCGATAATCCACTTTAGACATTCTACTAACAGTAAGTAACTTTGCAACTACATGTCAACTAGCAGTCATTAAAGTATTAGTAGACTGTCTGCTTAATATCTTTAAACACTTTATTTTGATGGGTCCACAACATACAACATACTGACTATCAGAATCTTTTATTTTAGAACTTATTCTACTAACCCTAAACCTACCCTAACAGTCTACTCTGAGAGTTAGTAGACATGTAGTTGCAAATTAATGAGAATTAGTTGACATTTAGTTACAAAGTTACTTATAGTTAGTAAAATGTCTAAAGTGGACTATCAAAATAAAGTGTAACCAAACATGCAGTTGAATTTTGCAGCACTCATTTCCAGAGCCATTATTTTTGTGTAAATGACTTCAGCCATGTGACTAATTAATCAGAAGATACAGCAAAATGAAAATCGTTATATACTCCTGGTTGGGAACCACTCTGGGTCTTTGTCTAGTATAGTATAGCACTGAGTGGACAGAAAGCCGGAAAGAGATCAAAAAGGACCACAAGCCAGGATCCGGTTGCACAACTGTGTCACTGTGCTACTAAAAACTGCTATGTGTTTAAACTAAATTGCCAATGTTTTATTTTACCAGACTAGATCTTCAATAGAGAAACAGGCATTTTGTCAGCACAGTGGTGCAGTTAGTGTATCTACCCAGCAGGGGCTAAGTGCTGATTTAAAGCAACAAAACCCTGACAGCACTGCTCTTCATTCTGGCATCTAAAAAAATCTTTTGTCCTGACTTGCATATTTTATGCTCGTATTATATTATTGTTATTATTAAAAGGTGTGGTAAGGCAATGTTGAAAGCAGTATGTTTGATATTGCAATGTGTCTGCTATTAATATGTAACGTTAATACTGCAAGTTATAGCCTATTACATGATTAGCTTATTATTGGCAGCGAGAGTATTATGCATGCATCCACAATCATATGTCCGCATTACAGAATAAGAGGGGAGCAAGCCTATTTCAAACTCCTTGTTCTGGTCTTATCGTCTCACAAAGAGAAGCAAGATAAGTGCTTGTGTCCAATGGCAGCAAATTAGCTGCGCATGCCCCACAATCCAACCCTAACTCCCACCCCTCACCCACCTCTACTGTAGCCAATTACTGCAGACACATACATTTAATGGATTATTCATTTTCAATTTTCTTCATGTGTAACACTTGAGGTCTGAAGGAATTATACAAAAATTGAAATTGAACAACTGTATGCAGATGCGGTGCAAGAATGTTAACTACCATTCAGTGCATTAAATTCCAATCTTCCTCACACAGAGCCAATTTAATGTCTTTTCCAATGCTGTTATTCTAATAATAACATATTGTCTTGAGAAGATGGAGTTGCAGGACATTAAAAAAGTAATTATGTGAATGTTACATGTTTATTAACTATTTATAATACACTTTTATTTATATGATGTTTGGTGTATTTATTGTATGTGTCCATAATACGTAAAAAGAACAGTTCATTCCATAATTTACAGTGAAAATGTTTAAATTGATATTCCCAGAATGCCCTGTGTGACACTTCACATTTGATATTTCATTCAAATAATTGTTTCTTATTTGTTTTTGCTATAAGTTATGTACATTAGATTTTTTTTTTTAATTTTATTTTATTGTATTACTGTTCTTGTGTTATGTATGACAATGTGAACCTTCTAAATTTTAGCATAACTTACTTTTTTCATCTAGCAAAGAAATGAAGACTAGAGGCAGTAAAACTCAGACGCCTTTTATTCCTTTTATCCTTAATAAAGCGTAATTTTCGCACAATTACTTGAAGAATATCATGTTATGACTTCAAAACAATATTAATATGCTGGAGATTTGAAAACTGATGCTTTTGAATGTTAACATCACACTGTCACGGATCAGTCAGGCCCTTCACTCCACCAATCACATCGTTCCACATCCCCCGAGTACTAATCACACTCACCTGCACCTGATCACCATGCCAATCACCAGCACTATAAAGGATCACCACACACACACTTCAGCGTCCGATCTCGTCATTGCTATGTGGACTCAACCTCTTGGTAGCCTGTATCAGAAAAGACCATATCCTTCCGAGAATCTAAGAAATACTTACCCTGTCTGACTGACCTGCTGTGTTCTCCCACCTTGTGCCCTCCTCTCTTCATAGAGTTCTGTCCTCAAAGTGTGTGTGTGTCTCCCCGGATCGATCCTGTCTCGTCTCCCCGCACGTCTGAGGACAAGAGAAGAATCATCAGCACATCATATAATCAGTTTAATTACCATTCTGAAGTCACCTACTCACCTTGCAAGAATCCTAAAGTCACCTGAGTGTCTCACCTGTTTTAATAAACACCCATTTCACTTTTACCATCTTCGTGTCTGAGTCCATCCATAACACACACATGCTGGTTTTCATAGACGGTAGGTTTGTTTGGTAGCTCCTGAAGTACGGAGACGTACTTGAGAGGTGAAGAGCTCCGGTTCAAATCCTGTGTAACTACGGTTTGACAAGACAGCTCAAATCTGCATATAAGGAAGTTCCAATAGCACGGTTGCATACGCAAATGTGTTTTTATATTAGTTTTGCATTTGTCAATACTATTGGGTAGGTTTAGGGTTGGGTTTGGTGTAGGGCATATTTCCAACAAGATAGAACATTAACTTCTACTGACAGTCCCCGGGGTATTTGAATTCTGAACCGCTGCACAATGTACCTGAAACAACGTAATCTACCTGAAACAACGTACACGCACTTCGTATGTGAGTGCGTGTATGTATGTATGTATGTATGTATGTATGTAGGTTACCGCTGCTCTCATCCATGCTAGGCTGCATGGATGTGCAGGGCGTTCTTGCCGAGAACAGAACCATACCGCCAATCCAAACTGTATGCTAATTGTCAATCATCTTTGACGATAGTGGTCTTGACAGAAATAAGACTTTATTGGATAAACCCAAGACATGTAAACTAATCTAACACACGCATTCATACAAGTTGTAGAAAGACAGAAAGTGAGGAAAGGATGAGTTTAAGAGAATGAAAATGTGAAATCCCAAGTTTATAGCAATATAAATAAATTAAATTAAATTAAAAGAATAAAACAATGTAACGAGACTAGATGGGTTTTCTTCTCATCGTGGTTAAGTAGCAGCTGGCATGTAGGCCAGAGCACGCTGGAACGGCCCTCAAAGAATTCAAAGGCAAACAGCAGTGGCAAAAATCATGGCTAAAAGTACTGACTAAAAAGCTAAAACCCAAATAAGCATGGTTTTATGGTGTCCTGAGTTTTTAACTGGGCTTTTGGACACATCCCAAAATGGTGTGTTGACCAATTAGATATAGCTCGGGGTGTTGCTCTGTTTTCTGTGCCATTCTGTGGACGTGAATATATGTTCTGTGAAGACCCAAAGAGGTTAAGGGGGAATGGGGGGGGGGGGGGGGGGGGGGATGGGGTTGGTCTGTCCAAGGAAGCTCATGATTTCTATCGTGGATTTACATGTGATGGCCATGCTGTGCATCTATTTGACCATCAATCTTGTTTACTTGCCCCGAATTTGACAATCTTCTTCCTTAAGTTTTGTTTTAATGTTGTAAGTTGTTCTGTGAAAGGTTTGCTTCAGACTGGCTGGCTTTAGGGTATCGTGGACAGATTTATGACAAACTATTGTCTCGGGGGCCTCTTCGTGGAATTTGCTCTTTTGGTGACTCTAACACCAATCTGATCGATTCTTAAATTGTCTGATTTGCTCTGATATCCTACAATACACACAGAGTAAATACTTATTTATTTGTTTGTTTGATTATTTTTAATTTACATTTAGTTACAACTCAAATTCCGGAAATGTTGGGACGTTTTTTTAAATTTGAATAAAATGAAAACTAAAAGACTTTCAAATCACATGAGCAACTATTTTATTTACAATAGAACATAGATAACAAATGTTTAAACTGATAAATGTTACAATTTTATGCACAAAATGAGCTCATTTCAAATTTGATGCCTGCTACAGGTCTCAAAATAGCTGTGACAGGGGCATGTTTACCATGGTGTAGCATCTCCTCTTATTGTCAAAACAGTTTGAAGATTCTGGGCATCGAGGTTATGAGTTTCTGGAGTTTTGGTATTGGAATTTGGTCCCATTCTGGCCTGATATAAATTTCCAGCTGCTGAAGAGTTAGTGGTCGTCTTTGACATATTTTTAGTTTAATTATGCGCCAAATGTTCTTTATAGGTGAAAGATCTGGACCAATTCAGCACCCGGACTCTTCAACTACGAAGCCATGCAGTTGTAATAGCTGCAGTATGTGGTTTTGCATTGTCCTGCTGAAATACACGCCATCTGGAGGGGAGCATATGTTGCTCTAAAACCTTTAAATACCTTTCAGCATTCATAGTGCCTTCCAAAACATGCAAGCTGCCCATACTGTATGCAGCTATGCACCCCCATACCATCAGAGATGCCGGCTTTTGAACTGAACGCTGATGACACGCTGGAAGGTCTCCCTTCTCTTTAGCCTGGAGGACATGACATCCATGATTTCCAACAAGAATGTCAAATTTGGACTTGTCTGACCATAGAACACTTTTCCACTTTGAAACAGTTCATTTTAAATGAGTCTTGGCCCACAGGACACAATGGCGCTTCTGGACCATGTTCACATATAGCTTCCTTTTTACATGATAGTGCTTTAGTTGGCATCTACAGATGGCATGACGGATTGTGCTTACCGACAGTGGTTTCTGGAAGTATTCCTGGGCCCATTTAGTAATGGCAATGACAGAATCATACCGATGAGTGATGCAATGTCGATTGAGGGCCCGAAGACCACGGGCATCCAACAAAGTTCTTCGGCCTTGTCCCTGATGCACAGAGATTTCTCCAGTTTCTCTGAAACTTTTGATGATGTTATGCACTGTAGATGATGAGATTTGCAAAGTCTTTGCAATTTGACGTTGAGGAACATTGTTTTTAAAGTATTCCACAATCTTTTTACGTACTCTTTCGCAGATGGAGAGCCTCTGCCCATCTTTACTTCTGAGAGCCTCTGCCTCTCTAAGACATCCCTTTTGTGTTACAGACCTAGGCCTGTATTCTTAAAGGGATCCCTGGGTATTAAGACTTGTATGGCTTAATATAACGTAAATTATGTCTCTTACTGAAATATGTAGTAGAAAGATTTGTGTTATTAAAAAAAAAATCACATCGTTTTATACATATTTTGAACTATTGGGGGGGGGGGGCATTTTTCTGATGACGTAAAATGGTTGCACTCGGTGAGCTACTAGCGCTACCTGTTTTTTTACCACAACACAACTCGGAATAGACAACTCAGAAAATAAAATACTGATATGATGACCACAGCTACTGAAAGAGCGTACAGGTGGCGATGGATATAAGTATAGGTTTAAACCAAATGCTGCACCATCGATTTTTCCCCACAAGGAGTGTAAACGCCCAGGATATCGAGGGAAATCCACGCTGAAAAACTCCTCTAGCGGCTGCTCGTTATGATTAGCGTCGGCATGTTTACATCCTAACAGATGGCATCTAGCGTTTCTTGTCTCAGTGGGTATTTAGGAAGTTTTATTCGTCCACAGGCATCTTCCCACTCTTTTCTCCTTTTTTATCGCTAGGAAAGCAGTGAAGTCTTACATTACATTGCTTCTTTTGTTGCCCTTCGACTGAAAATTACAACCAAAAGCCTCACAATGTGGTATCGTATCAGTATTTTATTTTCTGAGTTGTGCTGCGGTAAAAAGCGCCAGCAGCTCACTCAGCAACCATTTGACGTCATCAACGCAGAATGTACTGTGCACATAAAATAATGGCGATCCCCATAGTCCAAAAACGATGCCAACTTTTTCAAATAACATACATTTTCATGGGTTTTTTACTACGTATTTAAATAAGAGACATAATTTACGTTACATTAAGCTATACCTGTCTTAATACCCGAGGATCCCTTTAAAGATTCTAAGAATCCTCTCAGAGAGCTCCTAATTTAGCTTAAACATTTCTAACTAGGAGTCTTAGCTTAAGTGATTCAGGACCAATCTGAGAGCAAACACTTTTATCTCAGTGTGGAGGCGGGGCTGACCCCGTTGCTAGCTACGACACAGTCTTTTGAAGACTGTGATTGGTTGGTTGTCCAAGAAGGAAATAAGAGCGCTTTTAAGAGTAGGGTTTATTTTAAGCCTTCACTTTGAAATTACAGGCGTAATTTTTCCTGTTTTACCATACTCTCACTCACTCACTCACTCACTCACTCACTCACTCACTCATTATATATGTATACATATTCTTTATTTTTTTATTTACCATGCTGTCATACATAACGTATTTTATAGGAAATGAACAGCAACACTATAAGGTTCTGAAAGTGCTGTCAGGTACAGACCCAAATCATCGCTGCTGCATAGTTGCATTTTTCCAGTTGCCAAATATGTTAATGTAGTTAATGTAGTGATTACTTCCCTTTCTGGCGCTATGGTGTTTCTGTGCTGTGTCGGATGTTAGCATGTCTCTAATAAGATCAGTCACAAACATGATCCCTGCACCATCTAATGTGTAGCGTCTTATTAACTCACCGTCATGCAATGTGTGCAACACAATTCTTTTCCCTCTTCATGTGTCGTCCATTTTCTCCACTGCTAAAGAAACTCTTAAGCCTCTTAAAAGTCCTCGTCCGTACTCATAACAATTTTGGACCTTAAGACCTCTTTTAAGGGTGAAGATGCTTTGTGAAACACTTTTTTCTTTACTATGATCTTTTCTTTCATTTTAAGGGGAAACATTAGATGGGTAACATTTTATTTTGATAGTCCACTTTAGACATTCTACTAACAGTAAGTATCTTTGCAACTACATGTCATCTTTCAGTTATTAGAGTATTAGTAGACTGTCTGCTTAATATCTTCTAACACTTTATTTTGATGGGTCCACAACATACAACATACTGACTATCAGAAACTTTTATTTTAGAACTTATTCTACTAACCCTAAACCTACCCTAACAGTCTACTCTGAGATTTAGTAGACATGTAGTTGCAAATTAATGAGAATTAGTTGCCATGTAGTTGACATGTAGTTACAAAGTTACTTATAGTTAGTAGAATGCCTAAAGAGGACTATCAAAATAAAGTGTAACCGCTAGCTGTTCTCCCAGCCAAATCTTTTAAAAATGTCTTGCTTTTTCAGCCCTTTGTTGCCCCCTTGCCAACTTTTTTGAAACCTGTAGCAGGCATCAAATTTGAAATGAGCTCATGTAGTGGATAAAAGTGTAAAATTGCTCCGTTTTAACATTTGTTATGTTCTCTATTTTCTATTGTGAATAAAATATAGGCTCATGTGATTTGAAAGTCTTTTAGTTTTCATTTTATTCAAATAAAAAATAAAAAAAAATATCCCAACATTTCCAGAATTCGGGCTGTATATAATAAATAAAAAGGAAACAGATGAAATTGAAAAAGAATAGAGCAAGCTAGTGTTAGATGATTTGTTTTGTTTTGTTTTTGTTAATTGTATAATAAATAAAAAGAAACAGACAGAATACAAAAGGATTAAAAAAGCTAGTGCTATATATATTTTTTCTTTTCTTTTCTTTTCTTTTCTTTTCTTTTCTTTTATTTATTTATTTAATTTAATTTTTTTAAATTAAAAAGCAGTAAATGAATAGAGTGCAAGACTAAATGGGAAAGGTTTTTTTTTTTTGAAGAAGAATATAATTAGAATAGAGAGTGCTAAAGTTAGAGGGTCAAATAAGAGATGTGTTTTTTACGCGATTCTTGAAGATGGCTAAGGACTCAGCTGCTCGGATTGAGTTGGGCAGGTCATTCCACCAGGAGGGAACATTTAATTTAAAAGTCCGTGAAAGTGATTTTGTGCCTCTTTGAGATGGCACAATAATGCACCATTCACTTGCAGAACGCAAGCTTCTAGAGGGCACATAAGTCTGAAGTAATACATTTAGGTAAAGGGGTGCAAAGCCAGTCATGGTTTTGTAGGCAAACATCAATGCCTTGAATTTTATGCGAGCAGCTTTTGGTAGCTAGTGCAAATTGATAAACAGAGGTGTGACGTGCATTCTTTTTGGCTCATTAAAAATTAATATTCTGGATTAATTGTAAAGGTTTGATATAACTGGCTGGAAGACCTGCCAAGAGAGCATTGCAATAGTCCAGCCTGGACAGAACAAGAGCTTGAACAAGGAGTTGTGAAGCACGTTCGGAAAGAAAGGGCCTGTTCTTCTTGATGTTGAATAAAGCAAATCTGCAGGACCGGGCAGTTTTGGCAATGTTTAGTATATATATTTACTCAGAAAGTGCAGCTGTCAGCCATTGCTTGTTGGCAGCCTAAAAAAAAAAGTATGAAATACATTTTGAAACCCAGTGTCCCACGAGTTGTTTTATTCCTCATTCTGAGCATGTTTTCTGGCTCATGATATACTTTGGGGAATAATGATAGCTTTCAGAGTTAATATCCCACTCGTTTGGTAAAGTTAGACTGATCTACTACCCAACTATTTTGAACCTCCGCAGGGCCATTCTGGCTGCACTTGAATTTCACTGCTCTCTCTTTGCTCTACAAGTTCTATTTCATGGTACAGTGGCTGGGTACAATGACAGCTCTCTTCAACGGCAGAGCACACAACTTTATCTTTGGAAGACTCAGAAGGACTACCCCTGCCGGACGCTATTGACTATCTAAGAAAAAATGTCAGGATGGCATTCCGAATGAATGCCCACAGGTGAGCTAAGCATGAGAAGGGGCAATTAAGGAAATAATGCTTTGACAGCATGTGGATCCACATACAATGTATTCAAATTAATGCGAACTGCCTCATCAGAGAAGGCTAAATGAACATGACTGATGTTCAAATTGCCCAAGGGTTTGCAGTAGTTTTTATGTAAAACAATAGAAATGAAATGAGAAAGACAAAGAAACAGAAGGCTCAGGTAACATTAGCATTTTCTACCACTGAGTTGACTACAACATTGCTTCCCCAGCTGTCAGGTTTCCTGTGCTGATAGGACCTCAGTTAGGCTGCTCTGCCTGACTGGCTGCAGAGCTTTATGGCATTGTGACAAAAGGCACAACACAATTATTGTCCATTACCCAGGCGACCACGACTGAATGAAAGGGAGCGCACCAATGTGGCCCCCTTGATGGATGTGATTCTGCATGCAAATGCATTCAGCTTCCCCGGTTCATGTCACACCTTGTGCATTCAGCCTGGGTGATTCATTCTTCCTGCCAGGGTTAAGACACATTCCTCCACTTCTATGGAGGAGTGCAAGGGCAGTAAATGTCATAATTCTAAGCTTTACTATGTACTGTACAGAGATTACCAGGTTTCATTAGCAAGCATATAATAAGTGGAATTATATGATTAATAATATCTCAGATTGTGTGGTTTGTCGAAGAGAGGTGTGCTATACTCTTATAAATGACCAGAGGTTTAACAGGCGGACATAAAAAATAAATGAGGTCAAAAATGCCCTTGTATGAGTTTTTGTTTTGTGTTTCTATACGATATAGTTAAGCAATATCACATGAGCAAGTGTGTTTTTTCTTCCCAAATATCAGCATGTCTATTACACTAGTGAAAACAGTTATAAACAAAGCCACAACAGAACTGCTGTGCAACTCTGAGCAACACACAGATGTGTTTACTGAATGAATGTGATTGTAACTAATTGGGTGAGTCAATGTTTCAATGATCCATTCGTAAAGTCACTTTGTTTCGTTCCTCAACAAATTAGCTGTTTCAGTGAATCAGTTGAATGAATGAATTATTAATGACTCACTCATTAAGACAGTGACCTGCTCCACCTACAGGAAGATTTAGTTTCATATTTGCATTTATATGTAGTCATTTAGCAGACACTTTTACCAAAAGCGACTTATAAATGAGGACAATAGAAGGAATCAAAACCAATAAAAGAGCAATAATATACAAGTGACATGGCAAGTCTCGGTTAGCCTAACACAGTACACATAGCAAGGTTTATATATTCATACACAAAGCAAAAAGAAAACAAGTAGATAGAACAGAAAAAAGAATAAAGCTAGTGGTTTTTTTTTAAGAAAACAAGCATTTAAAAAACAAATAGAGAGTTAAAATGTTTTATTTATTTATTAAAAAAATAAATAAATACAATGAGAATAGAGAGTGCTAGAGTTAGAGGGTCAAATAAATATAAAAGATATGTGTTTTTAGCCGTTTCTTGAAGATGGCTAAGGATGTAGCTGCCCCAATTGAGTTGGGCCAGTCATTCCTCCAGTAATTTATTTGAAGTATAATTTCATTTTTTAAAATCATCATTTCACATTTTAATATTAAGGATATTGTTTTTAAGACATTATTCTCATGGAATTAGTTACACAATAGTAATTAAAGTGTAAATTACACATACAGATTCTGTGCCTCTTCTGCAGTGCAGTTGTCTTTTTTCTTTTAATACTGATTTCATTTGATTGGTAACAGCCTATAGTGCCTTATTTTTATAACTGAAATTGTTATTTAAAAGTAAGAGTATTGACATAAAATATAATGCATAATTTAATAAAGTTAGAAAAATGCCTGCAGATGGGGTCTTGACTTTAGCAACCAACTAGAAACCACCAGAACACCCTACGAACCACATAGCAATGTGCTAACAATCATTTAGAGCTCTTTATCAACTGCAAGGCAATGCCGTAGGATCGGGCAGCATTATTCACATTTTTACGGTCTAGATGTGTCACTTTTTATAGTTAGAAATCAGTACCAATGAGACTTTAAAGACTGAGTGTCTGTAATGACATTAAAGACCTTAGTAGTGTAGGCCAATTGGAATTTACAGTGTTACAAGGCAGTTTAGATACAAACCGTGGCACTTGTCACTAGTGACATGCAGAAGTGTCATTTCGTTCTGGTTATACTGCAGTCAGAAAATGTGCACTAGTTTGATGTTACTGTCAAGGCCAGAGAGAAAGCAAACAAGTGTGCATTAGATTAATCTGACAGAAGACACTGCATGTTATGTCGCTTATTTGAAGAGTTTGCAAGCTGTTCACACACACAAACATTAAAGAAACAGATGTTTCCTTTTGCTTTAAACTCAACATTAGGAGATGATGGTTCAGAACATCTCAGAACATTCAAAGGCAGGCAATGTCGAAACCCATCTTGTTATGAAGCCTGCTGGGTGCTGTAAGGTTATTTTGGGAGTCTATTTCCCAGAGTAACGTTCCTGAGGTATTTTTTTTTTTTTTAGGTTGATGAAATAACAACAACAATGCTTTACAAAAACGTTATATATATATATATATATATATATATATATATATATATATATATATATATATATATATATATATATATAAATCCCAAGGAATGATTACAAAAATGGTCAGCAGTCGGGGTGTAACGGTACATGCATTCGTACCGAACGGTTCACGGGGCAAATTCCAAATGGAAGAAATCATCCCTGTCCCCTTGGAGTGGGGACTTTGGAGTGAGCGGGGCACTTGTTTGCCATTATGTAGTCGTTTGGAATGCACTTGTAATTTCCTCACTATCTTCAGCTGGCATGTTCCCATGACAACGCAGCATGGAGTCCGTCAGCAGATGCCGCTGTTTTAATGGCATACATGTCTTTTTATTGTTGTTAGCATAACTGTTGCAAATAAACATACTACAACCAACACATGCTTCTTTGAGCAAATGATAATTATAAATATGTTTTTAGGGAGGGTAAGAGGCATCAACATTTAAACCAATGAGTAAAAAAAAACCCAGCAACCTAAGCACCTTTTGTGACTTTATATAAACACCAACAAAACCTCAAAACAACATTCAAACAGTATTGAAAAACAAACAGCACAAAAGGATATATGGTTATGTATGCGAGTTGAAGTTCCAGCAATCCAAAAATCAGTCTTTATAAAGTTCTCTGTTGTAGAAAGTTAATGCGATTGTGTGATCAGATGCAAGGCTTATCTGTCTAAGGAGTCAAGTGATGATGATGTTTGGATGGTGATGTTATCCAATGAAGTAGATGACCATGACCAAAAATTGTAGTAATCAAAATGTCCAATGTAGCAACATCCAAACATGGACCACAATGTTGGCGTAAATACGCATTAAGCATATATAGAAAAGTCCTTCTACAAAAACACAAAATGCCTCCAGTGATTTATCTGCATTAAATATAACTATATATACTATATATAACTTTTTAAAAATTTAAAATGTAAATGTTTTTTTATGCCGGTGTCCGTACAGACACCATGCTGCGTTGTCACGGGAACACGCCAGCTGAAGATAATGAGGAAATTGCATTGCTCCCTTTGCCAAGTGCATTCCAAACGACTACATAATGGAACACACGTGCCCTGCTCACTCCAAAGTCACCACTCCAAGGGGACAGGGATGATCACTTCCATTTGCAATTTGCCCCGTGAACTGTTCAGTACAAATACATGTACCGTTACACCCCTAGTCAGCAGCCTTCCTAATGGGCATGTTCATCCCATCTTGTTCCACTCGAGGTCATCTATAAATTCATCCACTTTAAAAGTTCACAGAATCTGTGATATAATGAACCAAGAGCCCTTATTATTTCTTCTGCCATTTTGATCAGGAACAGGGGTAAAACAAACCATTTTTTTTTTTCACATCTGAGCCTGTTTTTTGGGAAAACAGTTTAGTTTGAACTAAATCAAACATAATTTGAGAAAAACAACAACAACAACAAAAAAACAATACATTTGGCTGCAATGAGAGTGTTTGAGGTATATCATTATTTCAGTGTGCCTATTTATCTAGCTTGTTTGCAGTTGTATCTTTCCCAGATAGCAAACATCTTTTGGGGCGAGATCTGGTCCAGACCCATCAGACGTTCTGGACCAGATCTGTGTAAAGGACTCGGGCCGGTGTCTTTTTGTTTTTCCGGATCTGGACCAGAACTGGGCCAGCTCTAGACCAGATGCGGATTCCTTTACGGTGATTTGGCCCAAATGTGGGCAGGATCTGGGCCAGCTCATTTTGTTCATATATATATATATATATATATATATATATATATATATATATATATATATATATATATATATATATATATATATATATATATATATATATATATATATATGTGTATGTATGAATGAAGGCCTATATATATATATATATATATATATATATATAGGCCTTCATTCATACAGACACACAGACACAGACACAGACACACAGACACACAGACACACACACACAGACACACACACACAATTAAGTTGTACATATCTAGAATTCAAATACAATTTGTTTATTTGTACAGTGCTTTTCACAATACATATTTCAATGCAGCTTACCAGAAAATGCATTTAAAAAGAGTATTGCATTTAAAAGTTACAAATAAAAAGAGAAATGTCCATATGCCACAGTATTTGTACAGTTCCCGGATAATACAAATCATACAAGTAGATAATGACTATTTAAGTAGAAATGATAAATAGAAAAAGCAATAGCTTTAAAGCAATGATTGCAAGCATTTTACATAAGACATAATTATTATTTTTTTCTTAAGGTGTAATATGAAGGTCTTAGACAACAACAGGTTTAAAGAACTGATTTAGATGTACAGACAATTACTGTCCTGAACACTATTAAAACAATTGCATTACTACACAAAACAATGCAAAAGATATACCACTGTGCATCTTTTGTTTCCTTTTGATAATTTTTGCATCAAAAGCAAAATTAAAGTTTACTTAAAACACTACCCCAAGTAGTATAAGTCTGTATTTCTAGTGCTTACTGTACATAATATTCACTAAGCTTAAAACAGTGCTACACAATGAGAATGAGAAGAATCTGAATAATTACCACAGGGAAATTTTATATCACAGTTCTTATAAATGTGTGTCACCATTGTGTGCTTGAGTTGGTTCTAGCTGTAATTGAGTCTTCTGCAATGCCATTTTTGAGGTAAATGTGAGCCCTCCGTCTGACTCCACAGCTTAAAGACAGTTCCTCCCTTTCCGTTGTCTCTAAAAAAAATATATATATTTTTAATATTAAAATATTAATATATATTATATATATATACATATACACATACACACACACACCCCACAATAAGAGGGATAAAAGACGTTTGTCCACAAGATAAAATAAGTATTGCATTTATAAAAATTACCCTGTTCACTTGATTGTTTACATTCACTTGATTGTTAATACTGTGTTGTTACCTGAATGATCCACAGCTGTTTTTTTTTTATTTTTCTTTATAGTTGTTCATGAGTCCCCTGTCTGTCCTGAACAGTTAAATTGCCTGCTGTTCTTCAGAAAAATCCTTCAGCTACCACAAATTTTGTGCTTTTCCAACATTTTTGTTTATTTGAACCCTTTCCAGCAGTGACTGTATGATTTTGAGATCCATCTTTTCAAACTGAGGACAACTGAGGGACTTGTACAACTATTACAGAAGGTTCAAATGATCACTGATTCTCCAGAAGAAAAAACAATGCAATAAGGGGGTGAAAACGTTTTTTTTTTATTTGAAGATCGGGGTAAATTGAACTTATTTTGCCTTGTGAGAAACATCTAAGTATATTTTGTAGCTTCTGAAGGGCAGTACTAAAGGAAAAAACTATTTAGTCAAAATAAGAAAAATGTACACCTTCATTCTGTTTAAAAGTTTTCACCCCTTAATGCATTGGGTTTCCTTCTGGAGCATCAGTAAATGTTTTTCACTTCCAGTTCTTGTTGATTATATAATTATAAAATATGACCATAAACAAAATTAATAGTAGTTATTATGATTGATGTGGTTTGGAATTGGTAAAAGTGCTTAAAAAATATGATCAGAATATTGAATCGCCTAATAATTATGCATGCACTGTATATGCTTTTCCACATCATAAATGTTATCCATGGTTAGCATTTTTTATTTTTCCTGTAATTGAGTAATTTTGTCCTGCTTTGTGTGTAACAAAGATAATGTTCATTCTGCTTACTGCCCATAGGTGTAAAGTATAATAACTGATATAACAGAAGAAAAGCAAGGGGAACCTGTGCCACCTGTTTTATATATTAAAAAAATACACAACTAATTGCATATTACACATATGTTATGAATGTATTTGTTTCATTTAGTATTACAAAGCAAGGAAGGCAATGTTTAAGCCTTACACATAAGAGTCACAGTTTATTAACATGCTCCACTGTGGAAATTAGTGCATGTGACAACAGTGTCATACACACTTCCTTTAATCACCGACTTAAGATGAAAAAGGGTTTGTACCCAAATGACACACAGATTATAGCATTGCTAGAGGACTATGACTGTCATAACAGGTATATTGTTCAGGAGGCTGAGTGTTATTTGAAGGAGCATTTCTCCAGAAAGCTGCAGGCCTCAATCGGCCCTAACAAACAGTATGTTTTGAACAGCACTAGTTGTAAAATTATCAGGCATTCATTATTATCAATACTCAATTATAAATCGTGGCATTCAAATAGCTTGAATAACTCAAACTCCACTGAAAACTAAAAAAAGAAAAAGAAAAATGGACTCACCTTACTATTTGACAGTCCCGGCTCTCAGGTGGAACCTGGAATTGAAACAGATTGTTATACAGTGTTGCTGGACAATCTCTCAATTCATTTACCAAATTAACATGGAGCATACCGTTAACAGAAATAAAAGCATATTTTGGCAAAGCATTTATAAATAAAAACCATACCAAACAATATAATGTAATACATTTCTGTCTCCTCAGTGCCCCTCTGTTTCTATCGTTCAGGATGTGCCTGAAAGCGTTCTGCCTGCTTATTCAAGGGGACCGGGCTGGTCAAAAGTTTGGACACATTACTATTTTTAATGTTTCTGAAATAAGTCTCTTATGCTCATCAAGCCAGCATATTTGATCAAAAATACAGAAGAAAAAACAAAACAAAACAAAACCTAATATTGTGAAGTATTAAAAATAATGAAATAAAATACGTTTTAAATAAATTTAAGTTATCGAGTAAACAACATAAGAAATTAATTTGTTAGTAGAACAGTGTGATCACACGGTGTGACATACCTTAGTGAAGTTTTTGAGGATACATACAATCTGTGCCTCAATTGTCTTGATGTCTTCTTCTTCTATTAAGGTTTATTGGCGATTGGCAAACAACTTTTTGGTGCATTACCACCAACATCTGGTATGAGTGTGGACCAGAATTGGTTTCTCTAAGATATTGAAACAGTATATTACAATATCTTTTGACTCTTTAACTCATCAAGCCAGCATTTATTTGATCAAAAATACAGAAAAAAAAACCTGTAATATTTTGAAGTATTAAAATTTTAAATAATGGTTTTCTATTTCAATATACTTCAAAATACAATTTATTGCTTTGATCAAAGCTGAATTTTCAGCATCATTGTGATACTGAAATTTTTCAGTAATCGGCAAAATATATTTGACGTCTTCTGTTCTGAACAGGCGCTCATTTCGGACGCGGCTAGGATCTGCTCTGCATCAGTAGTTCCTGCCCACTGAAACCAGGCCCCGGCTGGATCCATGTTACAGCACTGAAACGGATGTGACTGTAATGCGGATTTGCCATTTTGAAAACGGATCTGGCGCAGAGTCAGCTGCTGTCTGGGTTGCTACTGTTTACCGCTAGATTAAAAGGTTAAAAGTCTTCTGTAGCAAAGTAAAACACGAATTCAAGACTTTTTAATAGGACTATACTAATGATCTTGTCAAGCACAGGGTGTCCCTGGAAAAAGAAAAAAAATACAAAAAAACATTGATTTGTAAAAAAAATCCCGTAGGAATTGTGTTTTGAAGTCCTCTTGCTGGCAGAAGTTCTTTTAAAATGTGCAGTCTTTAACATTAACACAACAGGTTAAAAATAGATAAAAGCAGCCATGATGCTGTTGCCAGTTCGGGATGCACAGGGAAAGAGAGCAAGGCCCTTATTGTGGAAGCTTTGGTATTCAGATGGAGAATCACAAGATGTTGCTTCTATTACTGGCAGCGGCTCATTAGGCCACTGCATTTTAAGCATGAAGCCCTCAAATCTTTCGACGACAGACATGCCTCCACAAACAAGGAGAGTTTGGATTTGGATTATCTCTGGCATTTCATGATATTCTAGCACTGAAAATGTACTGTACATGATTCAGTGAGAGAAAAGTGCATATGTAGATTATACGTAACTATGCTAAATTACATGTTTGGTCACAGTAGCAAAATTCTGCATGCAAAAAAAGGTCTGTTGTCAATAGTTTAGCCAAGCACCAATCTCTCACAGAGGTTACTTTCAAACCAAAAAGCTTTCCAGTGGTTTAAGTGGTACATTTTACTAATCATCTTGAACTTGATGCAAAGTCTGCCTCGGGTAATTCTTCACCCTCACACAAAATTTCCAATTGTGTGGATTCCAATGATTGGATTTGTACTAGATAAATATATTCAGCAGGTACATTACAGTTTTTGAAACAGTTAAGACACATTTAAATTAAGATGTAGGCTAGTACTTTCTGTGGCCTTCTCGCATAATGTCTGTTATAAAGCCCTGAAATTGTTGAATTGACGTCAAGGCCATTGAATGATTAAACTTACAAGGTGGATGTGATCTAAGTTGAAAGTTGTTAAAAAATAAAAAATAAAAATAAAAAAATGTGCAAACAGACATGCTAATCTCCTAAAAATACTGACCCATTAACAGATAATGAGACATTGGAGTATGCAAGAAAGACATTATTGGATTTCCGATAACTGGTCACCTTATTGGTCCATTATTGGTCACCTTTATTTATATAGCACTTTATACAATACAGATTATTTCAAAACAGCTTCACAGTGATACAAAAAAAAGAATCAATTATGCAAACTTCAAATATAAGACAAATTCTGCTGTAAAGCAGCAATAAAAAAAGAGCTCAAGACAGTTCAGTGTTAATATAGTTAAGTTCAGTAATTGTACAATTTATTATGAAACAAATTCATCTCAAAGCAGCTCTACAAAAGCCAATAGTTTTGTGATTCAGCTCGAGTCAATAACAATGTTGACTCACTGTTGAATCAGTTCAGTTCAATAACATTGATGATGTTGCAAAATTTGTCAGTTATGAAACAAATTGGATTCAGCTTATCATGCAGCTGCGCAGAGAACAACAGTGTTATCATCCAGCACAATTCAGTTCAAGATTTGTTCTCATCCAGTAGTTTCAGCCCAGATGATAATATTAATTATCTTTTAAACCTCAACTAAGCAAGCCAAAGGTGCACAGTGGTGACAATAGGTGACAGAAATGGACTATAAAAACCTTAGGAGAAACCAGGCTCAGTCCGGTGACCAGATTTTCTCTGGCCCAAAAGCTGAGATTTAAATCAAAACCAGCTGAACAGCCTGTCACAATATATTTTACGTATCCACGGGATTATAGCCACAACTGCTGCAACTCACCAATTTAGATTATTTTGTTCCCTATTTGCAGATTGTTATTTTCCTGTGCTGACATTTGCCTTTTTGTCTTTTGAAAGCAAAAGAGAAAAAGAAATTGCAACAACACTATTTTCATTGTTTTTAGTCAGTTTATTTTGCCTCATCGTGGAAAACATCCAACAATATACATGCAGCCCGAAATCATTCAAATAGCAGTCCCTGCCCTTTGGATGTAGAAAGACAGGAGGCAGGTAGGTCGGAAAATAAATGTCACTCACGTCTCGATCTACAAAAAAGTCATCATAATCTCGCCAGCACACTGTTGCTCTGAGCTGCTCAGGCTCTTTGTCAAACATATTGAGGAATGTAATTCTTGGAGGATTTCTGGCAAATCGCTTCTGCCAGTTTATGCAGAATGAAAGAATACAAAGCACGAGTTGCTCACACAAAATAGGGAGACAGTAGCAGATAGAGAAGGAAAAATGAGAAAAGACCGTCTTGCATTCGCAACAAGTGGCGGGTGTCACAAAGGCAAGATGGCTCAGCCGAACATTTGTAGTGACAGTTGTTTCGTTTGACAGCTCTTTCTCTCTCCAAATCCGACCAGCAGCACCACTGTGACCATTCATCCACTGTGAGTTCCTGTTAGGTTATTCCTAAAAACCCAGTTGAGGACTTATTTCTGCCTCCTCTTCATGTGTTTTTATTTTATTTTATTGATTTTTTACTGGAGTGAACACGTGGTTACCAAAGCTATCCTTGCTGATTTGTGGGTAACGCCGTAATCCCTGGCAATTAGAGACATATGATTCAGCTTCAAAGACTCATTTCCCCCCACCACGAATAAGATCCTTGATGACATTTAATGCACTTATAATTTGCTTTGAAATTGCCCTTTCAAGTCGACATGCACATAAAGGCAGCTTATCGATTACTACTTAACAGGAAGCCGATCTGCACTTAAAATGGGCAATTAAATGGCTGGTAATTATATATTGATTGAAAGCTGCGGCATTTGTCAAAGGCCGGGTGTGTAATCCATGCCGATGTGGGGGCAGGTTTGGAGGGTGGTCAAGGGGGCGAGCAGGAAGTGGTTGTCTCAGCTCATCAGCCCCCCTACAGCCTACGCCTCCAGCTTTGGGATTTCCTCCAAGCCATGATGAAACCTAGTGATGACCTTTCTGATTTTGTTTTCATTACCTAGCTCCTCTGAGAATCTCAATGGTCTGATTACAGGGTTTGGATAATTAGAGTAAGGAGGCATCACTTTCCTCCACCTTGTAGATGGTGAGGAAGCAGGCCTGAAGAAAGCAGGATTTGTGCAGACTCGGTAATGGTACCTCTTGGGTGGAGGTATTGATTAATCAGCATCTTGCAGCCAGATACCAGGGTGTGTTGGGATCAAACCTCACTGGCCAGTTAATTAGCAGCAAAGATTTTCCTTCCATGAAGGTGGACAAAAAAGAAAGGAAGGGAACAGGTTTGCAATAGCAATGCTAACCCGAAAAAACAAAAACAAGATGATTTTTTTTTTTTTAAATACAATGGGTGATTATTCGAATACCAATCATGCAAGAAAGTGAGTGGTGCCTCCATGTTTTATTCCATGTTCCCGCTCTCTCGCCATCTAAAAATCTTATAATTCCATATATACATCAGAATGAGGCTTAAAATCCTTATAAGGCTTAGAAACATATTTCTTCCTGTGAATGCTGTAAGGTAATGGAGTAGTCACATAGTGTTAAATGTGTTTGCCAGTATGTGGCCTTTTAAGTTTCACAGTGATACTAATAGGATTGGCTACTGCAGATGCAGCCTCTGCTGGGACAGCCGATAAGACTGCATTACTCACCTCCCACCCTGCCAACAACGAAGGAGGACGTGGCCCTATATGCACTCTACCTTACAAATGGAAATATGATATCATTTTTTTATTTTATTTTTACTATTTTAGTGTGTTATGTAACATTTGATGATTTATGTATTTGTTAAAATGTCAAATGGCTCAATGGCATGCACATACTGTATGCCTGAGTTGCTGCAAATGATTTAATTTGACTCTCATATTAACACAATTTTCTCCAAACACTTGTTTTAAATGGCTGTTTTTATCTATAACTAACACGGGGCTGGAATGTAATGACTTTTAATATCTAGAGTTTTACAAGGTCTGTCTAGTGGAGTAGGTGCAGGATTTAATTAAAAACAATTTTCAGTGAGAAATTGCTAGAAAATTTCACAAATAATTTCAAAGAAACTCCATTTTATTCTATACTATTAAACATGTAATTCTGAGGTAGAAAGGCTGAAATAATATTCCCTTGCAATTTTGCATCTGCAATAATCCTTGTTTATTTAAAGCTTTAAAATATATATTTTTTTTGCAGTGTGATACTGGCCAGAAGGGACTGCATGAACCATAAAAACAGGAGACATTGGCTTCTATAATATGTCTTAATTATAAGCATTGATATCATGCATTTATGTAAAGTTGTTTTGAAACAAAGTGTATTGTGAAAAGCACCATACGAATAATATTTGACTTGACTTCATCTTGAAATAAATGAAATGCAGTTGCAGAGTTGTGCTGATTGTTCAATCTTCATATTCTGCTGGGTTTTGTCTGTTGTTTTTTTTTTTATTTTATTTTTTTTTTAGCATCAAAAGAGCACAGATAATGTCATCCTGGTCTTATGGCATAAACATGCCTAGGTGCACTTCTCAGCGAGACCATTTTTACGTTTCGCTGCAGTTTCAAAGAGAAATGTCCACTGAGTGGCACTAAAACACGGGTTCAATACGTAAACCCTGGCACGTTTTTATTACGTTGATATAGGTGCGTATTGCTGTGTTTTTATTACAGTATGTTGATATAGGTAGGCCTACGCATTGTGGCGGTTCAGAATTCAAATATCTGGGGACCATCGTAAAAAATAATGCCCAACCCTAAACTTACCCAATAGTGTTGACAAAAGCAACACTAATATAAAAAGGAATTTGTTGATGCATCCGTGCTATTTAAACTTCCTTATATGCAGATTAGAAATGTTTTGTCGAACCGTAGTTACACGGAATTCAAAACAGAGCTCCTCAGCTCTCAAGTACTTCTCCGTACTCCATGAGCTACCGAATAAACTCACCATCTATGAAAACACATAAATATGAAGCTGGATATGTGTGATGCTAACGTTCAAAAGCATCAGCTCCCAACATATTAATATTGTTTTGAAGTCATAACATGATATTCTTCAAGTAATTGTGCGAAAATTATGCTTTATTAATCGAAATTAGGGCTGCAACAACGAATCGATTAAATCGATAAATTACTAAAAGAGTTGGCAACGAATTTCATTATCGATTCGTTGCGTCGCGCGACGCTGAGACGTTTGATTATTTTAAAAAAAAAAAAAAAAAAACACTGAGCGCGGAGCGGAGTGAACACACTCGGTCTCTCTCGCGCACTGATGCTAGCAGAGTTCGGCGCCTCATAGAGAGGGCGGAGCAAAAAAAAAAACGAGCGGAGGTAGAGGAAAGATACATGGCGTAGGCAGAGAAATCCGTGCGAACCAAGTCATCCAAGGTGTGGGAGCATTTCACACTAAATAAACAGAAAAAGTGTGTTAACTGCAAAATATGCAAAAGCGACATGGCATGGCACGGGAGCAGGGGCGGCGTTTCCGTATGGCAGTTGCCATACCCTAGAGCCCAGTCAGGTGCTGTGAAAAATTATCCAAACTTGAGTTGTTGTTATTATTATTTTAAATCAGAGGGTTTTAAAAAATAGTGAAAACAGCGAAACCTCGTACCTTCACCCCGCCTCCATTCAGATGGACGCGCCGCGCACAGCCTCGAGGAGACAGATCTCCGCTTTTTCGCAACGCAATTGCATTGCAAGACTAAAGACACGTTTTTATTCACTCGCCTTTTTTGGACCATTCATTTTTCAATCTGTTGTCATGTATAGCTACACTGCAATAAAAGCTTTTCTTACTTAGTAATTTTGTCTCGTTTCCAGTCCAAATATCTAAAAAATCTTAAATCAAGATTACTAGACAAGAAAAATGGCATGAGAAAATTAAGTGATGCTTAAAACTTCTGTTTGAGATTATATCTCATTAAGATTATTTTTCTTACCCCATTGGCAGATAATTTTGCTTGTTTTAAGCAAACAATCGCTTAATTTTGAGGTGTTTTTTCAGAAAACAAGACATCATTTCTTATGCTATTTCATGTGTCTAGTAAATGTATCTTGATTTAAGATTTTTTAGATATTTGGACTGAAAACAGGACAAAACTACTAAGTCAGAAAAACATTTTTTGCAGTGTATATTCTGTGCTTTGTCCCATATAGGTTATTACTGACAAATATATTTTTGTGTGTTGTACTTTTTAATTTAATTTTAAAGTTATTTTATAGCACTTGGTCATCTTAAGCTGTGTTTAAATGTGGTGTATAAATGAACCTTGCACTTACTACAATGATGGTAATAATTGAATGAATAAGCTTCAAGTGAACTTGAGAGAGAGAGAGAGAAAGTGTGTGTGTGTGTGTGTGTGTGTGTGTGTGTGCGTGTCAGTGTGAGAGTTTGTGAGTGTGCCTCTGCAGTGTAGTGTAGAGAACAAGTTCTGACATTCAAACAAATCCTGTTAAATTTTCTGATTTGTATTTTTCTTTATTTTTTATAAATTATTTATTGTTCTGGCAGCTCAGGTGGCACTTTATTTAAAAAAAAAAAGTCTATATATTTGGCAGATGTAAAGCATACATGTGTATGTTTTTGTGTTAGTCCATTTTTATTTTATTTTATTATTATTATAACAGCTCAGGGATGTTCAAGGAGCAACATGTTTGTGCACTTTCTAAAGATTTTAGTTCTGTTTTTGAATAAAGGGTCAGAAATGAATGCTTTTTTAAAAAAAAAATCCGATTCATCGATTAATCGGAAAAAATAAAAATAAAAATAAAATAAAAATAATCGACAGATTAATCGATTATTAAAATAATCGTTAGTTGCAGCCCTAATCGAAACTCTGTAAATTTGTGTGAAAAGGAATAAAAGGCCTCTAGTGTTCACTTCTTTTGGAAACAGCAGTAATATGTACTTATTGGTACGTATTTTGCGTCTCGCTAAAAAGTGCACCCATGTACGTTTATGCCATGAGACCAGGTACCAGGTAGCATAATGTTTAATGTGGCCTCCAAGTGGAGCTGTAAATACTGTAATTATGAGTTAAGTGTGTACACAAACACATGATACATTTTAAAGCAAAAAAAAAAAGAAAAAAAAATACCAATGGGAAAAAAAATGGTGAAAGGCATCTCTACAGCAGATGATGTTGATTTAATATAATTCAGTGCTGTATTGATATATTATTACGCTATTCTATACTTGACCTGAATAAAGCTAATGACTTGGTGGTTCATATCAGTTATATTGCCTAAATTCCATAAATATATCATGCATAAATAAATCATATATGTTGAACAAAAGTAATGTTATGCATATACACTGGTACAGCACAAAGAATATATTTTTCCATTGATCACAGTTTATTTCTGTTTGCTAACAATGATTGTCCAACTTAAATATATGAGCTTCATGGATTTTGTCGAAGGCAGCATTTTCCCCCCTGTTTGGCCTATAGAGATCAAATGATTGATTTAATGATAAACTTAATTTGAATGCTAATGGCAGAACAATGACTAACTTTTAGCTAGGTTTAGTTGCTTCACAAAGATAAAAAATATGGCATTAAACTTGTCATTTAGCTTCTGGCCGTGTTGGCACAGGTGCATATAAATGTCCTCTGCATAGTTTTTTCTTTCTTTCTTCTTTTTCTTCCACTTCCTCTTTGTTTAATCTGAGAAGCTTCTATGCATATTTTCCCCGTGCATTAACACCTACTTCCCCTCCCCCCAGTCAGTTTTCATAAAATAAGGCATTAGATGTAACAATGCACACATTTCCCCTATGTCTCCAGTATACTTTTTACCCTTTTTGAACCTTTTTGCAACATTAGAAGTAGTGAAATTAATCTAATTACATTTTTCTAACCCATAAAGTATAGAATGTGATAGAGATTTGTAAAATAAAAATACTTTAATTATTTGCCTTACCTCAAAAAGCATTGCCATGGTGGTTTATGTGCACAATCCTTGTGTTTTGCACTTGAGTGGTGATTGTCAGTGCATTTCTTTGCTTCTATTATTTAAAACAGCCCAGGGCCCCAAGAAAATCTGTCCTATCAAGTGTGCTTGTTTCATATTGTGCACATCTTCAGCTGCAACTACATTTAATTTGCAATTGTTGCTGAAGCAGTTAGATTATGTATGTATGTATGTATGTATGTATGTGTTGTATAAATAAATAAATATATAAATACATACATAATGTATAATCTGCCAGTGGAGTTTAAATGTCTGCAATAGTATTTTCTTTATGTGGCACAACATGGCCAGTGAAAATGAGAGAATCAGACCCCATAATTCAAATCTGTATTGACATATCTCTTCCAGCGCATGACATCAATGACAATCAGATCTGCTCCTGGGAGCTCTTAAGGGACGGTGCGTCTATTTGAGAATGAAAATATGGAGCTGATATGGAGATTCATGTACAATAGACCTGTATTATTTTTAGGAGATAATGCTTTGGAGATCAATAAATCTGCAGTGGAAGCAGAGAGAGCCCTGTGTCAACTAAATGCTCACAAAAATGTATTTATGTATCTTTCAGCAGATCTGCTGGTTCTTGTTACATTCAGTTCTCAATGTCTTTTATCTCAAGTTCTTTTTTTTTTTTTTTTTTAACAAATATGCATTCTTATAAAAACTGCATTTGGGGGTCAGTTCCTAAGATGATTTAGTGAATACAAATTAAAACCAAATATTCACAAAATATTGACAATTACTCTAAATCCATCTTTCTCCGAAGCATACTTTTTAATATCAATCTGTGCTATCTATCTATCTATCTATCTATCTATCTATCTATCTATCTATCTATCTATCTATCTATCTATCTATCTATCTATATATTATCATGATCATTATGAAATCATCTATATTTAAGGAATTATCCAGACTCTTCCATCAGCACTTTCTAAGTGTAACATTAAGCTATTTACACACCACAGGCAACAATTAATGTGTCCTTCCTGTTTATATTATTAAATTCATTTAGCAGTTAGTTTGCTTTAGGCCATGGTAGTCTGTGAGAAAACCTAATGGTTTAAACAAAACTATTATGCATTATGTTGCGTTGGCTTTGTAGCTATGTATATCATGCTTGGAGTTTGATCTATTGTAGGAATGAATTATAGATTTTATTCAGAATCTCTGGTGTGCACAAATGTTGCCATAACTAGACAAAAACTAAGAATGGCAAGCTAAATTGGGAAGTGCCTTCAGAGCCATATTCTAGCAGGTTAGGGATGCATCTACTCAATATTAATACATATTATTTCAAATAGGCTTTTGGTTCATATTCAAAGCACTACAAGTATACAAATACAAATAAATAAACAAACCAATACATTAAATAACTCATCGCCCAATTAAAAAGCACAAGTCAAGTCAAGTCAAGCATTGTAAGCAAAAGATGAGTTTTTAGCAGTTACTTAAAACAATTTAACATGGAATCATTTCCAACAGTGAAGCATTGCCAGAGTTTCTATCCAATAACAGTGATGAAAGGAAAACCATCTTCATTGTCTCTATCCAATAAAATGGCAAACATCCAAAAATAAAACAAAAATAACCAGAAGAATTTGCCGGCTGTCAGCTCCAGCAAATGGTTGAAGCCACTCTACTGTCACCAGCAATGACCCAACACTCTGGTGACATTTGCCCAGCAGTAGATACCACACATTTGGCGAGAGGCCAGACAACTAGCCTGAAGCAGATGCCTCTTAGTGGATTAAAGACTTTAAAGCAGTTCAACTCAGTAGGGGGAGGTATCGCATGTGGCTGCCCCCTAGTGCTTTCAATGAATCATAGCATTTACTGCTTGGCAAGTAGCCATGGAGTCAATTGTCCTTGTGGTCAGTCGCCACTTTCCCAGTTCCCTTGTGTGGTCACTTGGCGAGAGGTACTAGCTCTTTAGTGGATATGCAATTGTAAATCGTATTCATTCAGCAGTCCGCTCTGATTTCTTTCGGCACTCTAATCTGCTACTGATAGAACAAAAAGGCTTTTGAAAAGAGGGTGCTGCCTAATAGAATCTTTTTTTATCACCATAAGTCCAGGGCCATGGGGATTTTGCTTCTTCAGCTCTCACTACACTGTACACACACACACACACACGTTTGTTTCTGTGAATTGTGGGGACTTTCCATAGACTTCTGTAGTTTTTATACTAACAAAACGATATATATATATATATATATATATATATATATATATATATATATATATATATATATATATATATATATATATATATATATATATACTGTATGTGTGCATATATTAATTTGTGGTCATTGAAAAATATATTTTGAATATTCATGGATCACTGCATTCATAGGTCAGGGAATATTAAATGCTGAAATTAACTGATTTCAAAAGATACAACTTTTTGTTCTATGCCCAGCCAAGCATGAAATAATATAGGAAATGAATATGGATTATTTTAGACCCATGTTGTGCATTAGAAGGGGTTTGCATAGCTTGTGTATCAAAGTGTTACAGACAATGAACAGTTTATTAGTCAGTAATTGAATGTGTTATTTTCAAAAATGTCCAATGTTATTTTCATAGGAGCCTGATAAAAATACACGTTTATAATAAATAAATGCTTGCACCTGACCAGACAGAATCAAATACTCCTGCAAGATGTATAATAATTACATACATTTACATTTGTTTAATTTACACAAATGTGCAAAAGAGAAAAATACAAGCAGATGCAATTAATTAAAGAAGAAACAATACAAGCATTGTTATGTCTCACCATAATAAACTATACCGAAGTATAGTTCATTCTTGTTTTTGTTGAGCCCATGTTTAACCCTGGTTCCTCCCAGTTTTTGGTTTAACTCTTTTCCCTTGCATTGTCACCTTTAGCTTGTTCTGTCTGGCTCTAGGCTACAATTTTAGTAATCTGCTTTGTGACAGTTCCAATTGCTAAAAGTGCTATACAGATAAATCAGAAAGGAATTGAATTAACTCGCCTTACTCTGTGCTAATGCCATGTGTAAAACACGGAAGAAGCTTTTACTGCTCTCGTTTACTGGCATAAGCAGGCCACAGTATTGAACGCGGCCTTAGGCTACCAGCCAACACTACATGTCCCAGGAGAACAGGCATGGTCAGCTTCTGGCAAAGGCACAATCACTCACCTACTCACAAACGGGGACAACATGATCTTCAACTCCCTCTGGGTTACTAATTGGCTTATCGACCTCATCTCTGATGTACTACCTGCCTCTTAAGTACAAAATAAATAAATAAATAAATAATAATAATAATACATCCTCTTGAAACAGACGTGTAACTGCTCACCCAGATACAGTAAGTGATGTTTTAATGCTGTGGAAACAGGGGGTAATTGTTACAGGGAGAGCCAAACTTTGTGTAAAACGTAAGTTAGTTGCAATTATGTAGTATAATATTTGCAATAATGCTATTGTACTGAATATCAGCATGACTGTGATTACCTGCTGCCAAATCACAGAAAGAGTGATACACAGAACAACAGAAATCCAGCTGACATGGACTGTTCTAGTAGGGGTGTGCAGCGGAGCCATTATTTGTATCAGTATCTTTATCTGTGACAATCTCAAAATTATTTGTATCTGTATCTGTATTCGGATGGATCTGGAAGTGGGCGTGGCTTAAACCGGAAATTCGTCAAATTGCATGAAAATACCATTTTAAATGCAAATCTGTTCGATTTGTAGTTTTTATTTAACAAATATGCCTTGTATAACTAAAGAATGTGTGTATATATATATATATATATATATATATATATATATATATATATATTTATTATTATTATTTTTTTTATTATTATAATTATAACTTTGTAAATATCTTCTATTTAAAATTACAGAAAATGTTGATCAAAAAATAAAAATAACTTTATTCTTCTTGTTTTCCAGTGAAACTTTGTGTCCAATTTGTCAATCCACAGTCTTAAATAAGAGCACTAGTAGAAAAAAAAAGCTGAAAAATAAATAAATAAATAAACAAAAAAAAAAATAGAAATGGAAAGAAAGTGTTCAGTAGCCAACTCATAGCAGAATGACAATAAAGCTCGCTTGAACTTGAAGTAACTTAGAGATCATGGGGCTGTTTCATAAACAACGTTAAGAAAAGCAGAGATTAAAGTCCAAAACCTGACTTGAAATAACCTAAACAAATCAATCGGGTCTAAAGCGGTTTCATAAATGAAAATTTAAGTTCACGCAATCTCAATGATTCGATCCAGGTTCAATGAGTCAGGATAATTTGATGTGCACGCTTACTCTTAAGCAGCCCTGATCATGGATCAAATCGATCCACCTTGGCAAACAGCGAATTATTCATGCTGTTTAATGCATTCGAGACATTGTGTTTACCTCAGTGCATAACTGACACGTCGCATGTATATTTTTCTTCCGTAAATGTTAGAAAGTCGTGCAAATATATCCATTTTATATCCATATATCAACGAGCGCTGCTGCGCGCATGCGCGCTACACAGATGGAGCAGAATAGAATACTAGGGCAATAAATCTGAATAAAATATAGCCTACATTTAGCTAAAATATTTGTTGATTTACATTAAATGTGACACATGTAATCTTACATATAACTGTTTTTTTTTTTTTTTTTGTATTTTTATGTAACTGTAAATGAAATGTATACTGGCCAATATAGCCCTAGGTGAAATGAGTTAAATGTGTATCCCTCTTATCAGTTAAAATGTAGTCTGATTTCTAGTATTTATTTTCATTTTTAATTCAGTGATTTTAACTTTTAATTTAGTGTTTTTAATGCTTTAAGAGCAATTTTAGATTGTAATGATTTAATGTTCTACTAATAACCATAAAAGGTACAACTGTCATAAAACCCGAGTGAACGGCTGCATGAGAAACTGCTGATCAATTGAATGTGCAAGTAGCAACTATGTTAAAATGTTTTCATATATCTTAAAAAAAAGGTCATTACATTTTGGGCATAATACATTAAATACAGTTGGTTGTAGCCTATTTTTTATATATTTGATCATTTAAGTTGCGTTTTCTGTACTTTTAACTATGGACTAATAATAAAGTCATGCGAGAGAGTCAGCGGTAATTTCGATGCGTTCCTATTGGTCAGTGTTAGAGGAGCTCAGCTTAGCCTGACAGTTAACCTGCTCCTGACCTGGGGCCTGTTCCATAAAACAAGTTTACCAAATAAGCCAGGCTTATTTCAGTAATTCTGACTTATTTTCACTTGATTTGGTTTCTGAAAGCAAAATTACCAGCTCAAGCTCCGTCACTGTGGCAACTTATGCTGGCAAACTAACCTGGTCAGGAGCAGGCTAACTGTCAGACTAAGCTGAGCTCCTCTAACACTGACCAATAGGAACGCATCGATATTACCACTGATTCTCTCACATACAATTAGTTGACTTTATTATCATTTATTGACATTTATTAAAATGTCAATAGCCTATTTTGGGCTAATGACATTTTAACATAGTTGCTGCTTGCACATTTAGTTGATCGGCATGCAGCCTTTCTCTCTGAATTTATGACAGCTGCACCTTTTATGGTTATTAGAACATTAAAACATTGCGATCTAAAATGGCTCTTTAAAGCATTAAAAAACACTAAATCAAAAGTTAAAATCACTGAATTAAAAATCAAAATAAATAATAGAAATCAGACTACATTTTAACTGATAAGAGGAACACACATTTACTGTAACTCATTTGAGCTAGTATGGCTGTATTAGCCAGCTTACATTTGATTTACAGTTACTGCTATCATAAAAATACACTTATATGTAGGATTAAAATTCTATGTGTCACATTTAATGTCCAACAACAAATATTTTAGCAGAATGTATATTTTATTCAGAATTCTTGCGCTATTATTCTATTCTGCCCGTCTGTGTAACGCGCATGCGCTCAGCAGTGCTTGCTAAACCTCGCCCACTCCTGACAGCAAAATGGATATGTTTGCATGACTTTCTAACATTTACAGATGAGGAAATATACCTGTGACGTGTTAGTTATGCACTGAGGAAAACAGAATGTCTCAAATCCATTAAACAACACAAATATTCGCTGTTTGCCATGGTGGATCGATTTGATCCATGATCGACATTAAGGGCTGCTTAAGAATAAGCGTGCACATCAAATTATTCTGACTCACTGAACCTGGATCGCATTAGTGAGATTGCGTGAACTTAAATTGTCGTTTATGAAACCACTTTAGTCCCGATTGATTTGTTAGGCTATTTCAAGTCAGGTTTTGGACTTTAACCCCCGCTTTTCTTAGCGTCTTTTATGGAACAAGCCTCTGGGCTGCGTTTCCTAAAAGGATCATAAACTTAAGTACATCGTAGACCCTGTGACGGATCGACGGCCCTCCCCATCATCATCACCACCCCGTCCATTATTCGCCGCCCTTCACCAGGCTCCCGACTGGAGTGGGTGGATGAGAGGAGGGGCGTGGGACTAACGTGGGCTGGCGGCGTGTGATGAGGCACAGCTGGACTGAATTAAGCCTCATCACCGCCGCCGTTAAATGCCGACCGCGCCTCTCCTCGGGAGACCGGTCTCTTCCCCCGTGCATGCACGCTGGTGTCCTCGTGGGTCCAGGAAGGGTGCGTCGAGGGACATCGCGCCGCCGAGGATGTGAGCCGCGGAACCTCCAGGGTCATCGTGCAAGCCGCACCCGTATAACGGCCGTCGGGCCAGGATGCCGGGCCGTCCATCCCGCCAATGCCCGTAAGAGGCAGAAGAGGAAGAGCCGCCGCTCCAGAGAAGCCGCCGCCCCTCGTGCCCAGGACCGCGGGAGCGTGTGCGGCCACCTGACTCCGCCCCTTGCCTGGACCATTCCCTTCTGGAACACTGCCCTCCTGCACAAGCCCCGAAGCACGACGAGGACACCAGATCCCCCCCCTTCTTTGGACACTTCTTTCCCCTGGACACTTTCTTTTATCATTTTTGTTCAATAAAAACCTCTCCGAGGCATGACGCCACACCCACTGTGTCTGTCGTTGGCTCCTCCCGTCACAGTGGTGGAGAATGCGGGCAAGGCGGAGCCTAGACAGCGCAGTTGGGCAACATCTGAAGACGTCGTCCCCTCTCGCACGCAGAAGTTCGTGAAGAAGCGCTTGGGACGGAGAAACGACGGAGACGGCCTCCCAGCCACTGAAGGGGTAAGTGACATCTAGTCAATTGTCATCTTACCCTGTGGTTGGTTGAGGCTGTCGACTAATACCGGTTTCTCTGTCCCTGTTCCGGCGCGGTGCGAGAGGGAGGTTCGCCCGGAGAGGAATCCCTGCCCCGCCCACTCCGACCATATGGAGCCTGGTTGAGGAAGGTAGCACTCCTGCGTGGGCGGCGACCGACGACGGGGATGTCGCTTGGGGGGGGGAATGTGACGGATCGACGGCCCTCCCCATCATCACCACCCCGTCCCTTATTCGCCGCCCTTCACCAGGCTCCCGACTGGAGTGGGTGGATGAGAGGAGGGGCGTGGGACTAACGTGGGCTGGCGGCGTGTGATGAGGCACAGCTGGACTGAATTAAGCCTCATCACCGCCGCCGTTAAATGCCGAGCGCGCCTCTCCTCGGGAGACCGGTCTCTTCCCCCGTGCATGCACGCTGGTGTCCTCGTGGGTCCAGGAAGGGTGCGTCGAGGGACATCGTGCCGCCGAGGATGTGAGCCGCGGAACCTCCAGGGTCATCGTGCAAGCCGCACCCGTATAACGGCCGTCGGGCCAGGATGCCGGGCCGTCCATCCCGCCAATGCCCGTAAGAGGCAGAAGAGGAAGAGCCGCCGCTCCAGAGAAGCCGCCGCCCCTCGTGCCCAGGACCGCGGGAGCGTGTGCGGCCACCTGACTCCGCCCTTTGCCTGGACCATTCCCTTCTGGAACACTGCCCTCCTGCACAAGCCCCGAAGCACGACGAGGACACCAGATCCCCCCCCCCTTCTTTGGACACTTCTTTCCCCTGGACACTTTCTTTTATCATTTTTGTTCAATAAAAACCTCTCCGAGGCCTGACGCCACACCCACTGTGTCTGTCGTTGGCTCCTCCCTTCACAACCCATTGAAACCAGGGGCCTGTTTCATAAAACAAGTTTACCAAATATGCCAGGCTTATTTCAGTTAGTCTGATTTATTTTGAACCAAATCAACTGGCAATATGTCAGACTAACTAAAATAAACCTGGCTTATTTGGTAAACTTGTTTTATGAAACAGGCCCCAGGTTAGTTTCTCAGCATAAATTGCAGTGACTGAGCTTGAGCTATGGAAATTTTGCTTTCTGAAACCAAATCAAGTGAAAATAAGTCAGACTAACTGAAATAAGCCTGGCTTATTTGATAAATTAGTTTTATGAAACAGCCCCCATATGTGTTGCGGGAGTCTGTGATCATTTAGAGGTACAGGGCCGCTGCTGGCCAAATGGGTTCCCTAAGCAGGATTGTATTGTTGTGCCCCTCCCTCAAATATTATGGAAGCAAACAAAAATACCTACTATAGGGGTCAAAATATAACTTTAATAAAATATAAAAGTAAATAAATAAATTGTAATTAAATTGCATTATTTACAATTACAATTCATCTATATGTCATCTATATCAGTGGTTCCCAACCACGATCCAGGAGGCCCCCCAAAACTTTCAAAAAATTTTCAAAAATTACCCCAAAAGTTTTCCATGTCTCCTTAATCAAACACACCTGATTCAGATCATCAACTCATTAGTAAAGACTCCAAGACCTGAAATGGGTCTGTCAGACAAAAGGAGAGATGCAAAATGTGCAGTGTTGGGCTACCTCCAGGAGCGTGTTTGGGAACCACTGATCTATAGTAAAAAGGTGGCCAAAAATTAGAGATTAAGCGGATATTTGAATCAAATGTTGGGTCAATAGCCTATTAGACAAGGACTTGATCGTCCTGTAAGTGTAACAGCAGCAATTACCAGGCCTTTGGCTCCCTTTGCAGGCATTTGTAATAACATGTAATGTTGATTAAAAAAAAAAAAAAAAAAAAAAACAATGGACACCATCACAAAATTTGTAATGGTTTTACTGGTTATGGTAATTGGTCACCTTCTAAATCCCAAAACACACTACAGAATGTTTTTTAATGGTTAAAAGTTGATGGTTTGTGATGTTTGTAATGGTATTTGTGATTATTTTTCTTTTTTTTTTTTAGCAGTGTTGCCTCTTTTTTATATAATGTATTTTAAGTCATTTTAAAGGCTTTTGTTGGCTTAGGTTTGTTTTTATAAGCACACAAATATTATCTTAATACTTCTTTGTATATTATTATTTGAAATAACAAAAACATGGTTAATTTGCTGTTCCCATGGCTACAAGAACCATGATTTATTTATTTATTTATTTTATTGGTGTTAAAACCATGGCTAACTTTTGTAAGTGAACATGGAAACGCTGAGAGTATATTAGATGCGTTGGTGGTGGTGAAATTATTACCGACATTAAAACACGTGGTTTCACTTTATTTTGATGGTCCCTTTAACACATTCTATTGACTATAAGTAATATTGCACCTACATTTCTACTGACTCTCATTAGAGTGTTAGTAGTGTATTAGTTGACTGGTAGGGTTAGGGTTAGATTAAGTTGACACGTTCTTGCAAAGATAACTTATAGTCAGTAGAATATCTGTTGGGAGACCAACACAGTAAGGAGCTAGTAGATATAAAGCATACAGTCTACTAATAATCTAATGAGAGTTTGTTGACATGTAGTTGCAACATTACTTAGTGTCAACAGAATGGTCAAAAGGGACCATCAAAATAAAGTGTTACCAAACACGTTATTGACCTCAATACCCAAAAAAGTTTCACAGGATTTTGAATGCAGCCTACCTGAAAGTGACGCACAGGTTACATTTTCATCTTTTTTTCCTTCTCTTGGCGCCGGATTGCTGATGTCTTTTCATAGTTATCCATCAATTATGATCATTTGCATTCAGCCGCAAACATGAGGTGTGAGCGGTCGCGGGTGCGGGAATGGCGCGTCACTTTTTTTTTTTTTTTTTTTTTTTTTTTTTGAGCAACTGGGATGGTGCCCCCCTGGGAGTTGGTGCCCTACGCAAACTGTGTACTCTGCGTGGTACTGGTGCCGGCGAAGCAGTGTTGGCAGATATTGCTACAAAAAAAAAAAAAAAAAAAAAAACACTACCAGATCCTGAAAAAATGTATATAGCATAAAGAATCTCTAACCTCAACCTTCATCTTTCCACTTTATTAACGGCATAATTACTTTATTAACTATGTTACATTAAGTATTAAAACGGGACCAGCGATGCTTAAAATAACTAGATCTGGCAACATGGCGGAGCAGCTGCTGCGAATTTATTCAGTGACATGGTTTTAAATAATTTTTCATAAGGTTTTCAATTTTTTTTTTTTTAAGTTTTAAATAGAAGATATTTACAAAGTTATAATTTTAATAAAAAATAATATTTTCTTTAGTTATACAAGGTGTATTTGTTAAATGAAAACTACGAATCGAACATATTTGCATTTAAAATGGTATTTTCATGTAATTTGACTAACTTCCTGTTTAAGCCACGCCCACTTCCGGATCTACCCGAATACAGATACAGATACAAATAATTTTGAGATTGTCACAGATACAGATACAGATAAAAATAATGGCTCCGCTGTACACCTCTGTAAAGGGTTACCAATGTATTTGAAAAAAATCCCAGAAAATAAACTATGAAGGCATGGAAAAGGAAAAATAAAGATAGAATCTTCTTTTGATGAATTCTATTTGTGCATGATTCTCAGTTATTTGTAGAGGTATTTTTTATTTTATTTTTTTTTATTATTTTGCACTACAGTTATCATCTTTTAGCATATCTCACTGAGTCTTCAGGCAGATGCAGTTATTTTTAATAAATCATTCAGAGCTATGAAGCACTTAGCCAAGGTCAAAAATGCTGTGAGCAGTGTTGAACAGAGGCTAAATAGCTACTCTAGTAACACTTGGCGGCACAGCGAAATGGAGTCCACAAACAAGCTGTTTACTGCACTGTTAATTATAGTGTAAAAGAGCCTCTTTAAGACCGCATTGAAGCTCCTTGCTGGTGACCTTGGAGAACATTTCACAGTCTTCGAATGTGAAAACAATGCAATACCTGAATGTGTCAAGTTTATTTAATGGTTTTTGTTACATAAATCTTTCTGTTTTGTCTGTAAGACTTCAGGTCAAATCTTATGGGCTCTGAATGCCTTGAAAAGAACAACACTGCAGTTGAGCTGATGTACGACCCTGAATAAAACAACTTGTCATGTCCTTCATGTATGTGTCTCGCACACATATAATCAGTAAGTGTGCATCTGACACAATGTTCCCCGTGTTGACATTTGTCTTCCAGGATAGAAGAAAAGGCAAAATAGCAACAACTCTGGGTGTAGAGCATACAAGCTAACAGTCAAAATACAGCATTAATAAAGATTTTAACCAATTTAAATATAATTAAATGTGTTGATGTTTGTCTTCCAGGTGTACCACTGGTGTCAAGGAAGACACACAAAGGTGAAGATAAAGCCAACAATAGATAGCTCATTTTGACAAGGGGTAGACACACATCAATCCGAACATAATACCAGACCCCGACTAGCACAAAGGAGTGAGTTTAAATGAGGCAGGATGACACACAGGTGCAGAGGATGAACTAATAATGACAAAACGAGAACAGGAACAGGAACATGACCAAATATGGGCACAGAGGGAGAACCAATATATCTCCAAAAGTCTCCAAAATTGTCCAATATATATATATATATATATATATATATATATATATATATATATATATATATATATATATATATATATATATATATATATATATATATATATTGGAAAATTTTGGAGACTTTTTTGAGTCTTTTTTGGAGCACTGATTAATTTATAACCTTTTCACTAATTAGAAAAGTCTTCCACAAAAGAGACAAATATTACTTTTGCAAATGTGATTAAAATGATGAATAAATTGATGATTTGCAGCTGCAATGCCACAGATCAAGGATACATGTGATGAACAAATACAACAAGATTAAACATTTGTTGGGATTTTTCAAAATGGTAATTTTATTGATGTGTGTTGAATGAGATGGAAAGAACAAAAATAATACATATAAATACATAAATATTTGCATGCATACATACAGTAGGCCTATATACATACTCATAAATGAATACTCGCAGTAAATATTCACATATTCACAGTGAAACTGCTGTGGTTAATGAACATCAACACCAATAGGTGTCAATGTAAAATCCAAAACCATTGGAGCTGGAGTTGACATGCTGAAGATATGTAAGAGCTGTTGGCTAATGAGGACTCAAGTTTAAGTCTGACCTGGGTTGCGTCCCAGAAAATAAAATTAAATAAAACAAAAATAACATAAGTCCAAAACCACTGAGACAAAGAAGAGCCATTGTAAACCTTTACATATAGTTATGTTAAAAATAATAATAATCTGGAGGGAAAACAAATAAAGAAAAAATACCCTGTTAATTGGTTAATCATAAGCAAGTGAAAAAGAAGTTTTGCACATTATGGTTTTGTGTTGCATATGTTGTTAAATTAATGAACATTATTTTTAGTGTCATGTGTGTTACGATGATGGTTTTTCATATTTGTGTATAACAGTGCCATTATACAGTACCATTATGATCTGGCAACCACGGCCTCTGTAAATTTCAAAGATTTCTAAACCTAACCCTGTTTTAAAATTATGGTCATTGTTTGTGTTAGTCATTTAAATAGATTAAAACAATCTTCTTGTTATTCTAACACATAATAAAACCCCAAATGCTTCACTTTGATGAACCATGATATACAATCAGTGATACATATTACTAGTTATTTAAACGTTGTGATTTTAATATAAAAATAAAAAAATAATAATCATAAGATGACAGCAGTAATACGTCATTAGAGTATATATACTCTAATAATATGTCAAAACTTGGAATTTTGAGAGGTCATGTGACCCAGAGTGAGATGGCTGCTTGAGTTTTTCGCTCCACTCAAATCTCCAAATAATTTAAATTTTTCTCCTGCGAATTCTCATTTTATTTTGTTGAACGGACTTATAATTATGTCAGACACACATTCTGATAAAGAGTTTCCTATTTTTTGGTTTGACGCGCTCACAGAAGGCTAAAGAAAAATACAAGAAGAAGCTTACTCAACATGTGCCTTCAGCTGATGCTAACGTTAACACGGCCGAATCTCATTTGGATATGTCGCTGATTTTATCAGAAATAAAGGCCAACGGATCACGACTCAACGGAATTACAAGTCGTCTGGAGGGAATAGCCAATTCTGTGTCTTGCCTTCAGAACTCATTTTCCGCCCTCACCGAGAGGGTTACGGGTGCTGAAACTCACTTGGACGAAGCCGAACGGAGGATTTCGTCTGCCGAAGATTCGGCAGCAACTACTGAAGGGCAGCTGGCTTGAAGGTGACGGTGGATCAGTTACAGACAAAGATAGACAATCTTAAAAACAGAGGCCGTCGCAAGAATCTGAAAATAGTAGGTCTGCCAGAGAAAGCTGAAGGCTCCGACCCACTTTCAGCGTACCTGCGAGACATGATCCCTAAGTGGTTGGATTTGCCTGCTGAATTCCCTGCACTGGACATCGAGAGGGCCCACAGATCTCCCACCTTTGCGCCTAATAATCTGAATTCAGCTTCAACTCCAAGAATTATTTTAGTTCAGTTTTTATGGTTCATTGATAAAGAAGCAATTCTGAAGGTGGCCCTGAAGAAGAGCGTCATTCATATTGGCTCAGAGCTTCGATTCTGCTCGGATTTGTCAGGTGGTCTGCTCCAGAAACGCCCGGAGTTCACAACCATGGGTAAAGCTCTGGCAGCCCGTGGCCTGTTCCAAGGATTCGCGTGTCCGGCCAGGCTTAGGTGTCTGCATAATGGAAAGATGCACCTGTTCAATGATCCGAAGTCAGCCAAGGCTTTCTTATATTTGTACTTATATTTTTAAAAATACCAATATGTAATTACATTTATAATTACACTGTTGACCCATCCCTTACACCACAACCCACCCTTAAACCTACCCATACCACATAACCTGTCCCTAACCTTACCCATATCCCACCTCAATAGCAGCAGAAGTGTTTTGCAATACAATATGAACACAATAAGCACATTGTACTTATTTTTTGATGAAAGTACATAGTAATTAAGGCCACCTAATATAAAGTGTGACCAATAATTATTATCCCAATGGTCTCACATCTGTTATTTGTTGGCTTTATACTTGTTAGTGGAGCGGGTCGTGACAGGGGCGTGTAACTTGGTGGTATTCATGTTATCAGCTGTTTCAAGGCTTCCTATGTTATTTTGTGACTCGTTGACATTATCTGTGCCTCATTGTTTGGGGATGGGGCCTTGGGGGGAGGGTTTTTTTATGTTCATATTGTGTTTTACTTGTGGTACTGTTCTGTTCATATTTGGTATTTCACACTGACACACGTTGTACATTTTTGTGTGTTATTTTCATGACTCTATTTTCTTTTTCTGTATGCAGAACGCTCTCAAATTGGTAACTTGGAACGTGAAGGGCATAGGTCATGTAATTAAGAGGAAGAAAATTCTAACATTCCTTAAAAAAGAACATATATCTATCACATTATTACAGGAAACTCATTATCTGATAAGGAACATATGAAGTTGAAAAGAAATTGGGTTGAAATTGGGTCAGATTTATTTTTCCTCATTCACTTCAAATAGTAGGGGCACTGCGATTCTTATTCATAAAAATGTACCATTCATTCTCGAGCATGCAGAATATTATTCTGAGGGAAGATTTGTGTTGATTTCTGGTTTCATTCTTGGAAGACATATCACTGTAGGGAATGTATATGCTCCAAATATAGATTACCCTGATTTTATGTCATATATGGTTTTAAAGTTTAATCAGCATTGCAAGAACATTGGGTTTTTAGGAGGTGACTTTAATTGCATTCTTGACGGAAATTTAGATAAATCCTCACCCAGGGCTTTAATTGGTTGCAAATCTTCACATATTTTATGTAATACTTGTAAGAATCTTGGCCTGGTGGATATTTGGAGAGAGATGCATCCTAAAGACAGATATTATACTTTCTTCTCTCATTCTCATAATTCCTATTCAAGACTGGATTATTTTTTCATACACATGTATACATCATGTGAGTTCTTGTCATATTTGCCCTATTGTGTTATCTGATCATGGTCCCGTTTATTTGGATATTGATATTAGTATATCAATCCAGAAGTCAACTTATTGGAAATTTAACACTTCATTTTTAAGTAATAACAATTTTTGTTCTTTTTTTTTTTTTTTTTAAACAGAAAATAATTAAATATTGGCAGGATAATCAGAATTCGCCAGATTCCCCTGCTATAAAATGGGACGCGGCCAAAGCCACAATACGTGGACATCTTATCGCTTATGCCTCTCTGGTGAAGAAAGTCAGAAACCAGAAAAGGAAAGAATTAGCAGCCAAATTAACTTTTTTTGGAAAAACAACATAAAGGATTCCCAAGTCAAGACAATTGGATTTTGTTTAATAGTGCCAGAGCTAAGATTAACCTAGATCATACAGAGCATGTTAAAAAAATATATTATTTTTTAGTAAACAGCATTATTATAAGTTTGGGAACAAACCAAGTCGCCTCTTGGCGTACCATTTAAAAAAAAGAGCATAATGAAAGAACCATAAAAGCAATTAAGACTTCTGAAGGCAGAATGACCTTTGATCCCCTGGACATTAACACTACTTTCTCTGATTTTTACAGAACTCTTTATACATTTGGGTGTAGTAGCTCCAGTGAGGAACTGCTGACCTGCTTGCGTGAGATCTCTCTTCCGAGCATCTCAGAAGATGCCAGGACTTTTTTAAATGCCCCTTTTACTAAGGAAGAAATCTGGAAATCTATAGAGTCAATGCCAAATGATAAGGCTCCCAGCCCAGATGGGTTTTATGTTCTTCTCTATCTTAAATATCCTGAGACCTCTATTGATGCAGTTCTTGCTGTAATAGAAAAATATAGTAATTTTTCAGGATATAAGATTAATCTAGACAAATCTCAAGCTTTACATATGCATGCTCCCTCTGAAGCCATTCCCCTTTTAATGTAGTGTTTTCTGGATTTCAATATTTGGGAATCAATATCACACCTGATTTGGATGATCTGTTTAAAGCCAATTATCCCCAGTTAATCACAAAAATCAATCAGAACCTATCAGATTGGTCGACGCTTCCAAATTCTTTTTTTGGCAGGATTAATGTTATACGAATGAATATTCTCCCGAGATTTAATTTTTTATTTCAAAATGTGCCGTGTTATTTAAATACTGATTTTTTTAAAAGGATTAATTCTTCAGTTTCAAAGTACATTTGGAATCATAAAAAGCCAAGACTGAAACTCTCTGTTTTGATGAAACCAAGGGAATTGGGTAGAGTTTCGCTTCCTAATTTCCAGTTATATTTTTGATCTGCACAAATTAAACACATGTTGAGTCGGTTTCTTAACAGGTCCGACTCACGTAGGACTGGAATTGAATCTTTAAGATGCTTTCCTAGGCTGTTAAGCTCTCTGCCATTTATTCATAATATACAAAAAATGGAACCTCTGATTAATACTCTTTTGGTGTGGAAGGATGTTACAAAATATTTATCAATTCCAAACAAGTTGTGTCTTAAGTCTCCTATTGCTCTAAATCCTGATCTTCCTTCTCCCATACAGATTATTGATCTTCTGACCTGGAGGTTGAGAGGAGTGTTGAATTTTGGTCATTTATTTGATAATTTGGTCATTTATTTGACAAGTGCCCTGTAAATTTTATTTATTTCTTTTTTTTATTTTAAATTATATTTTACATGCATATGTTGAACATGTATATCAAAATATTATAAACTAATATTTGACTGTACATGTTGTTATGAGATACCAGTGCCACTGTTGTTATTGTAATAATAATAATAAAAAAATGAAGCCAGATAATATGAAAATAAAAATCTAATATATTAATAAAAAAACAAAAAACAAAAACAAAAAAAAAAAAACAGCTGAGAAATTGCATTCACCCAGAGTAATTTATTTATAAAATAAATAGGAGCAGCTGAATCCTTAGCCATTATTTAAAAAATAAATAAATAAATAAAAATAAAACTTGGAATGTTTATTTGATTACTTTGTAAGCACACCTATTTTTTCATTTGATTTTTATTTTTTTCTACAAGGTGCGAGCTGTTGAGTGATCAATGGTGCTTGCATGTTAATTAATTAAATCACCTTTAACTTTAAATCTGTTAAAAGTCACAATATATCAAGAGTCATACAATATGTGACAGCATCTTATAAGGTGCTGCTCTTCATGAGCATCTTTTCTTACGGATCAATGCCCTACCAGCAGGATAACCTAGAAATAATGAAGACACATGAGTAATGTTGTCCTGATCCCCCAGCTTCCTTCATCATCTCAGGTGTAGTTTACAGGTAAAAGTTAAGCAATCATTTCCTCTTGATGCTTGTTTGAGCACAAAAAAAAAAAAAAAATGCACTTTTAAGAAAACACTTTTAAGAGTTGTCACACAGAGATGTGATATCAAAACTTTTTAGATAAGATAGTGAGAGTAGCAGTGGATAAAATGTGTCACCTCCTTAATCTACTGTGTTGCATTTTCATGTTACTATATTTTTAGAATGTTTCCATATATGGCTGTCTGTGATTGAGAGCTTTGCATGAGAAAGGTTTTTTTTTTTGTTGTTGTTGAAAAAAAAAAACTGTTGTTAGCAACACAAAGTGCATTTTCTGCATGGTAGGTAAAGTGAATTTTATTTTAAAGAAAACAGATTCAAGTCTAAAAATAATGAATTGTTGGTCATATTAATTTATAAAATACATGTTAAAAAAATTATACTAAATGCAACAATTTTACGAAAGTGATAGCTGTGGTGTAAACGCCAGATGCTTTACAGTAATTTGTGTCAGTGACTCGGCTTATAGTTTATTAAACCTTAACTGCCTCCAAATACAGGAAATACACTAAAAAACAATATTACTGCTACAAATATATGATGATATACTGCTACAAAATGTTTAAAATTATTTCTCAGCATTTAATGTTCAGAATATTAAACCTGTTCGTTACTAGTTTATGAAAATATGAGCACAGAAAATATGATTCAACAAGATAAGATGTGAGTATGGGATTGTGCATTTAATTTGTTTTCTTGTTTATGTTATTTTTAACAGAAACAAAAGAATAAATAAATAAGTTGCTCATGTTTTCTCAAATGATGCAACTTATCCCTTGAAGTCACTACTAGACTTTTTGATGTCACATTTTTCATAGCCCTATTACAGCATGTCCCTTGAATATTTATAAACATTTTAATATATAGGCATAATCCTAATTAATTTTTTGTTCAGCTCATTGCTCCTGCCTAGAGAACAACCTGAGTAAAAAGTGACAGCTCTTTTTAACTCTGTTTGAGTTTCGCATCAACGTCGGAATAGCAAATAAAAATGTAACAAGGTTTGGGCCATTTTTATAGATAGACAGACTAACAGGTAGACTAATACATTACGTTAATTTCATAAATAGCTTACACTTTATTTTACATGTACTTTACTAGTAAATTATGTATAATTAAAAGCAAATTAACCCTAAACCAAAACCTAATCCTAACCCTATAGTAAGCACACATTGTTAGTTAATATTACTCAGTATCCAATTGTATAATTACACTGTAATAAAGATAACATTAAAATGACATGCAAACCATAAATAAATTATTAAGTCAAAATATGAAAGGACCATTAAAGGGATAGTTCACCCAAAACTGAAAATTCTGTCATCATTTACTCACCTTCAAGTTGTTTCACAATGGTATGAGTTTCTTTCTTCCATTTAACACAACTGAAGATATTTCGAAGAATGTTGGTAACCAAACATTTAACAGAATGGCTACTGTTATCTGTTTGGTTACCAGCACTCATCAGAATATTTTATTTTGTGTTCAACAGCTGAACGAAAAATTCATTAAGTTGTTTGGAACAACTCAAGGGTGAGTAATTGATGAGTTTAGGGCTAAAACAGATACCTTAAACTATCCTCAGTCTCCTCACTAGTATTCTTCCATCTTCTACTTCAACTCTAACTTCAGTAATGAGATCTTGAATGGAGATTCTCCTAAAGCTGATTTTGTGAGCTGTTGCTCTGGTACTTTATGGAGCTCGGACACAGCTGTCAGTGCAGCTGAGAGGAGGGGAGAGAGGGGCTCCTCATTCTGTCTCCTGCGGTCTACATCGATCATTCTCCAAGGGGAGGCTGTGGGAGCCCTCTCTGTGAACCCAATCAAAGGGGGTGTTCATCGAGAGTGTCTGCCAAAAAACACATTCATGCCTGGGTTAACCTCCAGCAAGCACAAACAGTAACTTACCATTCTTCAAGCTCAAAGTTATCTAAGCAGCACTGATATTTTAAGCAAAAATGTTGTTTAAAAACTAATGAGCAAAACTAACGAGTGCATAAATAATGAGAATATTATATCAAAAATATAATTTTTTGGTAACACTTTATTTCGATAGTCCACTTTAGACATTCTACTAACAGTAAGTAACTTTGCAACTACACATCAACTAGCAGTCATTAGAGTATTAGTAGACTCCCTGGTTAATATCTTCTAATACTTTATTTTTATGGGTCCACAACATACAACATACTGACTACGATAAACTTTGCAAGTATATGTCAACTTACTCTACTAACCCTAAACCTACCCTACTGAGAGTTAGTAGACATGTAGTTGCAAATTAATGAGAATTAGTTGACATGTAGTTACAAAGTTACTTATAGTTAGCAGAATGTCTAAAGTGGACTATCAAAATAAAGTATAACCAATTTTTTGTTCAAGCTACATCATATTCCTACAACTGTAACATTATTTAAAGAGTTTATATCCTAGTTTATAGCCTTTTTAAGGGGAGAGGATGTTTTCTTTTCCTTTCTTTTTTTATTGCCAATTTGCATAATTTCAAAGCAGTTTTCAAACTATGAAATAAAACTGATACTTTTTGCAATGCTTGGCACAATTGTTAATCATGCACATGACATGCCTTTTTTTTTTTAACAGCAAACAGTCTTAAATTTGGATTTTGTTAGCAGTTTTGCTCTAATCCCCTGTCGATTTCTGACTCTGATCTACACTGATTTCATACAAGGCCATTCTGCAATCCAACTGATGAAAATCTGTCATAGCGAAAGGTTTGAGATTATTGAGAACACACACACACACACACACACACACACACACACACACACACACACACACACACACACACACACACACACACACACACACACACACACACACACACACACACACACACACAAATGAAACACTGCAGTAGTTGTACATCTGCAGACCTCCTGTTGAAGACTCCTATCTTAAAGAGTAATGCTCTGTCAAGACTGTACTGCAGTCATTCACAGTTCCTATTTGTTTCGGGACCTTTTTGCTTTCAGTCTCAAACGAACTGAAGTAGAGTGATTATATTGCCCTGTGGTGATCATTCTGCTCTTTAGCCTTGAAAACTCCTTGGTCACTTCAGCAGTTTTTTAGGTCACTCTCTGACTGCATGGCAGATGGGCATTGAATGAGTTTTATGACATTTGTTTGAATCTGAGCCAATGCTTCTGCATACTGCAAATCTATTCTCCTTTCATCAGCAACAACTTCAACAAAACAAATATGAACTGTCATATTTTTACTTGTGAGAAGTGGCTTTCTTTCTCTGTACTTTCCATTTTTCATTATTTGAAAATGGCCATTCTTGAATTCACAGAAAAAAGGAACCTCTTGGGAACTATTGATGAGTTAAAAAATGAATAGGAAAACTGTTTCTTTGTGTTTTGCTGTCAGTGAGACATATCTTTGCTACCTAATCGTTCACAGATGTTATGCCATATGAGTGGCAGGGATATTTCTTCCATATCAGTGGCAGAAAAGGGATAAGGTACATCTCATTCTGCAATTGTGTCACTCAAGATGGACTTATCAAATGTATCGTAACTCCATGTCAAGAGAATAAACCATCCCATCATCTTTTTGGAGAAAAAAAAAGCCTGATAGCAAGTGAAAAAAAACTTTGTTAAATAATTGTAAACAAGAGATTTATTATGCAATAGAGTTCACAATAATTTATAACACTTACCACCACAAATACCACAAATGACTTAAACAATATATGTCTTACCATAAGAGTAATGTGATAAAATAACCTGCTTATTCTGCCAGTGCACTGATAGATGCTGTCTTTCACTTGCTGTCTTTTGTATAATAAGTTCAAGGATAACAGAAAGAGAGTTTATAACAGGGATCCTCAAATCTGGCCCATGAGATCCACTTTCCTGCAGAGTTTAGCTCTAACCCTAACCAAACACACCTGAGCATGCTAATCAGTGTCTTCAAGATCATTAGAAAACCACAGGTAGGTGAGTTTGATCAGGGTTGGAGCTAAACTCTGCAGCAGATTGGCCCTCCAGGGAATGATTTGAGGAACCCTGGTTTATAAGAACATTCCACTCAACATAATTACATACTGGTGGTACGGATAACCAGAAGTAAGCTTAGAAAGGTAGCAATTCAACCCGATCTCATGAAATTGCGTATAAATAGTACGCCAAATAAAAATAAAAACTTGTGGTATTGATACACAAAAATGGACTTTGGCGTGTATATGCCACGCGATGGGTAGGATTAGGGTTGTGGGGTAGATGCGTATCATATGCACGCCAAAACTGCGTATTATATGCACGCCAAACACGTTCATATCATATATACGCCAAAGTCCATTCTTGCATATCAGTAACACGAGTTTTCGTTTTTATTGGCATATTATTTATAGACTGGGCTCCCTTTCCCCTATAGACTATCATAGTAAAGGGAACAGAATTTCTGTTTGTTTAAAATAAAGTTGATAAAATAAACTTTCATTATACATAAACATGTAAAGCATACAGTCTTTCACTAGCTAGAGTCCAGAGTTCTTTCTGAATCATCTTGCACTCAGATATGTATTCTTGTCCAATCATACATGCACTAGAATGACTATTTCCTTTCAATACCACCTGCCACTAAATAGCATTTGTAAAAAGCAAATCATGGTTCGTGGCTGTAACATATGCTGTGTTCAAGCCATGTCCTAATTACTGAGTGAGATGGCAGCTTTATGTACTTGAATTTGTCTCATAGTGCCAAATTGGATTCATATTTAATAACAACATTAATTAATTCATTTATTTCTGTATGTTGAAAACTATTTAAGAAAAAAGAAATCATTAGGCAACAGGCTATATACTAAAATTGTACATTAAACATATTAAAGGGACACTGGACTCCAAAAACGACAATTTTGTCATCATTTACTCACTCTCAAGATGTTCCAATCCAGTATGAGCTTCCTTCTTCTGCTGAAAACAATTTTTTTTTTTTTTTTTTTTTTTTGAAAAATGTTAGGAAACAAACAGTTGATGGTGGCCATTGACATGTCAAAAAAAAAAAAATGGATACTGTCAACTGTTTGGTTCTTTAAAATATCTTCATTTGTGTTCAACAGAAGAAAGAAACTCGGTCTCACTTTATATTTGGTGGCCTTAACTACTATGTACTTACATCAAAAAATAAGTACAATGTATTTATTGTGTTCATATTGTATTGCAAAACACTTTTGCTGCTATTGAGGTGGGATACGGGTAAGGTTAGGGACAGGTTTGGTGGTATGGGTAGGTTTAAGGGTGGGTTAAGGTGTAAGGAATGGGTCAACAGTGTAATTATAAATGTAATTACAGAAATTAATTACAGATATAAGTACAATGTAAAAACATGTATGTACACAATAAGTGCATTGTCCAGATGATGTATTCAAATGTAAGTACATAGTAGTTAAGGCCACCTAATATAAAGTGGGACCAGAAACTCATACAGGTTTGGAACAAGTGGAGGGTGAGTAAACTGAGTGAACTGTCTCTTTAAAGCATGTTAAACAACTTGTCTGTTTGTACTTTTGCACCACTCACATACATTAGTCTGGATTTTTCTTTTTTCTTTTACAGACAAAAGCAAAACAAACAAAAAAAAGGTAAATGTCCCAAGTTATATTAAATATCAGTTGATTATTCTTGGAATAACGCTTGACCCATCAAATTTAAGGGCTGGAATTGACTGTTGTATGATCACAGTTATGATGACAGTTATGAAACACTTAATATAAATAGACTTTTTCACAATCAGTTTAATGAATAGCTTCTAACATTAATACATTTCATTTTAGATTTTATTTTATTATTCTTTTTTTCTTGGTGTAAAGACCTAACATGCTTTGTATGTATTGTAAGTTAATTGACACACATCTGCTCAATCTCTGAAAGACTAATCATGTAGGTTAAGTAAGGGCAAAGATAATCCGTATAGTCTCAATTCAAGTTGATCCGACACAATCGGACATCCTGCGTGTAAGCGCAGTCAACCCACATCGACCATTCCCCGCAAAGTGTAATTATGTAGCTTCAGCGAACGTACATATAATGCGTAAATCCGGACGCTTTGGCATGCGCCATACGTCCGTCTTTGCATTACTGTGATCCCGATAAGCTTCTCGGAGTTGTCCCTGCAACGCTCGATGTCCGTTCTGACTCGTTTGTGCCATCTACAGATTTGCACAGCTCTGGAGAGCTCTTGATCACCGTCTATACGCGTCCGATACATGTTTCAACTGACCTGCGCTAATCGCAACCCATTCTTTTTAAAACTATAGGCTCAATCGCTTTCCTCGGGGTGTTTCTGGATATCGCTTTAGTTGCGAACGGAATTGCCTGCACGTTAATGGATTCACTATTAAACAATGGAGAAACAGACAGCAACTGAAACACGGGAATAAACGGGTGGCGTTCGGAGAGGAATACACAATTTAACGAGAGATCTGGGATAATTGTCTGATCTAGAAGTGCGTGTGGTCGTTTTCAGCTCAACTTGGTGGAAACTACACAAGGATGGTGCGTTAGGACTCGGATTTCAGCGCAGTTCGGTGTGCAAAAGAATGCACCTTGCTCCGTTTCTCTTTTCTTTACATGACACAAGAAAAGAAGATGTATTGAAACCGCAAAGGCTTTAAAACGCCTCTGTTTAGAATTAAGTGGAATCAAGGCGAATGGATACGTTTCCAGTGTTTAAGGTAGGTGAAGGGCTTGTCACGCTGATTATTGAGCACCTGTCATTTGTAAAATAATTTCAAAACCATTGCTAACACATCGACACGGCTTTTAGTGTTTTTACATCAGTTGAGTCGTTCAGTCGATAACAGTTGTACAGAAACTCTGCATTTGACGTGCTCGTTTTAACTACATATCACCATCCATCCTGAAGAAAGGTTTCTTGCACTTCCAAAAATGTGTAGATATTTTTGATAAGGAAAGTTGTGTCTACTAAAAATATACAAGGTGTCCATTATTGGTCCTTTTAAAACGTTCGTTGACAATTCAGGAATTTCAGTATGCTTCCCAGCATAATTGCCAGCTGAAATTACTGACTGTTCTATTACTGCTATTTGATTTTCTGACCACCTAGTAGGTTTCACGCCTATAATTCTGTTGGTACAAATGTTTGATGGGATTTATGTTGTTTGAGAGGTAAAATCTGCCTCATTCTGAAGGCTTATTAATAATTGCTGCTTTTCATTGTGTTATTTCCAGTGCACAAACAAGCAATATATAATTCACATCGTGTTGTGTACATAGTAAGCTTATGCAAACTGATACCGTTTGTACTCACCTGTGTTCATGGGAGTGGTAGTTGAGTTTCTAATCATGGCTGCATGCTTCTTCTATTGCACTTGCCACAATGCTATTATAACCTTGTAAAACATATAATTCACATGCACTGGGTGGCCATCAAGTGGCACAATACCACCCGAGTTCACACTGGCTCAGATAATTATAGTCTTTCAAAACACACCACACAAATGCGCAGAGGAACATAGAGACTGGGAGATTTCAGTACCACGGACAGCACCTGAGTCTAGTTTCACTTGCTTGCCATTTACATTGCACAGATATCTACCAATAGATTGCAAAGATGCCACTTGAATGAGAAAATTGTTTTATGGCACCTTAATGAGACTCTCTGGCAGATGTCAATGATGATTGGGAAGGCACAAAGAGCATTCACCTTGAGGGCCAGCTCATGCAGCGTGTCAGTGTCTGAGGAACAGATTCATTAGATGAACAAGCTTCTAGCACAAAGCCAATTTGATTAGGACTCACGTGCACTGCAGCTCTAATAAGTCCCCTCCCTTTGTGTACCTGCTCCCAACCTTTCCAAATATAACTGAGAACAAAGGCTTCAATTGTCAACAGTAGTGAAATAAAACAGCAGATCAAGCCTTTAGAGTATTGATTAGTGTCTTATATTTATAGTTCCAATGTATAATATTTAACTAAATGTTGAAAAATATTAATTTGCCTCTGATGTGAACATGGTAATGCACACAAACCCGAAGAAATGCCTCAAGATTATACCATCAAATGGAAACCATAGGGTCAGGAAAGTGAGGAGAGTTCAAACCAATGGTCAGCTTTTAAAGCCACTCCACCTCTCAGACAATTGCTTCCAATTGGCCTCTGATTAACCTTACATCCACCTTCTTAGCTTAGACTTAGCCACTTAAAAGGCTCTCATACCATTCCAGTGGGCTGGACAGATGGTTTACCATCTTTTCATGGGCTGCTCGAGCATAGCAGGGCTCATGCCCCCCCCCCCCCCCCCCCCCACTCCCCCCCCACCCCTCAGCTGGTGTCAGTGTAGGACTGTTGACACAAATTTCCCATGGTGCCACCATCATTTGTATGCCAGCGTGCTCTGAACTGCTCAGCCTAATTTGTCTTCCCTATATCTAATATATTCAGTTAAGCAGTTATTCTATAGAAGGCGATGCAAATGGTGTATCGAATGGTGGTTTCCATTTCAACAGTTAATTCCGTAGTTCAGTAATATGTGAGGACGTGCGTATGAGGTCACTATGTCTGATTGAAAATTTCAGTTCATCTGCTCCTTGCTGTACTGCTCATCTTAAGGAGCTGACATTATCTAGACTAAGACTGTGTAATCTCTGTCTGTCGGGCAATTATAATTTGAATTCTCAGAAGACAGAGATTATGCAAACTCTGAAAGGGCCCTCCAGACGAAGATTCATCTAAAATCTACTATAAAAATGCTGTAGAGACCTCTGGGTTCTTAACTGACGTCCACTCAATCAGAGGAACGGCGGGCTAGAAGTGCTGCCAACCTAATCTCTGTGACTGGCAGTAAAATACTTACATTGCCTTAGCCCACAGGGGATTAGGGAAATTTCCCTAATGAACTTACAGTTAAAGCCTCTCACCCACTGGACCCAATTTACAGAGCCCTCTTTGAAGCACCCTGGATCCTGCATATAAATGCATCAGTCTGGAGTGAGTATTATGCCAGTGCTCGAAGATATCTTTGCAGGACTGTTATTTATTATTTGTTTGTTAGTTTTATAATGACTTGAAAGAAAGAATTAATTGATGAATAAATAAATAAATAAATAAATAAATAAATATGCATGAATATTTATTTAGAATGAAATATATATATAATATATTCACGGAGCATGATCTTTACTTAATATCCTAATGATTTTTGGTATAGAACCCAAATTCCGGAAGTGTTGGGGACATTTTTAATTTGAAAAAAAATTAAAACTAAAAGACTTTCAAATCACATGAACCAATATTATATTCACAACTGAACATAGAGAAAATAACAAATGTTTAAACTGAGAAATTTTACACTTTTATCCACTAAATGAGGTCATTTCAAATTTGATGTTTGCTACAGGTCTCAAAAAAGTTGGCACGGGGGCAACAAAGGGCTGAAAAAGCAAGACATTTTGAAAATATTCAGCTGGGAGAACATCTAACAACTAATTAAGTTAATTGACATCAGGTCTGTAACATGATTAGCTATACAAGGAATGTCTTAGAGAGGCAGAGTCTCATAGAATTGAAGATTAGCAGAGGCTCTCCAATCTGTGAAAGAGTGCGTAAAAAAAATATGGAATACTTTAAAAACAACGTTCCTCAATGTCAAATTGCAAAGGCTTTGCAAATCTCATCATCTACAGTACATAACGTCATCAATAGATTCAGAGAAACTGGATAAATCTCTGTGCGTAAGGGACAAGGCCAAAGACCTTTGTTGGATGCCCGTGGTCTTCGGGCCCTCAGACACACTGCATCACACATCGGCATGATTCTGTCATTGAAATTACTAAATGGGCCCAGGAATACTTCCAGAAACCACTGTCAGTAAACACAATCCGCCGTACCATCTGCAGATGCCAACTAAAGCTCTATCATGCAAAAAGGAAACCATATGTGAACATGGTACACTATTGCCGTCGTGTCTTGTGGGCCAAGGCTCATTTAAAATGGATTGTTTCAAAGTGGAAAAGTGTTCTATGGTCAGACGAGTCCAAGTTTGACATTCTTGTTGGAAATCACGGATGCCGTGTCATCTGGGCTAAAGAGGAGGGAGACCTTCCAGTGTGTCATCAGCGTTCAGTTCAAAAGCCTTTATTTTGTGCATAAAATTGTAAAATTTCTTGCTTTAAACATTTGTTATGTTATCTATGTTCTATTGTGAATAAAATATTGGCTCATGTGATTTGAAAGTCTTTTAGTTTTCATTTTATTAAAAAAACAAACAAACAAAAAAATGTCCCAACATTTCCGGAATTTCAGTTGTAAAAGAAAAACCTATAATTTTGACAATGGCTATTTTTTTGGCTATTGCTGCTAATACACCTGTGTAGCTTAAGGTTTTTGGTCCAGGGTCACATATTTCTTGAGAATTTCTAAATGTTTCTTCCTAAAATTCTAATTAAACAATTTTCTATTCTGTTTATTACATCAACATCACAACATCTGAATGAGAACAAACCTCCCTTGTTTAGGGGCCAATCTGAAACAGCTTTGCCACATTGTATAAGTATTTTGTCATTATCTAGCGTCTCATTATAAAACAAATGTGTGACCAATAATACTGCCTTTTGTTGAAAAATATCATGACCATCAGAGTTGATAATATTTTCTGGGTTCTACAGTGTACAGGATCAGATAGTGAGGAAGATACAATCATTTTTTATAGCCATTGTGACAGAGGAAAAGACAGTGTGTGTGTGTGTGTATAAATGCTTTTAACTGAAAATTGAGTGTTTAATCTTGTGATTTTACATTGCTGACGCACTATTTTCCTATTTTGATACTGGAAAATTGCTTTGACACAATCTGTATTGTTAAAAGCGCTATATAAACAAGGGTGACTATAAATGTGTAGCAGTGTTTTTGCGCAAGTCTAGGTATACTGTATGTGTGCATTGTCAAGTTAATATTTCAAGTTGTCAAATGCATTTACACAGCACTTCGCAATACACATTGTTTCAAAGCAGCTTTACAGAAAATCATGATGGTAATGTTTCAAATATATTTTCAAATACCTTTTTGCCTTGTAATCACATTTAGAAGATATGAGTTGGGCAATAATATAGTACATATTTAGTAACCATAAAAACAATCAAGCATTGAGATGTGCTATATAGTATATTGCATGCATCTGGACAAAGCTGGACATACCTTTACAGTATATCCAACAATTGTGGGTAAAACTAAAAAATAATAATAATAAATAACACCGTATTTAGACAGTGTGTGCATTTTGTAAGCATGTGCAACAGCGAGTGTACTTGACTTCTTGAAGATCAGCAATAAATAACTTAATGGACTCATTGATTGGTGTTTGAAAATGCTCCCAGACATTCCTTAATTACACAGAACAAAAACATCCGCTTAGACTGCTTTCACTGCATAATAAATGCTAGCAGAACTCTATTATCTATTATTTTTATGCCTAACCAAAACTTATTTAAATGATCACAATTGTCTTGCTGAACATGTTTAAGTGTGCAGGCTGACTATGAGAATTTTAATATCTTATGGTCTGATATATGTAAATATATAGCATATGCATCCAGAAACAAGCACAGGGTCATTTTCTTTTGGTTATGCCACAGAAAGAAGTGTGTTCAGGATATCACATGAACTTAAACCTTTGATCTAGATCCTGATGCTAAATTGGATCCAGTGAGGTGGCCCTCAGCATAAGCCATTTACTGGTTTTCACTGTCCATTAAAAAGATTGTGATCACTTTCCTTTTGGGGAAATGAACTGATCTTGGGTCAGATGTGATGATAAAGGCGATGATGAAGAAGCGGCTTTTAAGAGCTGATTTCTGACAAAGGCAGAAAGTAACTGGAGCAATGGCACCTCAGGGACAGTGAATGGAAAGGAGCTAGGCCATGCCCTGCAGCCACACACTGAATTAGAGACCCCTCTAGGGACTCGGGGGAGCAGTTCTCATCTTACCGTGAAATATAAGAACATCATTACTCCCACCCACGATCAGAGGTTCCTAAAGAGATGAGGCCTTTGTGCTTACGTTCAGGCATGGAATGGAGTCGGGTTTATAACTTCATTTCTCCATTTCCCCAACATATAAAAGGGCCCGCAGGCATGTGCTATTTGCATAACTAAGAACTATGTGCACATTTCGGTTTTTATTTTTACTTTATTTATTTATTTTTTATTTAGTTTTAATTTTAGTTTCAGTTAACAATAATAACCAGTCAGCATGAAACTGAAGTTGCAATCTCCATTTCTTCCATAATTGTGACTTATCTGAGTGAAACTGCTATTCGAATGAGAAAAAAATAAAAATAAATAATAATAAAATAAATAAAAAATATTGAATCATTTGATTGTTGTCGTTCACTATTGCTGCGATTTCACAGTGACTTTAAAATAATTCAGTTCATTAGAACTACACTACACTACAGGTAAAACTGAAAGCTCTCAAACTCTAAAACAGTTTGTTAAAATCATGTTTCAATAACATTTCAAATTTAAAATAAGCAATATCATCTGACAATGTTATCATAAAATCAGCTTCTATTGCTCAAGCTATTTTTCAGGCTGGTCCCATCAATATGCATGTGTGTTCTGCAGTAAATAATTATAAAAAGACAAGCTTTTACATACTTAGAGTCTGAAGAGATGCCAACCTCTGCATGTGGTAATGGGAAGCCCTATTCCTTTGTTATATTCCCTCAGGGATCCTTGTGTACTCATGCTTGAGTTCATAATGTCCAGAGAAACCAATGTACTACAATGCCACCAGGGGTTTTACAGCACATAAACGATCACACTAAAAAGAAACTGAATGTTTAGACAAGAGGCCAGAGTATCATATGTGGATTTATCATCCAGCCTTGGGCAGTTGGATCCAGCTACATTTAACGTTGATGCGTAGATTTGTATCAGAGCATAATACACCAGATATTTATGCATAGTAAAGGCATCAGATGTTTTTGGACACTGCCTTTCTCTGGTCTCACATTCTGAAGGATTATAGGAAGGGGGGGGGCTGTAGCCCCTTAGGAAATTGTTGAAACAGTTTCGCTCTACGGACCGAAAATGGAGAGCTACTTGTAGAGTGGCAGGGCGATAACATTTAGGCTCAGCTGGGGACGTTGGCTCTGTGAGGCTGTAATTTAGAAAGGATCCAAAGCTTATCAGTGGGCATCCTGGTGTTGGCGAGGGAAAAAAAAAAAAAAAAAAACTCCAGGGATGAGTCACTCTGAGAGGGAAACATAGCTAACAACATATACACACATAAGCTCTGTTCCAAAACCTAGTGAGCTGCATTGCTGTCATTCTAAGGCAGCATCGTAACTAGAATGGAAGCTCATTTGGTGATTGAATTGCAAAACTCAGTGTAGACTAACTTAGAAGAAGTGAAAACTGGACTTATTATTGCTTCCAATAAAGTTTAATGTTAGAATGTTGCTAAGCTAGCAACATGTGGTTATATAATAAAGGGCTGTTTACACCAAGAATGATAAGATTATTAGTGTAACTATAAATGATTATACAGTCACTATAATTGCAATACTGTATAATTCTATAATTCAATGAATAGTAAAGTACACACCACAGCTATAATGCTTTTTTGTATTCCAGCTGATGAGCAATTAACATATTGACATTCAATCAGAATCCACCCAACTTTAAAAGCCTGAGAATTTGAAGTGGCTGCTCATACACTGTAACTGCAGTTCTAATAAACCACAAATTAATCATCTTATTGTTCACATTTAATGTAAAATAAATAACAAAATATCAATATTCAGGGCACCATTATCTATTAAACACATCAACAAATTCTAAATATTTCTGAGCATATAGTAGTAGAAATACATAGAGACTACATAGAGAAGACAAGTTGATTAAATATAAATGATAAATTGTAGTGCAAGTTTAAGAGCAATTTATTTATTTATTTATTTATTTTTTACTTTGAAGTAATAATCTTAATTCTATTAATTAACATTATGCAAAAATTCAAGGAAATAATGAAATATTAGATACCTAACACTGCTATTATATTGTTAGAGGTCTTACTGGTGAGTTTTCATTCATTCATTTTTTTTTTTTTATTTCCCCGTCAGACAGCAAAACAGTCTAGAATGAAAATAGAATGGGCAGTCAGAGAATTGGCATGCCATGAATATGCTACTTTGATCCTCAACAAAGGTTAAAATAAATGAAAATGTTATGGAAAATAATAATTTACTGCAATCACAGAAATCCAATCCAGACAGGATTAGACTACTCTGAGGACCTCAGAGTTAGCTGAACAAAGTACTTTACCTCATAGTTCCTCCCACAAAACAAAACAATGACAACAACAACAACAACAACAACAACAACAAAACACACATATGTGGTGTTTTTTGACTCCCCCAAAAAATAACCAGTTCATAAGAGTCATTTGTATGTGAAGCGGACTGCACTGGTGTGTTGGAGCCTTGTGAGGACAACTTATAAAGAAACCTGCTTTTCTGCTATTATTTTGGGGTATGCAGTCATTTTATGTCGTCATATTGAAGTGGCACTGCTGAAAATCGGTCCAGGAAAAACTGCTTACATTTATATTTTATATACTGGGATTTCAAATGCTTGGAGTGGCAAATCATTTTTTCTTAGGGTGGCAGTGGTAGTAGATCTGACTCTGATACTATATAAACATTTCTCTAGGTTTAACCGCATCTTGGATGCTTTTTTTTTTTTGGTTCCCCAGTTTTTGCAATGCATTCTGGAATTGCCTTATCCATAGAGGACACGCACTACTAAACTTCATATACGAGGTATCATAGAAGTGTAAAGAAACTCACTAGCGTAGAGAACTCTAGTCGGACCAACCTGACCAGGCTGGAAGGCCAACTAAGATCGATCAATCAGTCAATCAATCAATCTATTTATTCATTTATTTATTTATTTACTCGGGACCAATTCAAGTTAATTTCACATTAATTTTGTTTTCATCACTTTGCTTGTTTTATTGTCTACCATGCTAAAACAAATTCTAATTACTTATCAAAGAAAAACATGCTCCTCGCCCCCCCTTTTTTTTTCAGCAAGCCTTAATAAAGAGATATCATTTTAGCTGTAAGGTTAAACTCATGCTGGCGTGGATGTGGTAAAAGGTCACTGGAGTGGCATGAGGGTTGCGAAAAAGGGAGCGGTAAGATGATTCTCTGCTCAAGGACACAGACAGAAACATCTCCATTTATTTTCATGTCAAGAGCCTCTGGGTGTTGTCTGCTCTGAAAAACACAGAGATGCTGTATTCTGCATGCTGAGCCTCTGCAAAGCAAACCAGCTCTCTGGAGAGCAGGGTCTGTCATCGTCCTCCAAGTTTGAGAAGAGCTGAGTTGAGCAAGTGGGCACACTGATTAACTCTTTATACCGTATGATCAGGTAGGCGTAGCTTTTGAGGAATCCAGAACACCGCAAGCAAAACAGCTGTCTGAAAGTCTCCAGAGTAGGCCCAGAGCTCCTTAAGAACAACCTGATCTGAATGTATTTTGGTAGAACAATTTGGGTTATGTGCGCCATTCAAGGATACACTGCTGGCAGGTGGAGGAGGGCAGCAATGCTGGCGTGCTCAGCATCAGAAATCTCCAGGCACCCTGCCTGGGACCAGAACCAGTAACTTGACTCTTTCCAGCAAAGCACCAAAACCCCCTGTGACATATAAATATTTCGAATGCATGAACACCAGAAATTGTGTTTTCTTCAGAATTCTGTTACTGTTATAATACGATTGAGGCTCTACTGTAATTTAATACTATTTATATATTGTGAGGCTGAAAGGGATTATTGATCTTCTCTGTCTGAAGCTGAATGCAGAAGATCAATATCCCTAAGAAATTTTGCTAAGGTTTTTGGTTTACTGTCATAGTGACCCACATTTCAGTCATAGGGTATGCCGTTTACATTGGAGAGCAGCACTGTTAATCAAGAAAGAAAAGGAGAGCAACGTTGAAACGATTCCAATTACAGTCATACGAATATATTGATCTGACAAGAGCGTAATTTGCAGTTGTTATTGCTTCTGTTGAGTCTACTAGGCTACTTGTGAAGGACTATTAAGGACAACAAAAACATATTTAACTGACATTTAGTTTAGTTGATTTTATTGCATAGGATTTCACTGGATCTGGAACGAGTGAAAATTTAGGCTGTTATATTATTGGATAGTACTGTATAATTCAAAGTTTGCAGTTTTCCAGTAGAACTGGGCTAAATTTACACTGTTGCTGTGGATTGTTTTTTTAGTCTCTCAATCAAAGCAATCCCCTCACAACCCAGTCCAGAACACTATTTCGACAAATGGGAGCCGATAAATGGTTTTGTCTGAAATTGGCAACCCTGTCTGCAAAATTCATTCCAGGGGTAAATAATGTTGTCACAGTTTTTTTTTTTTTTTTTTGCTTTTTTGCTTTAGAATAATGTATAGTGATAAATAAAACTGGGACATTTTCAGTTTCATGTTGTCTTCATGGCTTTACGTGAGAAGTGTTTATTAGTACAAAGTGAAAAAAATGGTGCTTTCAAAATATTTCTTGTTTTATCCTCTGCCAGGTCAAAATAAGCCCAATTGTTTATTAAAATACTACACTCTCCTCAATAAATCACACGATTACTGTGTCATCCATGTCTATAGCACAAACAGTGTGGGATGAGTTGGCAAACAATCAAAATTGACACTATTTTTCTAATGCATGTTATAAATCTTATTGTGCACAATGTATCCATGTTCATAATATTAATTCTTTGACCTCGTAATTTTATTTTATAAAATGCTTCTGATGTATGCCACGGTAGCCACTCACATTCAGGTCTGCCTTCATTTCAGTACACAAAGCTCAGTTTCACAATCCAATCAACAATCAATAAATCCAGTCCTACATAGTATTAGCAATGCATGTATCCTAATGTTGTGATTGACAGGACAAGTGGAAAAAGCTTAATGCTTATAAAATTAAATTGAGGGGGTGGGGGGTTAATAAAAACTTTTTAAGACTGGAGACATGTATTATGAAAGTAAGAAGAAACTCAGTTAAGATGTCCAGCATTTGAACTTCTAAATTAGTCAGTGAGGTGAGTGTTAGGCGGACAGTGGCAGGATGGAAGGGATGCTGAGAGTGTAGCATTCTGTCTTACAGCTATTCTGTATATCTAATTTTTGAACTGCCTTTACTAAAGACAACCTTGGCATGTCCAGGTCATACCCTTCTGTCTGTAGCATTTCTTAGCAGTGTTTCCTGCTGAGCATGTTGCTGCAGATTTTCAGCAACGCTTATGATGCTCATTTGTCTCCATCAGACACTGTAGTCACAACTGTGCGCTTGTCAACTAAGCAATTTCAGTGCCTTGGTTTCTTGACTTGCATTGTGAAAACAAAGATAATGAATTTAAACAATATATATCAGCTGCAATGGCACTGTGTACCTAAAATCATTCTTGCATACTGTCGTGATAATGAAGGTAGTTTTTTTTTTTTTTTTTTTTCCAACATGATTTTCCGTATTGGTTTTGCATATTTACTAAAATCTCTAAAAAGTGGTAAAAACAAAATCAATCAATCAATGCTTTACAAATATATATATATATATATATATATATATATATATATATATATATATATATATATATATTTTAAATTATGAATATCATAATATGACATTTTCTTGGGGTTATTTATACATTTGAAAACCAGATTTTTTTTGTACAACATTGTTTCCTTTCCACTGCCTTTCATATTAGGAGCAATGCAACAAGCCAATCAGTGCTGTCATTTTTATTTTTTTTAATTTATTATTATTATTATTATTATTATTATTATTATTATTATTATTATTATTATTATTATTATTATTATTTATTTATTTATTTTTTATAGATGGCAGATTTCAAATGACATAAGTTGGTAGTCCTGCCATTGAGATGAATAGGAATCCTAACAGACAGAGTAGACAAGACATCTTGAAAAATAAAAATGTTACATGACACACCCCTGACAGATAGTGTCCTTGGAGCATAATTGCTTTCCAAAAGCAGCTTTAGCGTCATGGTTAAATAGTACACTTTATGCAGACAGCACTGATTAATAAATCAGCGTTACTGACTTAAATAAAAGCTTAACATGGATTACTTGTCAAAATATGATTAGTAGTATATTATTTATTAGAGCTATATGCAACAGGTAAGCAAATAATTTTCCTTTAAGCACAAAGTACAAGTGTGTAAGTCTCCATTTAGAGATTTTTTTTTGTCATGCTGATGGTTTGCTGCGTTCACATGGCCATGCTGATTACAACAAGGACTGCTAAAAAAGCAATGATTTAGAGCAAATGACGATGACAAAGTGCTGCTGGCATCTGTAAACATAAACTCACACACAAAATGCATGTGGCTCGACAACCACTCACAACGATTATTGACACTGTCAGTCACAAACATGGCAGGCATGCAACAACAAAGGCTTGAACAGTCTCTCACATAAACGCACACATACGGCAGAGAAGTCGGCTCCTCTGTATTCTACTGCCATCTAGCATGTGTCTCATCTCGAAATTGCAATTTTTCGCCTGCATGCTCCATAGCCGCCCATCTGAACGTGGCATGTGCCCTGTTGAGATGTCAGTCATGCGACAGTGATGGCAAACAAGCTCAAGGACTTGAGTGCCACTCCAGTGATCACCGATGGCTGACAGTCCATCACTGCTGCCACAGCAGACCCTGTGCGACTGATCGATTCAGCTGGACGACGCTGTTACAAGGCTTTCCCACAAATACAGGAGAATACCCGAGAGAGAGATTTTCAATTCTGTTATTGTATGATGCTCGCTGAGGTTTGATCTTGAGTTTTGAGGTTTGTTGAGTTGCCAAAACTTCTCCAGACACATAAATACCAGTTTGTGTCAGATTGCTGTTTGCTGTCTCTGCGAAACAGTAAAGGACTCAAGCTGCCTTCACCCAAATTTACAGCCTTCTCCTCGCAGGCTTTTATGGGAATGTTTATAAGGATTACTTGTCCCAATAGTGTGGCTTGTTGTCTAACTTTGTCACAACAACAGAGGTGTCAACTATAAAATGAAATGAAGTCGTGCAGTTGTTGTCATCATCTTTGACATTCAAAGAGATTTTAATTCAAGCTAATGCATCTTTTAACATCTTTCACAACTGGCATTATCAATTATGAAATAATCGTGTTATCAGTTTCAAAGGGATGAAAATACGGAGTGCCGATTTTCACACTCCCCTCTGAGCAAGTTCCCTTCTCGTGTGATGTCAAGTGATTTATATCTCATTAGCGTTTCTCTTTCAAAAGGATGCACCTTATTCAGTATTGTGATTCTTCTGGCTTGGTGCCACACCCTTACGGCAAAACCAATTAGTTGCAAAAACAGCTCTCTAGAACTTCCTGCTACAAAGCTAACTAATAATCATCTTCACACCATCGTGACTAGCATGCAGCTTTCGCTAAAGGCTTCAATGAAAACATCCAACTTTCTCATCACACGCCTTTGTCAGGTTAGTATACCATGACGGTAGCTAATTGTTATTAATTGCTACGTAAAAGAATAGTGATGAGGTACATTATTGAAAGCTTGTGTAAGAGTAAAAGAGTTTGGTAGCACATAGCATATCACACTTATATTGTATATCACAAAATAAAATGTGAATGAATGCTGTAAAAAAAAAAAAAAAAAAAAAAAAAAAAAAAATCTAATTTTGTACAGACACACAAGCACAATGTTAAATGCTAAAGTGAAAACCTGTTGATCTTGCCCCGTTGAATCTTCCATTGTCTGTTTAAGCAGTTTGCACACTAATACACTGCTAACTACCAACAAACACTTTACAGATAACTTGTTTAGTCAAACAAACAAGTTATGGGGTATGATTAAGGGATCTAAAATATGGTCAGGTAGAATAAGGCATTAATATGTGCTTTATAAGTACTAATAAACTGCCAATATGCAAGTAATATGCATGCTAGTTAATAGTGAGAACTGGTTCTTAAAATACCACCCCTGGTATATGGTATAGTGAAATGTACAGTTGCAAGTTCTAAAATACACAGGCACCATTGTGTACCTGTAATATATATATATATATATATATATATATATATATATATATATATATATATATATATATATGTCATGATTCTTTGGATTCTTTAATTTATTGAACAGAATATTGTTCGCAAAATCACTGTGTAAAGACGACTACAGCACCGTAAAAATATAAACAAATAGATTAAAAAGTTAATTAGTAAACAAATTATTGGAGAAAGTTATTTTACTAATTAAAATTGTTACTTGCCATGTTGCTGAATTAAAATTGTTACTTGCTTTGTAATTGTTTTTTTTAATTTATTTTTTTTATTTTTTTTTTGAATAGCAATTTCTGAGTGAAATTGTTTCTACATGTTTTTTTTTTTTTTCTTCAGTACAGTTTTAACCTGACTACTTGTAACTCTTACATTCGAAAAGGGCTGCTCTACTCCGTTTTTCAACTTTTCGATCTGATGGCTTCTAAGCTCCAAGTGGTCTCATGGGATTTAAGAGTGTCCTGTGACTGCACACTTCAGAATCTCTGGCTACCGTAGGTATTTTTTGCTCACTGTTCCATGAATGCAGTGTATTTGGACATCTCACTCATTTGACAAACTGCTTTTTGAATTCTGTGTTGTTGGAAAGCATGCATATTTGGACAAACGCAATGTTTTCTCTTCCCGTTCCCCAATATTTCCTGCTGTCTCTCTCCTACTAAAAATAAGTAGCTCAAAACATACTGTCTGTACTTTTTTATCTAACAGCTAAGCCTTGTGTTGGCAAGAGGCAACAGTGAAGTTCAGGTTATGCTAGTTGACAGCAATTTGAAAGCGAAAGAAATCCAGCTAATGATGCAGTAGCAATTCTTGCTGCTCTAGAATATGTGCAGTTGTAAGCGGTTCCTTGGGGGGGCACATATTGTATATGAGAAATATGAGGTGTGTGGGTGCAGTCTGCTTCTCAGGGACACAACAGGGGGGATATGGGTAGGGAGCAGAGAGGTTGCCAGAAGACTTCCAGGAACATATGGTGCCTGCACCACAGCTCCTTGACACCTTTCAAGCAGCAGCTGTTTTGAGAGGTTCATAGATAGATTTTATTTACTGTTTAAGCAGTAAAACATAACTCACTATTGGCACAAGGTGATACTGCGCTAATATAAACAGCACAAAGAACATAATTTTATTTTGTTTACAGTATCTGCTTTAGCAATTTTCTTTGAAACATTTGATCATATTCACAGTGTTTTTCATGACATGTATGCATGTTTATTAGGGTGGCCTATATCCACCTTTTTCTTGCCATAAAAATGAGAGTGGCCATTAGTAAATTCTATGGGTCTAGCTTCCGGTCTCATCTGCGTCCAGCTATTTTTAGCTGTACAAAACTGTTTGTTTTGCTTCTTGGTGAGTCCTATCATATTATTTTACTGTATTATCTTAATTATGATCACACTGGTTTGTAGTGAAAACAGTTATGAACAAATATACTGTATGAAAAAGTTGCTTCCAACCTTTAGCACTCAGATTGACTCGCGTTTTTAATGTACATGTGGAGAAAACATTTTCACAAATCACAGTACTAAAAATTGCAGCTCCTCTCTAATCTCAAGAAAATGTGCAGAGACCTAATGCAGAGCGGAAGGATATCAACTGTGGTTTATCCTCAGTAGTTGACTGTGAACTTTGAATCTTCTATGTAGTACCCAAATATGAAGTTTCGCAATTATGTTAAAGTTGGAATTTCGAATGACCTGTTATCACGTAAGACGTTGGGATGGATTATATATAGTGTAGATATGACATATTCATTCATAAATAACTTTTTGGCGGTAGCATAACTCACTTTTTCACTGTGTCAGTACTGTATGTGTGTATGTGTGCAAATAAGTGTGTCTATGTGGAGATAAGTCAAAGTGAGTTGTGATGGGCCAGCATAAGTTCTGGGCTGTTTTTGAGTCCCATCCTTGACTGGTGTGTCTATTGGCATTCAAATAAATCCTTTGGAGGAGACTCGCACTGGAAGCATCTGTTGGTGTATTGACAAAATATCCACAGTAAAACTATCTGCAAAAGAGTCATTAGAATGACTAATTTGTATAGTTACAGCTCCGATACACATGGATGCTTAATTGAATTCTTCAGTGGATAACCACATAGACAGAGAAATCAAACTTAATTTTACATTGACAAACATTATTATATTGTATATATTTATATCTCTATTTCTTCTTTGGAAGACAGAAAGAAACATTCTGAATAATGTATTGCTAACACTGCAATGATGTTGTAATGACTCACACTTCAAGAAGGATGCATAAACACCATGGAAAAATGATAAAACAAAAACAAAAACAAAAACCAGTCCATTCAACTCTATATATACAAATACTATATATTCCAGGCTTTATAATGATTAGCTGGCTGTGTAAATTCTTCTGTAGTTTTCTTTCTTTCTTTCTTTCTTTCTTTCTTTCTTTCTTTCTTTCTTTCTTTCTTTCTTTCTTTCTTTCTTACTTTCTTCTTCTTCTGCTCCTTGCATATGATCAGTGCTGGTCCCTGTGTGGCATTTTCTTCATATTATTTTAGTGACAGTAGTGTTTTTGTAAGCTAATGCTTGCTTACATTTCATTGTTCTTATATACTTGGGTTAAACTTTTGAATAATATGTGACCCTGGAGCACAAAACCAGTCTTAAGTCACTGGGGTATATTTGTAGCAATAGCCAAAAATACATTGTATGGGTCAAAATGATCATTTTTATCTTTTATGCCAAAAATCATTAGGATATTAAGTAAAGATCATGTTCCATGAAGATATTTCATAAACTTGATTTTTGATTAGTAACATGCATTGCTAAGAACTTCATTTGGACAACTTTAAAGGTGATTTTCTCAATATTTCGATTTTTTTTGCACCCTCAGATTCCAGATTTTCAAATAGTTGTATCTCAGCCAAATATTGTCCGATCCTAACAAACCATACATCATATTTCCACACTTTTTTATTTTGCAATGTATAAATATCAATTTAAAAAAACTGACACTTAAGACTGGTTTTGTGGTCCAGGGTCACATATGTAATTAAGCAGGGAATATAATCATGTAAACAGAACATCAGAATAAAATGAAATAAAAATAATAATGGAAAAATAAGATAAAATATAATCAATAACTGTCATTAAGTAAGGAATAATTGACAACGGGCCGTTGGATTATTAGAAAAATAATGCACACCTGAAGTGTTGATGCGGTCATGACGCGAAGTGGATTTACACCTCAGGTGTGCATTATTTTTCTAATAATTCAACGGACCAAAGTCAATTATTCTGCTTATACTACAGTTGCCACACCTCAATACATCGATCAGATGATATATTTCAAGGCATCTGTCCGGTATTTCTACTTAAATCGCTATTGTGAATAGGATTATTTCTTCCGCATTTCATCCAGCGCCTCCGTTGCTAATTCCAAAGCGTCATTTTAAACCTAGTAACGGAGGCTTGAGCCATTAATAACAGATTGATGCAGTTAATACAGTTCATAACTAAGTTATGAGAGAGGGAGAGAGAGAGAGAGAGAGAGAGAGAGAGAGAATTACATCTGTGCGTCTCTCAATACTGTTCGGCAGCAGTGTCTCTAGTTATAGTGAAACTTAGTTCCTTTTGTTCATGAACAGCGCCGTTGCTGTTACCTCGCTTGTGAGAAATCATGTAGTTTTTAAGTTGTTTACTGATAAAATCGTCAGAGTATCGCGAACAACATTAGCGCAATGTATGCTAGTGTGCGCAAACTGTAACTGTTATGTATGTGCGGTCTGTGAGGGATAGAGAGAGCGGGAGAGAGTATGTGCTTTCCGTACATAATAAAGCGTAATTTTGTGGCAAAAACATGGACACGATCTGTCGTTTTTATCATATTGTTTATTATATTTATTTATTTGGCCAGTGTCGTTGTGGGTTTTGGTTATTTTGCTGTTGTAAGACCTTTGAAATAACAGAAACCATTTGGCGAAGTGATATGGTCATGTAATGCGGTCAAGAGCTGCCTGGAACTACGTTCGCTGTGCGTTTCCCTGAAAATAATTGCACACCTTAGAACATTCGTGAGCCAATCAGATTCAAGCATTCAACGGCCCCGTAGTATATGATTTTTTATTTTTTTTATTTCGAGTGGTATTCATTCAACAAAAAGGTTTTTTAGATGCAAGCTATTTACTGTTTTACAGATTGTATAGCCAGTTATCTTTTAAAGGCTTTTTATGTGTGTTTAGATAAGTGTTGTGGGGGAAGGGTGATATGGAAAGAGACACAAGGGATGACTCTTGGATGTGAAAGTCTATATAAATTTATCCAGTCGAATGGTTCTGATTATTCATGTGATGTGTTAATTATTCATAAGCACAACTGCAGAACCTAGCCTCTATCATTTGATCTGGAAATAGGTTATGTTAATGTAAATGTGCCTGCTGGAACTTATACTGTATGTCTGTTTTATCTGACTTGGTGGAGCTTTTGACAGATCACTCACTAGAATGAAAAATAAGACTCCACTAAATATTCATGCAGCTTTTATTGCGTTTGCAAATTATATTTATGAATAAAGGAAGAGTTAATTGATTGCAAATTCTTTCCTGAAGGGAACAAGCTAGTGACTAGATTTTTTAACATTAGGTAAGATCATATGTGACCCTGGAGCACAAAACCAGTCTTAAGTCGCTGGGGTGTATTTGTAGCAATACCCAAAAATACATTGTATGGGTCAAAATTATCTTTTTTTTTTTTTCTTTTATGCCAAAAATCATTAGGATATTAAGTAAAGATCATGTTCCATGAAGATATTTTGCAAATTTCTTACTGTAAATATATCACAACTTCATTTTTGATTAGTAATATGCATTGCTAAGAACTTAATTTTAATAACTTTAAAGGCGATTTTCTCAATATTTCGATTTTTTTGCACCCTCAGATTTCAGGTTTTCAAATAGTTGTATCTCGGCCAAATATTGTCCGATCCTAACAAACCATACATCAATGGAAAGCTTATTTATTCAGCTTATTATTGTACAATTTTGAAAAATTTATACTTTAGACTGGTTTTGTGGTCCAGGGTCACATATGTGGATGTGTGATGGTAGATGGCTACACATTATACGTAACTGATTATAATTAATAGGAATTTTGCAAGTTTGGTGTGACTTTTTTTTTTTTTTTTTTTTTTTTTTGTGGAATTAGAGCTTTGTTAATGCACTGCAGGGAACTGCAGAGACTCAGCTGGATTTTGACACATATCTCTTTCATTGGCTGGGCTCGCAGTGAACTGCCCCACTGATGCCTCCAGCATTGATATCACAGCTATAAATAATAAAGCAACCCAAGGCCCAGGGAATACATGTATCTGAAACAATGAGAGTGCCTAGACTGCTCTTTGGCAGGATCAGATCAGTATATATTAATGAGACTGAAGCTCAGAACCTGTGATTATTATTTTTAAAAGCTTGGCTTCATTTAGCCTATTACTTCAGGAGGAATGATTTTGACGGCAGTGGTAACTATGCTGTAACTGTATAGATAGGCTAAATTGACCCCTTAGCCCTCAATAAGAAGATGTCTCTTTGTAAGGTGCTGATAAGAACTTTATTTTAAGAGTAATTTTCAGACTCTTTTTAACATTTGGCAGATTGACAAAAACAGTTATTTATACTACTGTTTGTCAACTAGTGAAATCACAGTAGCAGTAATAGCTGGGTGCTGAAGCAAAACCAGATTTTTGGACTTTTCTTACACTTAGATCAATATCTCGAAGATAAAAACTTTAAATTAAGGACTTGCTCCTCTCTAGACTTTTCTGCAGTTTAGTTCTGCAGTGTTCTAAAATGTCTATAATTAATGCTGCAAATGAATCTACTTTGAACTGGGCACTGTAGGGACTAATATTAATTTGTTGCCTTACTGTTTCTGAAGTCATTTTAACTTGCATATTAATTGGGGAGCATTTAAGAGCTTCCACATTGTAAGAAAAAGGTTAATTGGCGTTCGATGAATTATTAATTAATAAAGCCTATATAGAGGAAGAAGGCACCATTTGTTTGATTTTTCAGAGAAAGTGTGAATATAGCACCTTTTGGACAGATAAGGATGAGGATTTATGAGAATAGCAAAATGATCCTGAAATAATGCAGAGAAAACAACCATATGAAATCTGAACACCTGCATCCCAGCTGTATTTGGCTTACAAAAAAAACAACAACAAAAAAAAACACTGTTTAAATGCTAACCATCAATCGCATGAACATATTCACATCACCCTTCCATAATCATAAACTACTGAAATTCTTCATTTATTTACAGGTATGTCATTTATTTTTATTATTTATATCATTTACTTAACAAATGTTTACAAAAGACAAAATAGTGTCAGCAAACAACATTCTTGAGATGTTATGCAAACAGAAATATAAGACGTGACCAGAATAATTTGATTGTGCATCATTTCCAATCAAGCTGTAATTTTGTCAAATTAAGTGTGGAAATATGATTTAATTGTGTACATTTAGAGTATTTAAAATGCTATATAATCTAAATAAATTGTGATGTTGTGTTTTCAGAGAATTTCAAAAGAGCCCACAAAGAAAAGTATTGGAACAAACACTCATAAATGGCATAAAAGAATAAAGAATGTTTTTTTTTTTTTTTTTTTTTGTACTTCTTAGACACAATCAAGCAATGCCTGAAATAAACAGAACTGTCATCATTACATAAACTGTAATAAACTCTGTTTACTGAGCCATGTGTTTTATACTTATGTAAGATTGTGCAATTCATGAAAACATATCACAAACATTCAGGGAGACAAAAACTTCAAACATAATGGAGTTGAAACCACATTTCCATTAGATTTGTTATCCGCTTTGTCATATCAAACAAACTTCACACACTCGGCTTCTAAAGGGCCAATTCACAAGAAAATCATAAATAAATACAATAGAGACCAAAAGCCTTATTTTCTCACTCAATGACTTCCATGACATTTACAAAGCATGCAATGAAAAGGGAACTGGAGTATTTGGTGGAGATAAATGCACTACTCAAATGGCAATGGCATCGCTCTTTAAAGGGGAAGGAGGTGTTTTCTTTCACTGGATGATAAATGCAGCCGTTGTTGTTGTGTAAATTGGAAATTTAACTGCAAAGTTTTGAGGTTTTCCTTGAGGCACTGCAGCACACTGTAATATTCAGCCCTTGCCTTGTTATAAACTGTGGATAAAACTTCACTAGGAAAAATGTGAAAAAGGCTGAATTAATGTCTCAAAATATGCCCTGGTGGTTTAAAACAAACAAAATTTTGTCGTTGACATTTAGGGCTATGGCAGTGAGCAGTGAGATCACGTGTATTCCATTCCAATTTTACAGACTAATACTAAGGCTTCTCTTGAAGGCTCTTAAAAGCTTCAGTTCCTTGCAAACTTATCATTATTGTGAGCCCATGCAAGACTAACACAAGCCGTGGGTAGAATGCACAAACCTTTCAAATATAATGTACCGACAAGCCCCTGTGGCAAACTTGAGGTGAACGCTGCAGCAAATTTTCATATGCAAATGAGCTTTGTGCCAAACTGTTTGCTGCAAATTTGCTGCAAGCACTCAAACCTTTGACAATGCATTAATGAAAACTGACAGCAACATTTTAATCTGTTGAATATATATTGTATATTGTTTTCACTATGGTTCATAAAATGTAGGTTTTTGTAAACAAAAGTAAATCTGAAAGAAAACAAACAAAAAAAACTCTCTTAAGGGCTTTTAAATGCTTGTAGTGTGTGAGCCCATGCAAGACCACAAACCATGCAGAGAATGCACAATTTACAATTTTTCAGGATGAGTGTGTGGCAAAAATTGCACAGGCTGGAAATCCTCTTCTCATACTGCTTTATGCTTTTGAATTGGCATGAGGAGATATCAGATTGCATCAGGCTTCATTGCGAGTCCCGCAGTCAGTGTAAGAGGCTTTGCTGACTGACTTCTATTGGCAAAAGGGGATAATTCAATGAAACATTATGAGCCCACTCCATACTCCATAAAAAGATTGCCTCCTCCCCTGCAGTGACAATGCAGCTCTCAATTTGGAAAAACTGGAAAGCTTTCTACCAGAAAAAGAAAAAAAAAGAGAGAATTCCACAGAGGTAATAGAATGTTTGAGCATTTAGAAAGAAGACTTTATCTTGTGTGCAAGTAGGGGCCGGCCGACCTGTGGGGCTGAAGGACTGGATTAAAGATTTCCTGCCACACAGGCTTTAGCAGCTATGTCAGTGGTATGCCGATGACTCCCTTAGCGCTGTGGTCTTGCTGCACAAGGCCACTACAGATATACTTTTGTTTGAACTAGAAGGACAGGTTAAATTGGAGATTTCTGTGACATGATGTAGATTCGTTAGATGAGCTGGAGTCATTTGATAATGACCCAGGCTGTGATGGGAAAACTGGGGCAAAGCTCAGAATCAGATTAATTAGACTGAGACACATGACTAGCGGCTCACATGTTGGTATGCCAGGAAGCTGTTTTGGCATTGCAAAACTCACTTTTGCTTTCTCACAATTACAGGAATGCTGTACATTGAATTCATTGGGTTAAATTTGTGGTTATTTGCTATGATCATTTTTTAAGGAACCATGAGAAGAAGTAGTGCTTGCTCATGGAAAACTTGCCATTTCTGTGTGATGATGCTGCAAATGTGTTCTGAATGGTTGTTGGTGTGTTCGTTTTTAATGCTAAGTCATTCTGTGATGGTAGGATGTTAGGATTCTCGTCCAAGTCAAACAAGTTCATCTTAATCTTAAATGTTGTTCTGATCTCCAAATATGGTTTGGGTTCCTCTGTGTGCTGTGATTTTTTTGTTTGTTTATTTTTATCGTCAATCTTAAGTCTAGTCAATCCTCTCCCCAGTAAGCCTCACAATTCATTCATATCAGAAAAACAAATGGTGCAGGATAAATGGTGTGCCAAAGTAGGATTAGGGTTAAAGGTTTGTTCAATTCCTTAAACTTAAGATGAGCGGTAGCAATAAGTAAGGTAGACTTTGATGTTCTTTAAAAGTTTGAAATAACTTCTAAAAGCTTGAATGTTACTAACACGTTTTAGCATGTTGCTAGAATGTTTTGAGTATATTTTAGCAGCAATTATGTTTGCATGTTTTAGCGCATTACTAGCATTTGTAAACCTTCTGGTTCTACTCACCACACTCACTCCGAGCAAGATTCGAACAGGCATTTCTGGCATGGGAGGCAGGGATTCTAACATAGATGCTAAAGACTGTAGCATCAGTCTCTAGCATCAGTCGCTAATGCACCTCATGAGATCAGGGGAGTAATGTTTACCCACACAGCTTTTACCAGCTGGCCTCCGTTACACAAACCCTCTAAACCTCAGTTCCATCCAGGTCACGGCACCAATGTTACACCTCCGGTTCTACTCACCACACTCACTCCGAACAGGATTCGAGCCAACGTTTCCAGCATAGCAGTCACTAGTGCGCCTCTTAAGATCAGGGGTGTGAGGTTTAACCACACAACTCTTTCCAGCTAGCCTCCATTTCACGCATATTTCAGCACAGTGCTAGCATCATGTTAACACATTTCTATAATGTATTATCATGATTGTAGCATTTTAGCATATTGTTAGCACCTGTTGCTAGCTTGTATTATCATGTTGCTAGCATGTTCTTACATATAACTAGTATATTTTGATGTTTCATATTTCATATCATGTCTTAAGCTGTTGGGATAGATAGATAGATAGATAGATAGATAGATAGATAGATAGATAGATAGATAGATAGATAGATAGATAGATAGATAGATAGATAGATAGATAGATTGATAGATTTTGTTTTTGCTTGCTCGCTTGCTTTCTTGTGTTTGTTTCAGAGATCCATATATTCTTCATCTTAGCTCATTATAGTATACTGTCTGCACAACTAGTATGCACAATATGAAGCATTAAGATTAATGTTCAAAGCACTCTCCATGGCAGAGCTTGTTCTCCACGATTCGTCGATTCTACATGGATTCCTGTTTGTTCCTTAATGAAAGGCATTGCAAATAGATGTGCAGTGTGAATTTTTATGCCCTGTACTGGTGAGGGAAGCATGCTAAACTGCGCATAATGAGGCCATATTGTTAACTCTGTATAGAAGGATCCTCTACATTACCTGCATTTGTTTGGAGAGTGCAGTGAGGCACTGCTGATCGCTGTGATAATGCGAGAAACACCGCACATGACAAATGATTGTCTTCATGGGGGAGTAACAGTTCTGAAAATATTTGCAATAACTTTTTATATCTGGTCATTTTGGAAAGAAATTTGCAATGCAATTGTATAATCTAATAACATTTTAACAATGCATTTATTACAGTACCCTATAGGGGGGAAATCATGTAGTAACATCTATAAGTTTAATTTAAGTTTATAGCATGTTGATAACAAGTTAATAACAACAGATACTTTTCAGGGACAAAGGAATTAATCAAGATAAGTACCAGGCTCTGTATTAAGCATGGCATTTTATTCTTAGATACTACAGATATTATGAATTTAAAAAAGCATTTTTTTACAGTATTTACTAATATTTTTTTTTCTGTCATTTGTTCATTGTTTATTCATGTTATTTATAAGTGTTTTAACTAATTCTAGAAGATGAAATGTTATGTTTAAACAGATCCATCTGTTAGTAATTTAGTTAATATAGTCAGTAATACTCCCAATTGTCTGAACTGTCAATAGTACAACTGGTTTTATTGCATTTTTCTTTTTGTTTTTCAAACTGGCACCAAAATAACATTACTTCTGACATCAGTGTTTGACAGCAGTAAAGATCTGCCAAATCTGTGAAATCTGTGCCAAACAATTTTGAGCACATCAATCGGAAACAGATTATTCGAAAAAGTAACACCTATTATAACTATACTGACATACAACTGCAATACTTGTGTACAATGTTATCATTCTTGTTTTGTTCCGTACGGCTTATGTCATGAGTGTCTTGCTTGCTCTCACCTCTAAGCGTCGCCCAGGAGACAGATAATTCTGATATTGCCTTTGTTTTGACAGTGTGTCACCTCTTGTAAGTGATTTTTTGTACATGTTCTGTCATCCCACTTTCTCGTCAGCCACTGGGTTATTTTTATTATTTTTTTAATTTGATGAAAATGTCATTTTGATGGCAAGGTTGAAAAGAGCAGACAGCTTGTAAAAAAGTTCATTGCGACTTTTTTGGCAATGCAGAAAAAGAGATGGTCAATTGTATTAGTTCAAAAAGTTCCAATTTGACTATCAATGTATTTTTAGACAATATGTAACTGTACAGGTAGTTTTTGCTTTCTGACACTGGCAAATAATATTGTGGGATTCAAACATTACAACACACTGCGGAACTTCCATTTTGTGCATGAGGTCAGTTTTGTAAAGTGCTGACTTTGTAATTCTTTTTACAAGATGTTGGGCTTTGTTTGTGTACAAGACACATTAAAGCGCATTATGTCATGGTCTATTGCATTCCATGTCACATAATTCTTTTAGTCTATGGAATTAGTCACACTTCGTGGTCCATAGATCTGAACATCATAGCATACAAACAAACAGACTTAATGCAACACAAATGTGCATGAAAAGCTAACATATGTAATACTTTCGCATAATTTCTCTTTAAACATTCAAATCAAAATAATTTCAGATAGAATTACTTATCAGGATGCATCTGCAATGGTATTTATGGAGATGGCTGTGGTAATTATCATGTCAAATATGAGCATATGGAATAATAAGGAGAAATTGATTTCAGGCAAAACACATCAGTCCTTTTGATGTCAGCGAGCTCATAATCCTTCATTCCACAATATTAGGCCAGACAGTGCATTCCTGCTTTGCAGCTTTTCCCCATTCCATCACATGAATTAGGCTAACTGTAGGAAAACACAGTCCTGTCTTTCTCTCTTTTACACAACTAACAAATATCATGAAGTGATGAATGGTTTGCATTTGAAATCCTTTATTTAGATTAGTGACTCTGAAATAAATTATTTTAGACAAGGTCGTTGCACTTTAATGTCACACTGTTTTGCTCTGAGCTACCACACAGAAACGCTTGAGAAAAATATAGTAATATTGAGGGGGATTATTTTATTTTAGTATATTTTAATATTGTTTTATTTTAGTTATTTTAATTGTTATTCATTTATTTATTTGTTTGTTAGTTTGTTTATTTAGAGAAAGAGAGAGAGAGAGAGAGAGAGAGAGAGAGAGAGAGAGAGAGAGAGAGAGAGAGAAAGACAGAGACAGAGATGCTATAAACTTTAATGAAAAAGTGATGGGATTAACTCTTTCCCTGCCAATGACAGAATGTTATAGCTTCCCGTGGTTTCACATCTTCTGAAATAGTACATAATCATAATCTCAGGATCCAAACACAGGTGAAGAAGAACAGAAACAAATGGAAACATATGTAAGCAGATGCATATGTAAAATGATCATCAAATATTAAACAGCACATAAATCAAAACTGCCTAATGCTGCCAAATGAAATGTCAACCAAGGAAGTGGTACAGGACTGTGAAAGCTTTGGGGGTGTTAATGAAAGCGATCTATTCTATCTACGTTTTGATCCTCGTTCTGAAACCAATCCAGAATTGTATTTATTTTTTTTTATTATTTATTTATTTATTTTTTGTCAAGAGTTAAAAATTGCAGAGAAGCATTGGTAAATATTACACTACTCTTTTACACTCTTACACAGTTTTACACTACTCTACCCTAATTTTACATTACCCTATACCTTCCCATTTTTATAGTGCTAATTGCATCAAAGATAAACAACTGGAATGGAAATGGAATTTAACATAATTTCTCAAAATCAAAGTGAAAATATTTCCAGAGCAATATTTTTGTGGTGCGTAGAGTGTCATTTTCTTTTGAGAGTGTGTTGATGTGAGGCTCTAATTTGAGTGCGAATAGGTGATGTGTTAGTGCGTTCTCACCTGTGTGCAAAGTCTGCCATCTGCTCGTCGGCTGTCCGGATGACTGGAAGCTGTCTGATTATAAGTAAAGCTCGTCTTGACTTGCTGCCAGTGAGGGATGAAGTGAACATCAAAGCTTAAGCCAGACTGTGTCCAAGCAGGGCTTAGATCTGTCTCGCTATGCTTACCAGTGCTCCAGGGTTCTTTGACTAATATGAAATGCAGATACAAGGCCGGCCCATCATACAGGCAGCCACCTAGGGCCCTGACATGTCTGGGGGGCATCACAAAATGGTCCATAATAAATGAGCAGATCATTACTTTCGACACAAGGATCTTTTTATAATATTTATACTGCTGCGCCCCACTTCATGATCTCATCTAGGGCCCCACAAAACACTGGTAGCAACTCCAACATGCAATCTCTTCATAAAGTGTACGGAGAGAATTGTAGATTCAGTGACTCTGCAATTTTTTTGTTTAATTGTATGTTCAAAGCCATTGTATATTAGCTGATATACACACATTTATGCCTTTATATCAGCTGAATTCTATATTATTGTAATAAGTTGAGTTGCTAGTCAACTGTACAAAACCTGCAATCATCGAACTACTGTATGTTGCAAAAATGGCCTTTTCTCATAAATATTATTAATACATTTAAATATGTATTCATATTAATCAGTCTTTTCATATTGCTGTTCATACTCTGTATTAAAATGGTTTTACCATGGTTGAAGGGGTTTCTGTCTAAGAACACCCCAAAAGTAATGATCATGTAACTTCCACACCTCGCGGTGAATTGCAAATCAAATTAGATGAACGATCACTTGAGAGTGTTTTAAATAAAACTGCAGACACTGCATTCATCGTTCTGTTTAGCTAATTCAAACATCCTGTTACATCTTGTTAAACTCACATCAATTATACATGTTTCTCATAGTGCACATTTCATTATCCAAAATGCATAATAAGAACTAGCAACATGGTCTCACAACTATGTCGTATTCAAGCATATTCACAGGTTTTACATAAATGGGCATCTGAATACAGAATTAAATGTTGCGAGACAAAATAAACAAGTACCTACATTCACTCATATGGTATTGCTGCTATTATAGTATCAGACTGCTCCTGTATGTGCTGGGTTTGAGGAATTATACATTCTCTACAAGTTAACAAATTATTTTTATCTGCTGATGTTCATTTTGGAACTCTTTTTCCTCTTCTTCTTTCGTACACATCATCACAACTACGAAATGAGAACAGGCTGGAAAACAGCCATAAATTGCAGACTCAACAGGAGTGTGAATTTTTATTTCAAGTGGCGCCTGTTTTTTGCTTCATTTCCCACAGATCTACAACAAAAGAAACACTCATGCTCACATCTGAATATATGTGTTAGAAACACATCAACAGAAAATCACATATCCGTCTAGTTCTTTATTTTAGGTTCATGTGTTTCATATTGCCAAATAGCCAATCTATAGCCTTTTTCAAGAGTTTGTTGTCTTTCTTATACGAAGTATGCACAAAATAAAACACGTCAAAGGTTTTTAATTAACATAAAAACACTAATAATGAATAAATAAAAAAATAAATAAACACTGGCACGTGGCATCAACAGGAGACTGAACTAATGTTGTTAAATATTAGGTTTGTTATGAAGTGTACTATAATGTTCTTTCATGAAACGGCAAACTTGATCATGGATTTGGCGTATTTTCCCTACCTGAGGGAAAGAGGCAAAGTGTAACCTCAATGGCCGAACAGCTGCATGCAAGCCTTGCATCACCAAGTGCTGGATGAAGTTGTGTAAAGCATGCTACCACTGGAGCAGTGGAAACGTGTTCTGTGGAGTGACTAATCACGCTTCACTGTTACAGTCTGATGGGTGAGTCTGGGTTTGAAGGATGCCAGGAGAACATTACCTACCTGACTGCATTGTGCCAGCTGTAAAATTTGGTGTAATGACATAGGGCTGTTTTCAAGGGGTTGAGCTAGGCCCCTTACTTTCAGTGAAGTGAAATCTTAACTTTTTTTAGCAACCAGAACCAAGACAATGCTATGCTTCCTACTTTGTGGGAAGAGTTTGAGAAAGGCCCTTTTCTATTTCATTATGATTGTGCCTCAGTGCACAAAGCAAGGCCCACACAGACATGGTTGGATGAGTTTGGTGTGAAAGAACTTGACTGGCCCACACAGAGCCCTGACCTCAGCCCCATCGAACACCTTTGGAATGAACTGGAAAGGAGATTGTGAACCAGACCTTCTCGTCCAATATCAGTGCCTGACCTCACAAATGCTCTACTGGATGATTGGCAAAAAATTCTCACAGAAGCACTCCAAAATCTTGTGGAAAGCCTTCAAAGAGGACTGGAAGCTGCATATTAATGTCTATGTATTTGGAATGTGATGTCATTAAAGTTTCTATTGGTGTCCCGATACATAATAGGACATAAAATTTTTTTTAAGATTTAATAATTTAGACTAAAAATCATCCAGTCCAGGTTTTCAGTGACTTAATCTAACAGTGAATAATCTCCCAACATGGTGACAATTATTTATTGATTAATTAACTAAGAAAACAAGATCCATGAACATTGTTGTCTTCATATCCAATGGTTCAGTTATTTAATACTATGTATTCATGGTTTCTATGAGAAATAAAGTCTACATGGCAAAATGTAAGATAGTTACAAATTGCCATTGTGTTGGATGTTGCTTATATGAAACATTTCAAGGGTAGCAATGGATCCTGCAACATCTCAAGTCAACAAGATACTGATGTGACAAATTAAACAAGAGTGCAAATAAAACTGTCAAATGGTCAAACAATACAACCATTTAATTACTCATGTATTCAGAGAAAAATAACAACATACCACAACACCAAAAACAATGGAGGAAATCTTTATTTGTTCAGTATGATTTACTGAAATAATGAAGGATCATTAGTGGTTTCTTCCGAGCCCTTGGCGAACTGTCACAGCTTCCTCAACATAATACTTATTGATTTTACATGATCAGGTGAAGAGGTCACACTGTAAAGTAGTCAGGTCAAGACAGACCCTGTCTTTATACTTAAAGTTGTACACATCAAAGTATGTAAGCAGGGTAACACTTTAGTTTAGGGACCAATTCTCACTATTTCCTAGTTGCTTAATAACATGCATGTGTGACCCTGGACCACAAAACCAGTCTTAAGTCGCTGGGGTATACAGGTGCATCTCAATAAATTAAAATGTTGCGGAAAAGTTCATTTATTTCAGTAATTCAACTCAAATTGTGAAACTCGTATATTAAATAAATTCAATGCACACAGACTAAAGTAGTTTAAGTCTTTGGTTGTTTTAATTGTGATGATTTTGTACATATACAGCAAATGAACATACTTTCCAGAAGGCCAACAATTCACTAAAAATGTTTTTGTTTTGTTTTTTTGTTTTTTATTGGTCTTATGAAGTATTCTAATTTGTTGAGATAGTGAATTGGTTGGTTTTTGTTAAATGTGAGCCAAAATCATTTAAATTAAAATAAACAAAGACTTAAACTACTTCAGTCTGTGTGCATTGAATTTATTTAATACACGAGTTTCACAATTTGAGTTGAATTTCTGAAATAAATGAACTTTTCCACGACATTCTAATTCATTGAGATGCACCTGTATTTGTAGCAATAGCCAAAAATACATTGTATGGGTCAAAATTATCAATTTTTCTTTTATGCCAAAAATCATTAGGATATTAAGTAAAAATCATGTTCCATGAAGATATTTTGCAAATTTCTTACCATAAATATATCAAAACTTCATTTTTGATTAGTAATATGCAATGCTAGGAACTTTATTTGGACAACTTTAAAGGCAATTTTCTCAATATTTTGATTTTTTTTTTGCACCCTCAGATTCCAGTAGGGCTGTAAAAAAAAATAAAAAATAAATAAATTAATAAAAAATTAAAAATAAAAATCGAATTTCGAATATTCGTCAAATTTAAAATAAAAATCCACATTCGAATGCAAAACGTTGCTTTCAAATTTTTGGGGTGCGTCAGGCAACCTTATCTGGCGCACGAGATGCTATGAAGATGTATAGGTATCATTGCATTTTAATGTTTTTTTTTTTTTTTTTTTTTTTAACCTATCCAGTTTAACCCACTGGATACGTTGTTCATTTAAAATACTGCAGAAAAAGACAACATCAATGCGGAGATTATGTTGTTTATGTCAAAACTGGAACCAAGCCGTTCACATAGAACACATATTTATCGCATTTTCTAGAGGGACATCTATCAACGTTGCACTGCCATTTAAAATTATTGTAAGTTCAACTTTGAAAAAAACATGTCTCAAAACTTTATGGCGGGACGGGTCTCTCCCCATTCCACTGCATCTCATGTTTTTAAATGAATAAATGTAACGTTACTCTTTGTGATGGGTTTTCCGTGCTTTGTATTAAACTTGTATACATTATGCTGTTTTTTTTCTAATTGTTTAAGCAACTTAATTATATAAGGTTAACCATTATTTAAACATTATGCACATTTTTCAAAGATAGTTGTGCTATTTTATGCCTTGAAGAACCGTGGATTAGTAATATTTTGCTCGATGTGCCCTCTTGTGGCCTCAGGAGAGAAGCCAAAAGCTTTTTTCCCCCCTAACTAAAATTATGCCTTTTAAATTCGAATATAATTCTAATTTAGTTTTTCAGCCATTTTGACAGCCCTAGATTCCAGATTTTCAAATAGTTGTATCTCGGCCAAATATTGTCTGATCCTAACAAATCGTACGTAAAGCCTATTTATTCAGCTTTCAGATGATGTAGAAATCTCAATTTCGAAAAATTGACTCTTAAGACTGGTTTTGTGGTTCAGGGTCACATATTACTATATATTGGCTGTTTATTAATACTTATACAGCACATATTAACGTCTTAATCTCCTTAATTTAGATCCCTTCATCCTACCCCATACCTAAACTTAACAACTACCTTACTAACTTTTAATAAGCAGCAATTTGGGAGTTTATTGAGGCAAAGGTCATAGTTAATAGTTAGTTAATCATGAAAATTCGTCCCCAAACTAAACTGTGACTATGAGAAGTGTAGGGAGCAAAGATAAATGATTTTGTTTGGGGAATCTGTGTTCATTCTAAAATAAAATGTTTGTGAAATATTATATTAAAAATGTTAAACGGTAATAACACATAGTCAAAGTTATGAATTCAATATTCTATGGACATATGTAAATATTTACAGATCATACTTTAAATGTTTTTGTTATTTAAGTTTAGTATTCTAGTTTTTGTTGTTTTAGTTTCTGCCTGTCAATATGTTAACAGTGTGAATACAAATGAGACCACTTTCTACATAACAGAGCATCTGGGTTTCTTCAAGCAAGAATATCACACAGCACAATACTTAAGACAAGCGAGAAACATCTCAGCTGGTGGCTAGCAATGTTTTGCCAATCATGTTGAAAGACAGATTCATTGGGGAATTGTTTGAAATATGGATTCTCAAGGAATTCCTCATTCCTGAGACAACTTACAAATTGGGCCTTGACACTTGCTTTGTAGGGTTTTTGATTGCAGGGTGCAAAAAAAAAAAAAAAAAAAAAAATGATAATGAAAAGCAGCCAGTCTGCCTTATCCTGTGAGATTTTAATGGTGCTTATTAAACATTCCCTGAAGGGTGTACGTTGTGGCAGATGTACAAGGTGTGTTGCTGAAGCATGTAATGTAAGCAGAATTTCCCTCAGTGCATTTCACAACTGCCTTTTTTATTGGAGTGATTAGGTTTCTGAATTAATTATTGTGATTAGTCATTTTCCAAAACAACACACGAGAGCTTAATTTCTAAGTCGTACCTATGCTTTTGTCATTTGATCTGGCTCTAAGATAAAATGTCACAGTTGAGGTAGAATTTCAATCAGATTACAGATTACGCAGACAAGATTTGAGAAATGAAATCTGTTAGAACTAATCCAACAATATAACTAATCAGCTTACTCTTTGCCTTGCTGCGTATGCAATATGGTTTGCGGTAAAGATGTTTTCAATGAAAGAGAAAAGCAGGATGAAAGAGAATCATTATGAGAAAATCATTTATAATCTCAAATATTATGAGAGCTTTTCTTCAAATGTGTGCCTAAATAATGCATTTGGTTGACATGCATGAGTCAGTGGGTCACTACGATAAAATATGTACAGCAATTGGCCTGTCTTGAAGGTCATCTCTGTGTGAAGCATCATATCATAAAATTAGATCTCTGACCAAAAACTACTCCATCATCACTCATGAATATTTCAGACCCCCTACATAAGTTGGCTGTTTGAAAATTTTATTTTACAACTGTGTAAAGATATGCCTCAGAAATCATAAATATTTATGCCGTTTCCCTGCCTCAGTTATCTAAAATGATTCCCGGGTGTGGATGCTGTGTAGTATCACATCTCTGGGCAAAGCTTTGCCAGCAACATTACTAATTACTATAATTAATTCTCTATGTTTGGCATCTGTGTATGTCACCTAATTAGCAGATGTGATTCTATTCACTCATATTTCAATGGTTTGCTCTGTGAAAAAAGGGTACATTTGCTTTGTAATAAGGCTTTTTTGACCCTCTCAACCTTGAAAGACAACAACATATTTTTATGTTTTCAAAGAACATATGCAAGATGGGTTCTTTTCTTTTCACTGATCCAGCTTTCATCTTAAAATTTTGAAGGTGATGACAGAATGTGTTTTGTGAACATCTTTTCTTGAGTGACTGATGAAATCTTCTGTCTTGACTTTTATTGTTAACTTGGCCTGTTAATGCTGTGATGAAGGTTTCTTTCCTCCACTTATTTCTTGTTCTTGACTGAAACAATGAAGGGAAAAGACTACTTTTTATGAAGTATCGCTATAATTGCTGGATCCGCACGAGAGAGTGAGAGAACAACTTTAAATTCAGTTGAAGTTCACTGCACTATGTTTAACTGGCCATTAATAATGTCATATTGAAGCTGCACTCTATCAATAATTGGTTTTGTAATTCACATCTCATTTTTATTTATTTTTTGTTGTTGATAAAACAGACTTAATTTGTGCAAAGTTTTGCCAGATACACATCTTGTGACTGAATATTTGCTACATATTTGCTAAATCAGATTTGCCATCAAGGAAAAAACATGCTCACAAAATAAGGCAATTAAGCTCGGAGTTAGTTCTGGTGACATTGTCACTGTGGCTTTCTTCGTTTCTAAACACAGCAGCTGGTATGCTGAGACTCTCAATGTAAAAAGTGATAAGTTGACTTAACTTAAAAAAATTGAGGAAACCTGTTGCCTTAAAATTTTTAAGTAAATTATAATTGTCAAGTTCACTTAACTTTAATATATATATATATATAATTTACTTAATAATTTTAAGGAAACGGGTTTCCTCAGTTTTTTTAAGTTAAGTCAACTTATCACTTTTTACAGTGTGTTTGTAATACATAGACAAACTAATATTTGGATTGGATTGGAAAGTCATACATAAAAACAATTGTAAATATAAACATTCAGATTAATGAAAAACTGTGCATTTCAATAAATGATACTGTCTCTGTATTAGCTGACTTGCTCTCTATAGATATAGGGCCAGATTTACAGCTTGTGCCAGCGCAGGATTTACTAAAGATACACAGTGAAAAATAAGCCATGAAAAGGCATGCATTCTGTTATTTTTGTGGCTGACCTTATTGGACATGCATTTGTAGGAGTTTCCCTTTCAGATGCAAAATGTATGGGAGGAAAATATTTAACTGAATTATGTAACATGATTTACTAAGGTTTGCACTGGTCATTTTACTAGTATTTGCACCATTATTTATTTATTTGTGCCTGTGTTATTAGTAGATTACACATACCTCATTGAAATGTACTGGCTGTGTCTGTGTTCTTTATTTTGTGCATTGTCAGTATGTCACCCGCAGAACTTTCCTCTCCCATCTGCACTTTTATGGGGTACATTTGTTATAAGGTACAATAAGGTTTAATTTGTTAAATGCATTAGTTAATTTGAAGTAGCAATGAAAAATACTTCTAAAGCTGGTTGGTTTGGCTGGTTTTAGCTGCTTCAAGCTGGTTCCGTTGCTTGGCCAAGCTAGTGTTCAGCTGGTTCTCCCAACCTGACCAGCTAAACAAGTGGTCAAACCCCCTCTAAAACTATCTATGACCAGGCTGAAAGACCAACTAAAACAAACCACTTAGCTTAGGCTGTTTCAGCCTTTTTTTCTCCACCCTATCAGGGCTAACAAGGCAGATGTTACAATATCGAGAGACCAGAATATGCATCGTAGAGATTAAGGGTGGGCTGTTTTGACTTGGGACATCTATCAAACACCCATAAAAGCTAAAAACAACTTCAAACTTACCACCCACAATACCTCAGCTATCACATTTGGTTGCAGCAAAGGTTGAGTTCTGAGTACAGGATCTAAAATGCAGCCAGCTTTTTTTTTTATTAACAAACCCAAAATGATCAGTATACTCAGGAATCAACATAGCTCTTAACATACAAACATAACAACCAAACATAGACAAAAAACAGACAACCAAGGAAACAGATGACTATATTTACACTGGAAGGAAACACGATAACAAGCAACTTAACTACAAACAGGCGTGTAACTTGAATCAGTAACCAATGCAACAAACAAGAAAAGACAGACAAGCAGTTAGGCAAGCAAAAACCAAAACTAAAACAGACAAATCAAACATAACCCTGACATTAGCAATGTGGCAGCATGTTTTACACTTGCAAGCACCATTCACATTTTCTTCAGATAATATCAAAATGTAGTTTTGATAAGTATACCGATAAAATTGATTACAATATCTGAGGCGAATCTTCACCTCACAGCAGCACACTGTAATTGTGGTTGACTTTCATCCCAGTGATAGATTGCACACCATCTTATAGCATAAATCATATTTGCCTGTAGGTGTGTCCTTGATACTGTATTATATTTTGATGACACATTTTAGTGTTGCCTTATAATGTTTCATACGATAAAATCATCACATCAATATGAAAATTCCCTTTTGTTTTATGCTTTATAACCTCAGCAACATTTTATGACTCAGATGTACCCAAGTGCAACTAAGAGCAGTGTTTAAAGATACGAGGAATAAATCTTGTCATTTTCTTGGCTTATCATAGCTGCGGCATATGATCAGAACATCAACATGTCATGGCTATTACCAAAATAGAATGTGTTGTGTATGACATTTTGTCATGAGCTACAGTGAGCAAGAACAACTGCGTCAATGAAACACATGACAACATGGAACAGACTACAGCTTCAGATAGGCGAATGTGACAGTCAAAGTGACACTGATAGCAGCAGCATTATCACAAACGTGTGAATCTCTAGATGGATAATAGTGTTGAATCCCTGAAGAGAAAGATAGTGGCTGAATGCTGTCTTTCCTTGAACTAATATGAAAAATAGAGTAGTGTGATAAATGTTCCATGCCATAGAAAGACACACAGTTCTTATTCTCCGTATTAACAATTAAATCTATCTATATTTGTCTAGCTTCTAAATCATGATCTTGCACTTACAAAAAAGGACTGAGGTGGAACCATTTTACAGTAATGGTGTCAGAGGGCAAAATTATATATTCCAAGTCACTGAATGATTAGCATATTCATGTGCCATGACACTGAGCGATTATCATATTTATGTAGCTATGTATTTACATACGACTTCAAGGAAAACGTGGTACTTTCAAGTCAAGACAAGTCAAGTCACATTTATGCACACTTGTAAAGATCACCGGTCATGAAACAAATTTAATTTCAGCAGAAAAGCATCTCAACAGTAGATAATAGTGTCATTATACAGTTCAATTAGTTCATTTTTGTTTCAATTAAATTCAATGACTGTGTCAATGTTGCAAAATGTATATTTTTTTTAATTAATTCAATTTAGTTACTGCATAAGCAGCTCTACAGAAGACAAAAGTGTCATGAATGTCAGTTCAAGTCAATTCACTGTTGATTCAATTTAGTTCAATAATGGTGTCAAGGTCGCAAAGTTAATGTCATTATCCATCCAGTTGTTTTGTTTATGTATGTATTTATTTATTTTGTTACCATAGTATCTAAATTCCATTGGTGCACAATGAAGCAGATCCATATTCAACACATCAATGAAATACAATGGATCTTACTTGATAATGGCTACCATAAAGCCAGTATTAGTAACAGTGTGTTCAAATATTTCCTGCTAGTGGTGCAAATGACCAGAATAGTATAAAGTGACTTTGGCTACAGCAGCCACCCCAGAATACCTTAGCGTAGTGGTTTTACATGTGCAAACTCACATTTTGTTCTGAAAATGTAAAAATCTAGGTTTTAAAATGTGACATACTTTGAGCAACCAAAGAACATGTTCAGACAAATGCATTTTCTCTGTCTCGCAGGTGAACAAGTGACCCAATGAGGTGGAATACTACTTTAGCGGAGTGCTGGAAGAGAAGTCACCTTGCCCCAGTTCTCCGAGAGCACAGGGAGAGAGACAGACATCTCTGATTGTGTGTTGCCAGTAGGGAGACGGGAAGGTCAGTAAACAAACTAGACTGCATTTCTTCTGCTGCAGTGTGTCATTCTTCCTGATGTTCAACTCATGTCAGCACAAGAAGAGATGTTTGGATCCCCGCTTGATGTATCAGCAAGTGACTGCTGTCAGTGTAAACACTGCCATTCAAAATGCCATGCATGAAATGTCATAGAATACAGATTACGATTTGGACTTCAGCTTCTTTCAGCAGGTCTGAAATCTACTTTTACTATTCGGAACAAAACTGTTGAATAATGATAATTTGACTAATGACTAAATCTACTTTAAAATGATTTTTCCTCTCTGAATACTGTGTAATAGGCTGCACAATTAATAACAGTAGTGTGATTATTAAACCACAAAAGGCTATTTAATGAATTTATTCAATTTATTCTACTGCATAGTGTTTACTGCTTGCAAATGAAGAGGCAGTTGTCTGTTCTGCCATCATGATATAGTGCTTTTAGCAGATTCAAAGCATCTGTAGAGGTTTGCTCGATACAAACTCCATCTGGCATTGCTTTGAGTTTAGTGTGATTTATGTGGTGCGGTTAGGACATGTATTGTAAGATTCACTCTGTTTATTAGTATTCCTATTTTTTAACATTTTATTAAATTAATCATTAATCATTATTGTATTAATAAAATATTTTATATATATATATATATATATATATATATATATATATATATATATATATATATATATATATATATATATATATATATATATATATATATTCAGTCAATTTAAGCTTGGGCTCAGCTGAAAGAGGTTTGGGTTTTGTTCTTTTATGCTTCAAGAGTAACTTCTTATTTTTAGCAAAATATGACGCAATTTGGAGACAAAACACATTGCTTGCAATTTTGTAATTTTTGCACACCCTTTCAAACACAAAAGTTGCTGTTTCAGTGTGATTGTATGTTCTTTTATCCTTGATATCTAAACAACAGTAATATGAGATGGTTAATGTCCAAAAAATGCTAAAACAAACAAACAAACAAGTAAATAAATAAATAATAATAATTTGCAGTATATAACATGCCTAGCTGCTGTAATTTAGAGAGAGAGAGGGGAAAAAAGAGGAATGGAATCAGAAGTTCAGCATTATCATCCAGAAGGTATTCTTGATGTAGTAAATGTAAGTGTCTTGCATACGCAACTTGATTTACAAATGCAGGCAAAAAGATAATAAAAATAGTAAGTAAATAAAGAATAAAATATATTGAGTATAGTAGCATATTATTAAACAGGTCAGAGCTTTTAACACATGAGTAGCAAAAATAGTCTTAAGGCAAATATTATTGTTTAGTAAGACCCAATTTATTTTATGGATATGTGGAAGACCCTGAATACCCTAAGAAAGCAAGCAAACAAACAAATAATAAATAAATAATAAATAATAAAATCCCATCAAAAGTATATTATTATGTGAAAAAAAAAAAAAAAAAAAAAAAAATATATATATATATATATAAGAAGACTGTGGGCGGTGTTATATGCTTAGAATAGAGGAGATGGGGAGGTGGAGGGAAGCTGGAAGAATTGACGCTGGGACGGTGCAATGAGTGCTGCTTACATAGGCTTGTAATGATGATTGACAGGACTTAATGATTAGTCTCCCCCTGAACCTACGTTTGGAACTTCATTTAAACAATAATTATATTAAGCATGAAATATGCTGTAATTGGTTGTGGTTGCGTCATGTTGAGCATCTTTAGGGAAAGCAGACAAACGTCTTTTCAGTTGAATTTTAACTAATTTGGTTACATTTTATTTTGATAGTGCACTTTGGGCATTTTGTTGTCTATAAGTAACTTTGAAACTACATGTCAGCTTTTATCAGAGTATTAGTAGAGATTAGTAGATTGCCAGGTTAGGGTTTTGGTTAGCAGAATAAATTGACATATACTTGCAAAATGACTAATGGTCAGTAGAATATCTGTTGGGGCGAATCAAAATAAAGTGTTAGCAAATAATAAGCAGATATTTTGCTAATACTTTTTTTTTTTTTTTCGTTTGCAAAATGAAATTAAAAGAAAAAATCTAACTGCATTCTAATAGGCTTCATCATGCAGTGAATGCTTTTGGACTCTCAAGATGTGTTTTTTTTTTTTTTTTTTTTTTGAAGTCAGTGACCACTCTGATGACAGCTCTCAATATCATATTTATGTCCCTTACAGTCACACGTGCAACACAATAATGTTATGTCAGAGGAATGTCTTCAACTCTAATGAAGGAAATATTGCATATAATTATTTTTACAGAATGCCAAAAGTTGTGCTTGGAACTTTTTGTGTGAAAAATGAGGAAAACATGCAGCTTGTTACAATATTGAGTTTTGATTGGCCAGTCACCATTAAATAAGTAGAATATTTTAATATTTCATTTGCATGTCAAATTTTACATAATACACACCACTATTAACCTAAAGTGGACAGTGCGGGGTATGATGGTTTTACAGATTGGATGTTTTTTTGTTTTTTTTTTCAACAAGGGACTATCCCCCTGCATTCCTCTCAATTCAATCCCTGTCTAAGCCATTGAAAGGTCAGACTGAAGTGAGATTTTCTCATGAATCAGACATTGGTAATGTACTAGTACACAATTATAACCTACCTTAAATGTCTGCCTTTGTGCCTGATTTTTAAGTGAATTTGCTAATAATACTGTGTTAAGTGCATATTTTCTAAAGACAAGTCATTTAATCATTCATCATTTATTTCACCATTTATCATTTAAAAATATGTATCTTGTAACATCCACTTTCCATAATTCATATTTCAGTGGGTGGCCACAAATAAGTTATTTAAAACAAAAGATGAAAGATACCTTCCCATTTAACACATAGAGAGAGTGACATAGTGGTGTATAATTTAGATTTTATTCTTTGTCGTTTAACAGCTATATATATATTTATTTAGATTTTTAATTAATTATTATTATAATTATTATTATTATAGTATTGTTTTCCTGGAAACTCCAGCAAAGGGTTAATAAAACGCTTTACAATTGCAGTGGTTGTTGCAACTAGGTTCTTGTAGTATAAAAATGACTCGCAACAGGAAGCAGTGGGCTTTAATTGCCTCCCAACAGATTGCTGCCTCACAGAGAAAGCGGGTTAATTGTGTGGGCTGGGTAAGCCATTTCATGACCTTTATCAAGCATTACCAAACACAACATTTCTGAAGCTTTAATGTTTACAGGTTTGTCTCCTATTGCGCATGAAATGAGTTGGCTAGCTTCCAAAATAAAAAGGCCAGTCCTTCAAGACAACATTAATTTGTACACATACTGTAGTGTCACACAGGACATTTAAAATGCTTGTGGCACATTTCTGCAAAATTATATTATGTTGCTTCTTGTATGTTTCACAACACTTACAAAGTAAAGTGTCCAGTGAATGTATTGGTGCTAAAGCATGTTCAGTTGTAACCAAAACAGATAAATGTGAATCTGGCAACATCTTTACTGTTGCACATATTGCAGCAGTTTTAAAATAAATTGTCCAGTGAGCAATGCAGAAAAATGCTAAAAACAACAACAAAAAAAACACACTTTTGAAAATAACATATCACCTACTGTACTTTAAACCCTAGCTTAAACCTAACTGATAGCAAAAAGAAATGTAACTCGTGGCTTGTACCTTGCACTCTGCATCACAACTGTAACGCTGTACCAGGTGAGCTACCGAGCAAGTTTACAACATAATTTTGTGACTTGCTGGAGTTTTAGATGTAATGTGTGTTTTTTTTTTTTTTTTTTTTTTTGCAAAATGTGCCGTTTTATCTGTGTTTTGTTGGTGTTAATATTTAGCTAACAAGAACACTATAATAACTGCTTAGCTAAATACTAAAAACTACTCATAACACAATACCAACAATTAGTGTTGTGGTGGCTGTTTTTTTATCACTTACAAACTGTTTTTTATAATGCAATATTATTAACAATGTTATAAAATTAACAGTATCATACAGTACCTCGCCAGGTGCTTTTTCAATTGCCTCTGATGTGCTAAAATATGACTGTACAATACACTGAAACGGTGGCTGATTGTCAGCCGTCAGCTTAGCCAAAGCCCCTCAGGAGTCTGGCTGTTTCCAGACTGTATAAATGTTTAGCACTTCAGGTAAACCATTAGCTGGTGACCTGCCAGTAAACTGCCTACATGCCACATGCTGTCTGCTGACAGTCAGCCAGTATGTCAGTGTACTCCGAGGGTGGATGTCTGTCCACCACCTGACCACTGTCTCTGCTGCTGTACTCGGCCATCTGGCACAGCTCTCTCTCTTGAGACAGGATTAAGTGCATTCGCCTGTCACACAAATGACAACAGTTCCACTGCAAACTCCAAGAAATGAGTGTGAAAAACTGCTTAGTTAGAGTGCAGAGAGTGATGCTGTGTGTGTGTGTGTGTGTGTGTGTGTGTGTGTGTGTGTGTGTGTGTGTGTGTGTGTGTGTGTGTGTGTGTGTGTGTGCGTGCGTGTGTGTGTGTGTGTGTATGTGTGTGTGTGTGCTTTCCCACTTACAGTACTGAGTCCTTGAGCTTTTCACACAAGTACCAAACTCCCTTGTGTGTCATTGGTTTTGCCATTTCTATCCTTTGCCTCATGTGTGAGTTTTGCACATTGTGTTTGTATCAGCATGTTTTAAAAAGTTAAATATTTGCATTTATATATTTTAGTTACAATGATTGTATTACACCTTATTGCAACTGTGCAGATATACTAATGTGCTATAGTGATGCAATTCCCTGAAACTAATTGCAAATGCACATTTTTATATGTGTAAAATTAATCTTTCTTTTTCTATTTTTCCTTTCTAAATTCTGGCTTAAAATTTGGCATGGTGGGTGGGGGGGATAACAAAATAGTGAGCAAGAGTAAATGCTGATTAAAAATAAACAAGTCAACATTACTCAAATGCAGATATGATTACGATCACTGGAGATAACTAAGATTGCTTTGTCATTTAATTTAATGACATTGCAACCCCCCGTTCTCTCTGTGATAGAATATTTGTATTTGGGGGAGGGTGTGGCTTAAAGGTTATGGTGCACAAATTCATAATCCTTAAATTACCATTTAACATGAATTTGCTCTCACACATTAATAAATAAGTAATTCATAACTTATCCATTACCACTGCATCTGTTGATGTTGTTGAAAGTAATGTAACTGATCAGGTCATGCAGATTAAGGGTGTTCAATTTCATTCTACCTATCCAGTATTCCAAGCTTGGATTGATCTACTAACTTGAAAGCCTCTTTCAAGATCTGCTTCATTAGTTGAAACTTAACTTAAAAGAATAAGAATAAGAATAAGAATAAATTTAATCAAATGTGTCACATAGTAATACAATCCAAACTCTCATTTGGATAACAAGACATTTCCTCATTGTTGTGTAAAATCATGGTGTGGTAACAACAAGGAAAACATTCTCTAGATCTTGTCCATTTTGTCCTACCAGCTGTGCCAAGTTTGGGAAACAAAATAGCAAGACAAAATAGCAAGTCTCTTATCTGAGAATGCATGAAGTGGAAGAATGTGCTTACAGTCAATAGTCCTCATATTTTTCTTAGAATGCTTTCTTTGATTCTTTTAGCCTGAAACGATTACCTTGAAAGTGTGCATAGTGCTTAAAAAAAATAAAAATAAATAAATAAATAAATAAATCTTTCTCTTAGAGCTTGAAAGCACACCAACCAAAAAATATATATATATATATTTTTAATGTTTATTCCATTTTTTTTTTCTCCTTGAAATAAAGCAAAAAACAACGACAGATGATAAATTCCATCATTGCCAGAGTTACAGGAAAAATAACTGAACAGATAAAGTACATTTATTTAATAGGTTATGATGGCCTACAATTGACAATGAATGTTGGAGGGAGAAAAAAAAAATATTCTCTCCACAACACTTCTACCTGGGAAAAGCTATGTAATGTAAGAGAATGTCAATGTTAATACAGTTTAATGCCATTATTTTCCACACGTTCTTTTTAAAGGACCTTCCTTTTAAATCACACTAACACAGACATACACACAGATCTGACAAACCTGCAGAATTTTTAAAGCTTCACAGATATAAGGAAACACTATCTGGTATTCACTAATGGAGTCTAAAGACATCTTTAAAAAGGCTGCGCATAATCTGAAGTGTGTTAAATGACGTTTTAACTTGATACAGAGGTGCCATAAATGTGTTCACCTGAGAATCACAGGAAAGAACATATAACATTGGATGATGATGACAGCCAGCAAAAAATAAGATGCACACAAAGCTTATTAGAGTATTGAAGTGAATAACTGAAGTGTATAATGTTCCAAATTGCCATTTATGAGAGCTTAGTTGTCATAAAAAGGCAACAGCGGATGTGATATTTCATTTATGCAGAACCAACAGCTTATTACAGTTGTCTGCACACAAGTTTAATATTTTAGTACAGCTAAAATTGGTATATATACACCAAATTTGAAGCTCTTACAGAGCCACCTTAGCTTCACTGTTTAAAAATGCATCTTTGACATAGTAGATATTTAAATATGACATTTATTATGAAATAATAGCAAAGTCTTTCTCAGAATTTGAATCGGAATTATGAAAGTGAGTTGTGATTTGAGTTTTAACACATCAAACAGCCCCTTTTTATCTCAATGGAAGATTTTTTGGCCAGCATGAGATTTAATATATACCAGATCTAATGCTGATAAACTTTGACTTGCAACTTGCAGACTAGCAGTTTTAGTCTTGTGATAGCGACAGGCCAGGGAACACGACAGGCCAGGGAGTCACAGGAGTGTATGAGAACTGTCAGTACGGAAGATTAATTCCTGGTACTGTGAAAAGTATAATACAGAATTGCTGGCCCTCTTTGAGCTCAGACTTTAATTGTTTTAGAATTGATTGTTATACATTTGCCTTGATTTCAGTTCCTGATATTATGTACACTGCTTTTCAAAACCTAAAAACCTTTCATTATTATTATTTTTTTTTTTTCCAGACCTTAAACTTTTTAATTTATTTACTTTTTTTATTTTTTAGAAATCCAGTGGTGAACTAAGTACAATTGCTAATAGCAACAGAATCATGTAATTTTGTTGTCAGTGTGCACACATTGACACTGCTTTTTTGCAATTTGAAATCAAGAAGGCTGTGTTTTGTGTTTCGATGAAGGTCTTGCCTCTGAACGGGAGTTTAGAATTTTGTTAGTCAGAGTTTAGCATTTCGAGGTTGTCGCCCATAGACCTGCTACTTTCTAAGTAATTTGATATCCCCAGATGTAATTAAATAATAATAATAATAATAATACACATAACAAATAAACTAAGTAAATAAAGTAAATAAACAAAACAAAACAATAAACATGAATAATTAGTAGTAGTCAAAAGTGGTTACATTCACCCCATAATGCAATTAATGCAGCATAGAGATTAGGTTGTAAAGTGAATACTGTGATTATCATACTGTACTGTAATTATGTTGATAATTAAATTATCCATGATCACAGTATAATATGTGGAGTACTGGGTTTATCCACTTACAGATATATTTACACTTCAGTTTTGTTGCATCCTCTCTGAAAAGTGTGCATGTCTTGCTGCTGCAGATGAGTGACATGTTATGCTCAAAGGTTTAAAAACATGACTGAACAGATGAAGCTTTAAAAGACTTCATTTTCAGATGTCAAGTGCTTTACCAATGGTCGGAAACACAACAATGGAGACATTTTTCATTGTGTTATTGACAAAAACAGGGAGGCTGAGTACCCTAGAGCTGACAAACATGTCTGTGTATAAAGCAAAGGCGTAATAGGTGCCTATTTTAAGCCACAAAAAATAAAAAATAAAAATAAAAATAAAATAAAAAATTACTCAACCAGCGGCTGTAATCTTTCCACGCTTGCACACTTGATCATGTGATCACATCTAGAGATGCTGCAAATTGCCATCATTGCAATTAGTAGATCATTTCTGGCCCAACTGAATATGTATCATATTCGTCTGAGGACTGCATTTTACATTTGAGGCAAATAAAAACTGAGTTTGAATAAAACATTTTGTTTTGGGTGAAGTGATTAGCAACAAAATGGTAGTAAAAACAAGAATAATTCATTGTTCTAATCAAAGTAGTCAGCATGCAAACAAGATTTTGCTATATCGTGTAAACATATCCATATAACATCTCCATGTAACAGTCCATATTATTTACTTTCATCATTGACAATTATCCCACTGCACATGTGCACATACTCTAAATATAACCAGTGTCATCAGACAGTGGTTTGTAGAATCTGAATCGCAACAAAATTGCTCTGTTACATCCACATTAAATGCAGATCCACATGTTGCAGATGACCCTGATTAATTATGTATTAATGCCTATTCCAGCACCTCAGACAGCGAAACACTCTGGATGGATTGTCAGTCCATCATAAAAAAAGACTCATATGTTTGAACACTGACACAATTTTCATTATGTTGACTCTGTATGCCACCAGAATAGAATTAAAATGAAACAATCAAGATGAAATCGAAGTGCAGCTTTAATGCAAGGGGTTCAACAAAAATATTACATAAAAAGCTTAGGAATTACAACCATTTTTATCCCCCCCCCCCCAACCCCATTTTCAGGGTCTCAAATGTAATTGGACAAATAAATATAATCATAAATAAAATGTTTATATATATTGAGAATCCTTTGCAGGCAATGACTGTCTTAAGTCTGGAACTCATGGACATCACCAGAGACTGGGTTTCCTCCTTTGTGATGCTTTGCAGGCCTCCACTGCAGCTGACTTCAGTTGTTGTTTGTTTGTGGGTCTTTCTGCCTTTAGTTTTGTCTTTAACAAGTGAAATGCATGCTCAATCGGGTTGAGATCATGAGACTGACTTGGCCATTGCAGCATATTCTACTTTTTTTACCTTCAAAATCTTGCTTTTGCGGTATGTTTTGTGTCATCGTCCATTTGTCTGTCCAATCAGCTTTGCTCCATTTGACTGAATCTGAGCAGAGAGTATATCCCTATACACTTCAGAATTCATCCGGCTGCTTCTGTCATCTGTTACATCATCAATAAACACCAGTGACACAGTGCCACCGGAAGCCATGCATGCTCATGCCTTCACACTGCTCCACCATGTTTCACAGATGATGCTGTATGCTTTGGACCATGAATTTCAAGCCTTCTCCATACTTTTTTTCTTCCCGTCATTCTGGTACAGGTTGATCTTTAATTTCAGCCATCCAAAGAATGCTTTTCCAGAAGTGGTCTGGCTTTTTTAGATGTCTTTTGGCAAAGTCTGATCAGGCCTTGTTTGCACCTTGTGATGAAGTATTCTCTCGACTGTAAACTTTGACAGAGACACACCTATCTCATGGAGAGTGTTCTTCACTTGACTGGATGTTGTGAAAGGGTTTTTTTTTTTTTACCATGGAGAGGATCCCCCGATCATCCACTACTGATTTCTTCTGTGGACGTCTATGCCTTTTTATGTTCCTGAGCTCACCAGTGCGTTCTTTTTTTTCTCAGAATGTGCCAAACTGTTGATCTGGACACTCCTAATGTTCCTGCTATCTATATGATGGATTTATTTAGTTTTTGAAGCCTAACAATTGTCTGTTTCACCTGCATGAAGAGCTCCTTTGACTGCATGATGTGGGTTCACAGCAACAGCTTCCAAATCCAAATGCACAAAATCAACTCCAGACCTTTTATCTGCTTAATTTATGTAGAAATAACGAATGAATATCCCACATCTGTCATGAAATGGCTTTTGAGTCAACTGACTCAACTAGAAAAAGGGGGGAGGTACATATTAAAGAGCTGTACTTCATTAACCTTTCCTCCAATTGTGATGAGAATACTCTCAAAAGAGAATAATCTCAAAAACAGTTTAAGCCCAAATTTATTATATAACTGTAAATTCCCATACACTGATAAAAAATGATTTTGTGGTGAAGTAAATACTACAGAAAAACAAATGTAGTTTCTACATTAAATAATTTAGTTCAGCCAATAATTTAAATACAAGATTAAATTCAATATTATTACTCAATTTAAGCTTGTAGAATTTAAAGTTTGAACTTATAAGTATATTTAACTTGGAATTGTTTGTCATTTTTACAAATATTGTTTAAGTAAATATCAAGGTCATGATAGTTGTTCCCATCATGCACTTGGGCATGAATGATTAATGTTTTCCAGATGTATTTAGGTTGTTTTGTGGTTGCTTTTGTTGTTACGTTAAGTAGCTTGCTGTTTTGTGACATCTGGGGTTCATTTTTTACTCAAAATGACCCATTCACAATGTTCACTGATTGTCACTGTCATTGTGTATGATGTACCAAGTATTCAGGTCTCTGTGTTCATTCAGTTAATAACTGTATTGAGTCAACATATTACCTTAAAATGAATAACAAGCAGTCTACTTGCTTACATATGTGCTTGTAACTTGTAACTTTTCAATCTTGTCTCCTGAGGCAAAACTCTAACACTCATAATGGTCTCCTTTAAAGCTTTAAAAGAGATCTCAACAACATCACACTGTGCTCAGAAATTTCTCCTAGTCTAAAGACTCTAGTGGTCTCATATTTGTCTCCTCAATCAAGTACTTTAAAGGCACTAAATTAAGGGGGAAAAATTATAAATTCAGAGTTACAGGCTATATTGAGAGAGAAATTATGTAGAAATAAGGATAATGTTGCTTTTTATAGGACAATGTTTATGTACTTAGGCACATAATTTGTTGTTGGAAATAGTAATGTACCGGATGCCTTAATCAAAACTGATTTACATAAAATGTAACCCTGGAGCTTTCTTTGCTGAAAGGCACATACATGGTTTATGACTCGGGTTTTGATTATTAATTGACTAATTTGATTATAAATACATATTAGGGTAAAAATGTTTGAGCTCATATTGAGGCATTTGACTTGCTGCATGCTTTGTATAGTTATTGAGATCACTTCTGAAATTTAGAGGAGACAGATGTGAAAGCTCCCGAGTCTTTAGTGTAGGAGAAAAATCTGATCACAATGTGTGATGTTGTTGAGATCTTTTCTAAACTTTTGAGGAGACAAATGTGAAAGATCTATAGCCTCTAAGGAGAAAATCTGAGCACAGTGTGTGATGTTGTTGAAATCTCTTCTAAAGCTTTAAAGGAGACCATCGTGAGAGTGTTAGAGTTTTTTTTTTTTTTTTTTTTTTTCTCAGGAGACAAGTTTGAGAAACAGGAGACTCAAGCAAAAGTTTCCACTCAGTCCTCATTTCTATCTTGGAGAAATATTTGAAATGTTAAAGAGATCTCTTATTTTTTCTTCTGGTTAGCTTCAATGTCAATTGTCCACACCATTTCAATCAAATACAATACATGCATCGTCATACTTGAAGGTTTTTTTTATTTAGACAGTGTTTGTGACAATGTTTTAACAGAGGCAACCATATATTTGCATACAGTAGATGCAAAAATGGGTTGTACAAGAACATTTTTTAATGCTAAACAAAGCAAAAAACAAACAAAAAACAAACAAACACTGGTACATTAGTGTTACATTTGTAAAAAAAAAGAAAACAAAAAAAAAAAAAAAAAAAAAAGGTTGCTCTTATACTAAACATCTTGCACAAGAAAGTCCTTTCTAGTGAGTTTTGGAAAATGCGGTGCATACACAATGCTGGACATTGAAGATAGATTTAAACATTTAAACCAATAACCCTTGAAATTCTGAAATGTGTAATGCTATTTAAATGATAGTTTTAGCATTTACAATATTCTGTCTGCATTTCAGACAGAATGTGTTTGAATCCCAACTAAAGGTACTTTCCTGCTCCTATTAAATTTTCACCTGTCCAATCATTTCAAGTCTCTACTCCTACCGTCCTGACCATTAAAGGTGAAAAACCCCATTGCAATAAAAAAAAAAAGCAACCTCTGAGCAGTAAAACATTTTTATAATGGAGGCTTGCAAGAGATTACAACAAGACAAAAAAGAGATCTCCCATGTTTCTCACACATTTCTCTCCAATTGTCATTTTGGATTCCTTTCCTTCAGAACTTTCTCATGTCTCAGTTGTGACTAATTTTACTTCTCCTAAGGATTTTTAGGAGGACCATCTGAGACACTGTTGAAACTAAAATGAAAAACACATGAGAATCATAACTAAGTCTCCTGAGGTTAGAAAGAGCAACCACTGAGCAATAAAATATTCCTATATTTGAGTCTGGATAGAGATTGCAGCAAGACAATAAAGATATATTCTATGTTTCTTCCACCACATTCTCAGTTTTAACTCTTTTTTTTTTTGTCCTCAAATATTTCTCATGTCTCATTTGTGTCTACTTCTATTTCTCCTAAGGAATTTTAGGAGAAACATCTGAAATGCTGTTGATACTAAAATGAGAGATATATGAGAATTTCATCTAAGTCTCCTGAGCTTAGGAAAAGCAACCACTAAGCAGTACATTTTTCCTATGGGTTGAATATGTTTTGGTCAACAGCTAAAATAATAAAAATTGTGTCAGTGTCCAAATATATATGGGCCTGACCGTAGAACCATGAACCTTCTGGCGAAAGTGCTACCCACTAAGCCACGGTGATTGTCGTACTATAATTGTTTATTCCTTGCCATGCTAGATGACCACTGAGAATTATTTCTTATGCTTATTGCAATGGATCAGCACTTCCCCACTGGAGAATCCCTTATAAAATGCTCCGCTGAGGCCTTGCATGTTGTTGTTCCTGTCCGTCAGTGTAGGTCGAGGGTTATCTAACCCCAGGCTGTTAGTTTTGCCACTTCAAACATGTTTATCTTGGATAGTAGCGCTCTTCCTAGAGTGGAGAGCAGTCAGGATAAAAACTGAAAGCGTGCTTGTCTGAATAAGCAGAGAAAGTGCAGATGAGAAAGCGAGGTAGAGAGCGAATCACACTCAACTTGGCAGCAAATTAAGTCACGGAATTCAAGCAGAACAGCTGCTCAAAAAAGATGATAGGAGCAAACAAATTAAAACAAAATCAAATCTCCTTGTCACACAAACAAAAGAGAAAAAGTGGGTTGATGAATCATTCGGTAGAAAAAAAAAATAAAATAAGTGAGCTAAAGGTGGAGGAAGAAGACTGGCTGCGTTAAACATTATGTGGCAGAATGTTCTCATATTTATGTCAAGGCCTTTGCCTGATAGTCTAAAAAGGTGGTATAATTAGAAACAAGGGTGGCAGGCAGTTGAGTCTACTGCCTCAGAGCACTGCTCCTTTCATTTCAATTAGGTTCCCTGGTGTCAAACTGCTGGCTCCGACATCTACAAAAGAATTTCAGAGGAACATTTGCATGCCTATCTATTGTCTAAATGTCTGAAAAGACATTTGCACACTGGTGGTCTTTCTCTCAACCCACAGAAGTCATTGCATCTGCAAATTCAAGATGTTCTTTAGTTTCTTGCCAGCTATGGTGTAGTAGGAGGTCACAGTCATAACAAGAAATGGCTCACTGTGGGATCTTCCCCATCTCATCACCTATCAGTGCAGCACACCATCCATCGTGTGATTTTGTAAAACAAAATACCGGTATGATTCATAATTCAGTGTTTGCCAAGGAAATCTTTGAACTATATACATTTCTTAACTGTAAGGTGAAAATAAACCAGGTCCTTTTCTGTGTTCAATTCAAAATCAGATGTTGGATATTCATACTTGATTGTCTGATGCTTGGAAGACATTTAGCCATTCTTTCTTGAGACTTGCTAATTTGCTTTTGGTAAATAAAACAAATAAATTCCATGTTCTTCCAGGTTTAACAATTTAGAAGTTCTGCATCTCTTGGGTGATGTTTTGTTAAATCCGTCCCTCAACATACAATTAATCAGACACCCTGGCCTAAGGCAATAAATGTATACTACAGATATAATTAAGAAAAGGAAAACACTTGGTCAATGGTCAGTGGTTACCTTTGAAGCGATTGCTACACACTTGCACTTTAGGTAATATTACTGCAGGCAATATTCGTCCAAGTTTGTTACATCAACTATCATAGCTGCTGTATTGAGGCTACACTGAGCTCAGCATTAGAAGAACCTCCAGCAGTGAAGGATCCCCCATCTGCATCTAGAAAGGAGTAGGTGATGGGAAATGCTTCCCTGGTGACATTACAGGATACCTGTTGTCCTTAGGGTAGGCGATACAAAGAACTATGTTTTCCCCACTAAAATTGGCCCACCTTGTTAGCAACCACTTGGACATCTGCCAACTATTTGGCACTTTTTTTTTAGCTCTAGCCAGACCAGTGGAGATGGAAACAGGTTTTCCACTTATGTTATCACCCTCAGAAGTACCGTGGTTACAATTGTTTGGTTGGAGGCCAGGTGTCCCTGAAGGATGTATCCTCTGTTTGCTAAACATTACACAAACAAGGAAAATACCAGCACTACTCCAATTGCCCATGCATGTTACTGCAAATTTGGAATGCTTACATTGACTGATCTAGGGTTGTTTTTTTTGGGTTGGTGGTCTTTGACTTACTTTGGTTTAAATGTATACAAGGGCAATATAGCATTATTAGGATACTTTTAGCAAAATATATGTCATTTTTAAGCTTACCATATGAAATTGGCAGAAAACAATATAGTTTAGATAAGTGATTATTTGTGTCACTTGGTTTGGTGCTTGCTTATCTAACAATTTAGAGCATGCTTTTTTTCTCTCTCTCTCTCTCAGGGTCCTTTGATACATAGAAAATGTATTTAGAGATTTTCTTGATTGTTTTCAGAGATGTGAGATCCAGAGCATCAATGGCCATTCAGTGCTCACGAACCCACCGAGAGCAGCCTTACATTGGCCAGATCTTCTGTAATTTGTCCCTGGTTCCGATGTCTCTATAGTGGTTAAAAATGAGATATAATTTGTTTTGGGTAAATCTAATGGGCAGTATTTGGTCCCATTAATCTATGTATTTTAGAGCAAAAAGATTAGGTTGAGGGCAAAATCTCAGCACATTATATTTTATGTAACATTAATGTTGAATATCAGAGCGGTGCCTTTGTACTTTTGACTGAATCGCCTAACAACTTTCATGATGGCTGTTATTGTAGTTTATTAAAAATTATCATTCAATAAATAATATTTTAAATAAATAATAGTAGTATTTAATAACTGTATTTTATATTGAGAAATGGTGTGTGTGTGTGTGTGTGTGTGTGTGTGTGTGTGTGTGTGTGTGTGTGTGTGTGCGTGTGTGTTTGTGATGGTGATTTTAATTACATTATTAGATTGTGATAAAAGATATATTTTTTTTTAAATAAATGAGTTGGCAGTAAATACTTTTATATTGACAGAGACTGAAAGAGGGTTGTAAACAAAAGTTATTTTTTAGTTTCAACAACAGCTTGTAAGACGCAGCCAACAAATGCACTGAGCAGCTCTGTCATCGGAAATCACCAGATAAAAGGATAGTACAACAAAGATATTCACAACATTCAAACTAATGTTTTATTGTGAATATGAGATTGAGCTAAATAATGAATGCTGTATCAGATCCAGGTAATCATACTCGCTCAGTCCATCTCTCTCAGAATATTCATAATATTCCACACAAAACACAGCTTTTAATGCAGTAATACAATACGATTTCAATTAATCAACTCAACATTCCTTCGTTGCTACTTCTAAAGTGACATTTTCGAATTAGTAATGGAGGCTTGAACTCAGTTGCTAAACTGTCAAGCTGAGACTTGAATCCATGGTGGAAGGAAGTAGTTCTGCACAAAAGAGGGTTTTTAAAGACACTCTGATATTATTCATATGTATTTACACACTTATGCCGTCAAACTGTTGTATAAATGCAATATCACACTCTTAGCAGTGTGATATGGATGTAGCCCAACTGGGTGACACTACTCTAATAACAAATTAAATTAAAATATCGCCAAGTAACATTGAACAAAATGTTCAAATGTTCTGAGTATATATACTCATATATAATACAGTGTGCATTATTTTTCTAATAATTCAATGGGCCGAAGTCAATTATACCGCTTATACTACAGTTGCCACACCTCAAGACATCGGTCAGATGACATATTTCAAGGCATTTGTCTGGTTTGTCTACTTAAATCACTATTGTGACGCCTCCGTTTAAAGGCGCCATTTAAAATCGCCTCCGTTGCTAATTCCAAAACATCACTTTAAACCTAGTAACGGAGGCTTGAGCCGTTGATAGTAGACTAATAATAGCATTTCCCTGAAAATAATTGCACACCTTCGTCAGCCAATCAGATTCAACGGCCCTGTAGTCCTGTATATATATATATATATATATATATATGTATAGCCTTGTCTTCATAACCTCTTACCCCTTACCCTAGTTTCATACTTTTAGTTACACAGAAGGTCATTACACTTTAGACTAAGCAGGGATTGTTTATTTTTATTTTTCTTTTTCCAACCAAATTAAACTAAAGGTGATATAGGCCATGGCAAAACCGAATGAGCTGGCCTTTAAAAATGTCAACCTTTATAAAGCTTCCTCTCTGGCGTTCCTGACAGAAAAGATTAATCACATTCTAAACAATAGAATATTCCATATTCCAATATATTCCAATGCCATAGCAAACTTAAGCAAAATAAAAACAACAGTAATAGCACATTTATATCTGTACCAATCTCTCTTGCACTTCATCTCTACCTTTCTGCACTGAAAAGTGTTTTAATACTAGGAAACGGTCATTGCTGTTTACAGTAATAGTCCCAATCTCAAAAGCACCATTATCATCATTAGATGGAAAGTGTTAGAAGGTTTGAGACTCTGTAATTCTGGGCTACATGTTTCCATCATTGACAAATGAATAATGCATCAGGCATCACTCAACTAATGCAACAGTGTTGAGAGTAATTCTAAACATAGTGGGAGGCAAGTACGCCCCAACCCACCCTACACTCATTAAATCAGACTGCTACAGCAGTGAGGAACAGGCTGAGCTTTCTGCTGTTTACAGACTGAATATAACATTCATCACTACGTGTACAAGTATACAGAGCAGAGTCGCACTCTTTATATGTATGTTGCAGATTCCTATGGTGAATGTTGATTGAGATGCTCCACATAGCCTCCAAGACTTCCAGAGTAGGCTTTTTCCAAAAGTTTACGGTGACACTTTATTTTGATGGTTCCTTTTGAACATTCTGTTGACACTAAGTAATGTTGCAACTACATGTCAACTAACTCTCATTAGAATATTAGTAGACTATCTGCTTCATATCTGCTAACTCTTTATTGTGATGGTCTCCCAACAGACACTCTATTGACTGTAAGTAACTGTGCAAGTACATGTCAACTTATTCTAACCCTAACCCTACCAGTCTACTAATACACTGCTAACACTCTAATAAGAGTTAGTAGGAATGTAGGGGCAATGTTACTTATAGTCAACAGAATGTGTTAAAGGGACCATCAACATAAAGTGAAACCAGTATAAATTACTTTGTTATCCAATTTTTGCATCATATAGCCACTGCTGGTAGATCCCATAACAACACACTGATAAAATGATAATTAAAGGTGCAATAGGAGATCTCAGAAAATGCTAACTTTAGCCTGATAGCACAGAAAGGGAACGTCCCACCCTCCTTGCAATCGCCGTCCAAAGCCACGCCCCCTGAACGCACATACGCTCAAAGAGCAGAATACCAGAGACAACATACTACAATAGGCTACATCAACGGTTTCCAATTACAGTCCTCGCGCCCTCCCTGCTCTGCACATTTCATATGTATATCTTATTACGTCCGACGGTTGTTCTATTCGACCGTAAGTTATAAGTGCCCTGCGAAGTGGACATCACCAGATATTCTGGCATGATTCCAGTTCAAAGCGAGTGTATATGCTCCATACAAAGGGCATTGAAGTGTGCGAGACGTGAATTTAAATTGTATTTATTTACAAAGGTATATTATGTCACACTATACACTTCTCTAGTAAATTTCGTGGTCACACTTTATATTAGGTGGCCTTAACTACTATGTACTTACATCAAAAAATAAGTACAATGTATTTATTGTGGTCATATTGTATTGCAAAACACTTTTGCTGCTATTGAGGTGGGATATGGGTAAGGTTAAGGACAGGTTTGGTGGTATGGGTAAGTTTAAGGGTGGGTTAAGGTGTAAGTGATTGGTCAACAGTGTAATTGTAAATGCAATTACAGAAATTAATTACAGATGTAACTACATATAGGTATTTTTAAAAATATAAGTACAATGTAAGAACATGCATGTACACAATAAGTGCATTGTATTTAAGGCCACCTAATATAAAGTGGGACCAGTTTCATCTGTGTGTGAAGACGCTGCGCAGCGCAAATCTGTGAGTGAATGTTCTGAAGTGAAATAAACTTTAAAGGATTTCCCCTGCTCAGGGAGTTGGGAGCAATGAACACTGTCTAGGGAGCATGCGAATCGAAACACAGTTCATGCACATAACTCTCTTCTAACGAGCTGGTTTTCTAAATCAGGTGTGTTAACTAAGAGAGACATGCAAAATATGCAGAGTGGGGGGCGCAAGGACTGGAATTGGGAATTGCTGGGCTACATAATGTGTCATTCGCCGGTGAGAAAACGTTATAGAATAGTTAGTAAAAGTACTACAATACCAGGATGGAAGATCGGGTTGTTGATGTTTGTTTGCCATTCTTGCTCTGTTTGCACAGCGTGCGTGAACGCGCCGATGACGTATCCTGTTCCGATGGCCAGTATAGTAATATAAGCATTTCTTTACATTTTGAACACACAAATGTTATTTTAACACACAAATAATTTGTTCCCCTTCAGGAACTTGAGCTGCGTTTAAATTCTTTGGGAACTCACGTGTGTAATCAGACCAATGGATGGGCGAGAGATCACGGGCGGGGTGATGTAGAGACCAGGAAGCTTAAAAGCACGTGTGGGGGAACCAGCGTCAGCTTGCTGTCATTCAGCAAGCGCTCTGTGTGTGTGTCAGTCTTATTTGGTGTTGTCTGTCCATTATCACTCTTTTATTTTACCAATACGAGTGAAGACAAACATAGGCGAGAGCGGGCAGCGTCTCAGGCTGTATGTTCTTCCCTGCACGTGCTACATTAGAGGTGGGGATACACACAGTTTGTGTGTTGTCTGCTTGGAAGCAAAACACACAGATTCAGCTCTCGAGGGAGCATTGCATTACGGTCATTCAAAGCGATGCTTTATATTTAATCTTTTCACAACCGGACCGTGTTGACTTGTCTGGTTGTTTGACTGTGTTTGATTCTGAGGAAGTTATATATATTTAGAGAGAGAGAGAGAGAGAGAGAGATTTTTTTGACTTACTGTATTTAGTAGGGACTGAAGACGGGCCTCCTTTCTTCTCCCTCACTCTCTATACAGCGAGCACTTGGGATGAATTCTCGAGTAGGGAGCACGGTGCTCTTTCTTCCCTGGAGGAGGTTGAGGTGGCAGCAGGAGAAGCCCCAACCGTGTTCCAGCTCCTCATTCAGGGAGTGTCACCTCTCGTACTCCCCAGAATTTTGGAGTCAGAATAGCGCTCCCGGGCCGAAGGGTTCTAGCAGGAGGCAGATCTGTGGACCGCCATTTTTGCTGGATAATTTTCAGCTAAAACATCCTGACACCTATGGCCCATGACTTTTGAGGGCCGACCCCCTCTGAGGAAGAGCGGTTACACCTCATTATATGGTGCCTGTCTCTCCTCAGTGCCCTCAGGAGATCAGTCTAACAACCCTGCCGGTGTTCCAGGGCGCAGCGGTCTCCCGCAAGCGCTTCTCTCAGTTACCGTCCGGAAACTTAGCGGTACTAAGAGGCTCACCACCTCCACGGAGATCTCTAGAGGAGCTAGATCGGCCGTCCCCTGCTGGTCCTCCGCTTCAGGGCACTGAGATAGCAGCTCTAAGTATACCAGAGGCCAGTCTCGAGAGACTGATTCCCTTAGCAGACTATTTGGCAGCGTGGATACTACTACCAAACGAGTCCCGGTGGGTCCAGCACACTGTAGAGTGAGGTTATAGAATCCAGTTCGGTTCTCCTCCACCTCAGTTTAACGGGGTCATCCCCACTCTGGTGGGTTCCGAGCAAGCTCTGGTCATGGAACAGAAGTATTACTCGTTTGAGGAAGGAGGCCATCGAGGTGGTCCCTCCTCACGTAGTAGAGTCCAGGTTCTACAGCCGATACTTCACCATTCCGAGGAAGGATGTAGGGTTGCGTCCTATTTTAGATCTGCATCATTTGAACCGATCAGTCAGGCGACTGAACTTCAGCACGCTCGCACTCAAACAAGGTCCGAGGACTGGTTTGTCACGTTTGATCTAAAAGGTGCACATGTCTTTATCCTTCCTCATCACAGTAAGTTCCTGAGGTTTGCTTTTAGGGGGCAAAAGCTTACCAACACTGAGTTCTTCCTTTTGGCCTTGCACTCTCACCACACACTTTCACAAAGTGTGTGGATGTTGCTCTGGCTCCTCTGTGATCCCAGGGCATCCGCATACTCAACCACATCGTATGTCGGTTCAACATTGAGATGTCATTCTTGCTCACATGAAAGAGCTGGGGGTTAAGACTAAACGCCAAGAAAGGTGTGATTTCAGTTCAGTTCAGTTCAGTTCATCTTTATTTCATTTCCTGAAGGCAATTTGGTTGCAGCACACAAGCATTACACATAAACAACACACAATACAAAAGTCCATTTCCTTCCTAAAAACTCTTATCTTAAATTTAAAAATTTTACAGCTGAGGGGATAAATGAATGTCTAAACCGATTTGTTTTACTAATCGGGGTTATGTAACGAATACCAGAAGGGAGAAGGTTAAACTCATGATACATTGGGTGGGAATCATCTACCAAAATACTCTGGGCTTTACCTAGAACCTGTCTATGATATAACTGGGCCATAGACATCTGCTTACTTCCCGTTACTTTACTTCCCTGATTTACCATCCTCTCAAGACAGTTCTTGTTTTTCACATTTAGAAAGTTAAACCGGCACAATAGTGAGAAAGATAACAGTGACTCAATATAAGATCTGTAGAACATGCACATCAATGTTTTGTCCACATTAAATGACCTTAATTTCCGCAAACAATACAATCTTTGCTGCCCCCTCTTAAACAAAAGATCAGTATTGGAAGAAAAGGACAATTTATTATCCAAAACAATCCCCAAATACTTGTACTGTTCAACAATCTCAACACCTACTCCATTTATACTTGTTTGCTTATTGTGAGTAGATTTCCTCCTAGAGTTAAAATCAATGGATTTCTCCATTACATAGGACCACTTATCTCGTCGTGGTCGACCATGATGCAGGCACGTGTGTCCCCTGCTTGGTTCCAGTCGATCCACACGACAGTCAAGAGGGTGAAAGAAGGCCGGTCACTCACTGCCAAGCAGTTTCAGAGACTGCTGGGTCTGATGGCAGCTGCGTCCAATGTGGTTACTTTTGGCCTGCTGTACATGAGACCCCTACAGTGGTGGCACAAGACCAAGGGGTTCTCCTTGAGGGGAAACCCGCTTCGCATGCTCAAGGTCACGCGGCGCTGCCTTCATTCCTTAGACATGTGGAGGAAACCTTGGATCTTATCTCAGAGCCCGGTGCTGGGAGCTCCTGGTCACCGTGTATGCTAGCAACGGATGCGTCCCTCACACCCGAGGTGATGAAGCAGACTTGCAGAGTTTGGCCAGGCTCAGGTGGACCTGTTTGCAACTTGAAAGACATCGCACTGTCCCCTCTGGTTCTCTCTGACTCATCCAGCTCTACGGGGGGCTGGATGCCGTGGTACAGACGTGGCCGAGGCTTCGTCTGTACATCTTTCCCCAATCGCTCTGCTCCCAGGAGTTCTGCAGAGAGTGCGCCAGACAGGCAAAAGAGCCCCGTTCTGGCCGGGCCGAGTACGCTCGGACTTGATTTCCCTTCTTGACAGCTCTCTGTGGAGATTTCCGTCAAGAGGGATCTCCTCTGTCAGGCGGAGGGTACGATCTTCAACCCCGCTCGGAGCGGTGGAAGTTATGGATGTGACCCCCTAGGGGGCACATCTAGTAGCTTCTGGTCTCTCAGCCGAGGTTGTTGAGACCATCCTCCAACCCAGAGCTCCCTCTACAAGGAAACTGGTCGCCTTGAAGTGGAAGCTTTCACTTCTTGGTGTGGAGACCGCCAGCTCGACCCAGTCAATTGCCCAGTTGTTACAGTTCTGGAGTCCCTGCAGGCCCGTTTCTCCGCATGGTTGACCCACTCCACCCTAAAGGTAACTACGTGGCGGCCATTGTGGCCTACCACGCCCCTTGTGGTGGCCAGTCAGTGGGAAGACACCCCCTAGTTGCATGTTTCCTCCACGGTGCACTGAGGCTGAGGCCTCCGGACAGAGAAGCTTATGCTAAGTGGTAGATTAGGATGCAGTTCCATAGGCTCGGGTCCTCTGATCTCCCCTCTCCTTGGGGGTCAAGGCTCACTCTCCAGAAGTTGGCCTTTGGGACGCGGTCCCTGCCTACTTCAGCCACTCTTGGCTCCCTTTTCTCTCGCCCTAGCTGTGCTCTTCCACACTAAGCAGGGATTTGAAAGTCTGGCGGCATGGGCATCTCGTTCCCAAAGCAGTTCGACGCAGCTCGAGTTCCTGAAGGGGAATGTCTCAAGGTTACATATGTAACCCTACTTCCCCGAGGGAACGAGACGCTGCATCTCGAGGCCACACTTCCGGCATCCCTGCAAGGCATTGCTTCATTCCTAGAAGCTGACACCGGTTACACCGCATGTGCTGTTATGCTTCCTGGTCTCTACGTCACACCGCCCATGACGTCTCACCCATCCATTGGTCTGATTACACATGTGATTCAGAGCGTGGTCATGCTGAAGGCGTTCCCAAAGTGTTTCGACGCAGCGTCTCATTCCCTCCGGGAACTAGGGTTACATATGTAACCTTGAGACGATTTTCACCATCATCTGGATGAATATTCAGCATCAGACTGTCTATATGCTAAGTTTTGATCGTGGTATCCCAAACATTGTTTTCATAATGCAAGGCACAACAAGCAACAAATACAGTATCATTCATGTCGCATTTTATTGTTATTCAAACCATTCAGACATATGCATTACATTGACTGGTTCACCAGTCATATTTTAGTTCACCTGCGAATACAATTAGCTTTCCTGCTGTTAACAGGACGTAGTGTTTAACTAATCACCAATCTGAATGATCGGGCCAGTTCTGCTTCCTCAATAAAGTTTATCATTCTCACATGTTTTAAGCCTTGTCAGTTTAAATATTAAAGTGTTTTAAGCCATTCAAGCATGAGACATCACAAAATAGGTTTCAGTGTGGTACTTACACGCTGTGATAGACCTTTTCTGAAAGAGATTTAAATGTGGTACTCATGCGTTGTGATAGATAATTTCTGTTCGCGTAATATAATGCTTATATTACTACATTGGCCATCGGAGCGAACCAACCCCATGCTGTGGTACTGCAAGATGGCGGCACCCTTGCTCCAAAAGCTATAACAAAACAACCTTTTTTCTTTAAAATGGTTACATGGTAACACTTCAGAATAGGGAACACTTATTAACTATTAACTATGACTTTTCCCTCAATAAATTCCTAATTTGCTGCTTATTAATAGTTAGTAAGGTCGTTGTTAAGTTTAGGTATTGGGTAGGATTAGGGATGTAGAATAAGGTCATGTAGAATAAGGCATTAATATGTGCTTAATTACTACTAATAAATGGCTAATGTTCTATTAATATGCATGGTAATTAGTAACTAGTTAAGATTCCCTAAAATGAAGAGTTTTTTTGTTTGTTTTTTTTTTTATTAAAATGGAAGTTATTTTCCTAATTAATGTAAACTTCATTTCCACTTTAAGGCCACATTTTTTTGTGTATTTTTTTAGTATTATTTTTTTTTTTTCTCAAATGATCTTAATGGCTTAGTTCAACCTTTAATTCCATTTAATTCTGATAAACACACACACACACACACACACACACACAAATGTTTGTTTTTGTGAAAAGTGGGGACATCCCATAGGCGTAATGGTTTTTATACTGTACAAACTGTATGTGCTATTGCCCTACACCAAACCTACACCTAACCCTACCCCTTAAAGGAAACTTTGTTTTATTTCAGATTTTCAATACACTCCATGCTGTGTGATTTATAAGCGTTTTGAAAAGTGGGGACATGGGGTAATGTCCTGAAAAGTCACCTTCTCCTTGTAATACCTATGTCATACCCTTGTCATTATACAAATTTATGTCCTCATTTGTCACAAACACACACACACACACACACACACACACACACACACACATACACACATTAGCCATTGACCAATATAAAAATGCATTTTACATGAATAACACATTTCACATTTTTTCAGCGCACCATTACACAGGCAAAAAGCATACTTCTCCATTGACAAGCTTTCAAAAGTCAAAAGTACTTGTGTACTGTGATGTTAACACAATGTTTTGTTAGCAGCATATACTGTACTCTAAGTTATATTTTATTATATTAAGGTTTTTTTTTTTTTTTTTACACTGTAGCATTTTTCCTTACACTCCCATCAGTTTAGTTGCTAATGAAAGATAAAGCATGTTATGCACATCCAGGGCAAAACCCCACATAGTTACTGTTCAGCACATTTTCTTGATTTCCATGCTTAAAAGCAAATTACCAGCTGGACAGTGCCTCTCAATTAACCTGAATCTCAGTAATTCCTTTTCACAATGTTCCCCTCTTTGTCAGCATGGTAATTTAAGTTGGAAAACAGACATACACCTTCTATAAGGCCTGTACTTTGATGTGTCCTAAAGACATACAGCAACCAAGCTTTGTCTTTGAGATCAGACGCTGCACCATAAGGTGACTGCTGGAAAGTAGCTTCTTTGAAGACTTCAGCTATTTCAATTCAAAGGGTTTCATTGTGCCTCACCCTGAAAGCTCTCCATCAAATCTCTCCTGGTCGCATACTGGCTTGTTGTATGCTGCATCCTCATGTCCTCTGTCAGTTCATTTGCACCAACAATGTCATACGTACTCTCCATTTGATTTAAGTCCATATAGTAGGATTCCCTGCATGCTCCTTTGTAAGTTTAGAGGGGTGTGTTTGCATTATCAGATTAAATTTGTAATTCTGTATCTTTACTCCACACAGAGTGGACGCTCAAAAGATTTAATGAGGGAACAATTGCAAAATTGCATAAAACATGTTAAATCATAAGACTGTGTCTTAATAATCTTTTACAAATTATTGTATAGAAATCTACTTATACATTTACGTATCAAGTGAAAACAGCGTTTTTCCAACTATTTGACTCCAGAGGAATTTAAAGGGGTGGTTGATTGCAATTTCACTTTTTTAACGTTAGTTAGTGTGTAATGTTGCTGTTTGAGCATAAACAATATCTGCAAAGTTGCAGCGCTGAAAGTTCAATGCAAACAGAGATATCGTCTTTTAAAAGTTTAATGCCTACAAAAACGTCTGGTAAGGGACTACAATGAACTGCTTCCTGGGTCTTATACGTCACGGACCCGGATAAACCCCGCCCTCGGGAACATGTAAGGAAGGTGGCGAGGCCATGCTGTGCTGCTTTAGAGAAGAGGAAGAGAAAACTAGGGGTGCACGTAAAAATCTATTCATTTATGAATCGCGATTCTGTCTTCTAACGATTCTAATGGATTCACAAGTTTCAAAATCAGTGTTCTGAAACAGCCTCTTAATACTGTTCCTCAGGTCGCCCTGCTCTGCAGCTCTCTCTCTCTCTCTCTCTCTCTCTCTCTCTCTCTCTCTCTCTCTCTCTCTCTCTCTCTCTCTCATTCAGATCGTCAGATCAGCTCCAATAAACTGTTCCAATTATACATTTTCATATAGTAATGAGAAGCGTTATACATGGACGCGCATGCGGTTGCTGTACTGTATTAAAGCTTTAATCAGAATAAAACCGTATATTAAAAGCTAACATAAGAAGTAGCATAATAACAGCATATCTAAAAGTATGAGACAACAAACAAACAAACATACCATTAAGAGCCGTGCTTGCACAAATATCCTCTGCATCTCAATCGGGCTCAAATTGATAAGCAATATAGACGATGCCATTGTTTACAATACAACCGGAACACATGCAGCTGAGCTGAGGGGCGGGACGTTTAGACTCAGGCTCGGCGGTTTAGTGAATCACAACACACTGAGCCAGCTAACCAATCAGAGCCCATCACGTATTTCTGAGGGAGGGGCTTCATAAAAACAGGAAATAATCGAGGCGTTTGTCAGAGAAGGGACAGAGCGGTGTGGAATAAAGGTAAATTGTATGAAAAATAATGCGTTTTAAAAAAAACGAAGAATGAACACATGTTAGACTGCACCCCATAAACACAATCAATCCTAGAAAAAAAAAAAAAAAAAAAACAGTAAACCACCCCTTTAACACTTATAAAAACATGGTTGTTTTAATTTTTTGCGCTTAAAATTATTGTGGTAATGGAAATAAATGCTCACTGGAAAAATGTGCCTGTGGCAACATTTCAGCAAAATGATATAAAATTGTTTCTTGCACACTGTGCCACATTTTCAAAGTGAAATTTTCAGTGAGTGTGGTTAAAAGCATGTTCCATTTTATTCAAAACAGATGAAAATGAATCTGTCAATGTTTTATTAATTGTGTTGTTGTGCATATCGTTGCAGTTTGGAAATTAAATGTCCAGTGAATGATGCTAAAAGTTAATTCTCATTTGAAAATAACATACAACCTTCACTAAACCCTACCCTAAACCTAACCAATAGTTTTAACAAAAGCAAAACTGAGATAACTTTGTAGCATGATTCTACAAAACTTTGAGTTCTTGTACCAAGAGTCATGTTTCATGAGCCTCACCCATGTTCAAAATGTTCTGAAGTCATAACATAGTATAGCTTGTCTTTACAATAAACCTATATTGTTTATGCCCTATCACCACCCCGGTCCAATGTTTCTCTTTTTTTTCCCTCCACAAAATAATGCAGAAATAATGTAATTCTAAACAAACAAATAAATAAATATATCCGATAAATATTGATAATATATATCTCAATTGTTATCCAATTTGATAGTTTGAGTGGCTTTCTAAAAGTGCTGATATAAAGTATACCAGCCATGAGAATGTCACTATTTGTATCACTACACTTGTTTCAGATTCAGGTTATTCACAGAACTGTTGTATAGAAACAAAACTAAACTCGCAATTGTGCTGTAACACTGAATATCATCAGAAGGATGCAGACCGCTGGTAATCACAGCTGTGCTGGCATTAGCATATTCCTAATCAAAACATAATGGACAGTCAGTGTATATGTGTGTGTGTGTGTGTGTGTGTGTGTGTGTGTACCTGGTATTCCCTTCATTATGAGGACCAAATGTCCCCACAAGTATAGTAATGCCAGTAAATTGTGACCTTATGGGAACATTTTTGGTCCCCGTGGAGAAACAAGATTATAAATAATACAGAATGAAGTGTTTTGAAAATCTAAAATAGCAGAATGTTTTGTTGAGGATTTAGGGATAGAGTTAGGTAAAGGGAATAGAAGATACAGTTTGCACAGTATAAAAAACATTATGCCTATATGTAATGTCCTCATAATAACAGGAATACCGGTGTGTGTGTGTTTTATTATTTATGTATTATTTTTATTTTTTTTTGTGGAAAATATAAGCTTATACATTGTCCATACATCTTATGAAATCTTGGTAACACTTTATTTTGAGGCCTCTTAACTAGTTGCTTATTAGCATGCATATTACTAGAATATTAGCCATTTATTAGTAGTAATTAAGCACATATTAATGCCTTATTCTACATGACCTTATTTTATATCCCTAATCCTACCCAATACCTAAACTTAACTTACTAACTATTAATAAGCAGCAAATTAGGAATTTATTGAGGGAAAAGTCATAGTTAATAGTGAATAAGTGTTCCCTATTCTGAAGTGTTAACAAAATCTTTGTTACAACCCTCCCTGCCTGCTCAGCTATGATATTGCTTGGTTTTAGCTTGTAGATTAAAAGCTTGTGTGCAGATGTGGTATATCAAATAAAATAAGACAACTTGCTGCACTGATGTCTTTATTGCAAAAATATTTGTATATACAAGACCTACATATTCCCTTTCTTATTTCTTGGCTAGCAATATGTAAAATTGTATTGGAAGCCAAAATAACTTTTTTATTGGACAGCAAGATTGTCTTGACAAGAACAACAAGTGTTCCTCCATGTTCATGATGGCAATGTGCTGTTTGTAAATTGTTTTACATATGCAAGTGGACTCTATTTCACTTAACACCAGTGATAAGATAGCGCATGGCAGAAACAAATCTATGATTCATTCCATCTCGTAGTTTGGAGTGACAAGAGAGCGCTACAATGCAAGCATGAAAATAAATTTACCATTCTCAGTGGATTGGTAAATCAAAAATCCTGAAATCTCAAAGTCAAATGTAATCATTGTGATATCGAGAAGCGCCTCAGACTTGTTTTATGCTTGGCATCTCTGGTAACCACTGCTAGACTTATTATGTTGTATAACAACGTCACTTTGATTCGCAATGCGGTCGCTCACTCATGACAGGTGTTGAGACGTTCTACACTGCCATTGTTAGTAAGCTACATAGACAGATGGATGTGTCAAGATTTGTTTAGAATAAAGAAATATAAAAGGCTTTGGCAGAGCAGAGATCTGTCAGTCTAACCTTTGTTAGAGAACTCAGCTGTGTCTTTTTATCAGAACATGGACACAAGTTTTAAGGAATCAAAAGTATAAAATACATCGAGGTTACCCTAACACTGAGTTTAGATTCAGGTTTGTTATAGTCATTGTGTGCTCACAGAATCTTGGTATTTTGTGAAGGTGAAAAAGAAGAATGCGTATAGCATCATAATATGTCAGGCAAAACTGTTTGTGCCAAAGTCTGATTATTAAAGAAAGCAAAGCAAAAAAAAAAAAAGAAAAAAAAAATGGCTACCTACTTTACACAGATATCCTTAATATATATGTATATATGTAAATAATGCTTTGTAAACAGTCATAACCTACTGTATAACTTTTATTGCTTATATGACTTTGGTAATATAAGCAACACAAGTGCTCTAGTAACTACTATCTAACAATAAACTCTGATTAATGCATTAGTATGTAATAGTGCTTAGTCGAATGTGGTAGTTCACTATTAGCTAATAAGTAACTACTATTTTTTCACACCTCCCCAATAACTACTAAGAACTACTGTATACAGGTTCATAATTAATATGAGTAATGCATAAGGTGTAATTAAGTCTAAAGTGAAGGTCATGGTAACCCACTAGTAATGGCTCAAGTATTACCAAATTTTTCAGAAGAAATCACTAATTATTTGGATCAGTATTCTAAAGTGAATATCATGATAACTCCCTAGTAATAACTGAAATCACTGTAAACTTTTGAGGTTTTTGTAAGGTTCTGGTTGGTAATTCATTTTGCTAGATTTGGTAACACTTAAATCATTACTAGTGGGTTACTGCGATCTTCACTTTAGAATACTGATCCAAATAATTAGTCATTTCTTCAGAAGTATGTAGTGACACTTAAGTCATTACTTTTCAAAACCTTACATATAGCTCAAAAGATTACAATGGCGTCAGCCAATATTAGGGAGTTGTCATGCTTTTAACTTTAGAATACTGATCCAAATAATCAGTAGTTCCTTTAGAAGGATTTGGTAATACTTGAGTCATTACTAGTGAATTATCATCATCTTCACCTTAGAATTAAATTAAACATTATGCATAATTCACATTAATTATGAACCTATATTTAGAAGTTCTTAGTAGTTCTTCAGAATATATGAAAAAAATAAAATAAATAAATAACAATAATAATAATAAATAAATAAATAAATAAAATAGTAGGCCCAGTTATTAACTAGCTAATCGTGAACTACCAGTTCCAACTGAGCGCTATTACTTACTAAATCCTTAACTAGAGTTTCTTGTTAGTTAATAGTAGTTACTAGAATATTAATATTGCATTAACAATTGAACATTATTCTAAAGTTTGTTTTTTTTTTCTCCTTATATTGCATTTTTAAGCAGCTTATTTTGAGAATACCATCTATCTTCCACCCAAAACATGATAACTGGATTTGATTAATTAGACTTTTTTTCTTTTCTTTCTTTTTTTTATTTTCTTCTTTTTTTGACGCACAGAAATCCAAATAACATTTTAGGAAATGATTGCAAAATCTGTCTCATAGCTGAGTTTCCAGAATTGATTTTTCTATTTTTCTGTTTATTACTGTCAAGCTGGTTTGACACAATGTATGTTGAATAAATTGCTATAGAAAAAAAGTGATTTGACTTGACTATATTATCACCCATAGCTGCTAACTGTGAGTATGCATGACAATATTAAGATATTGTAAGCAGTAAAATGTTTTCATATTATAAACATTAACAGTATCATGTTTTCACATAAAGCTGCTTTGAAAAAAATGTGTAATGTGAAACACGCTATACAGATACATTTCTGTCATGACAACTCTCAGAGTGATTTGCATGGTAATGCACATGACAATGTCAATGAATTTGGTCTTGGCAGAATAGATTTGCTACACTGCAGCTGCTGTGGCAGAGCAAGTACCAAGATTTATTACTGCCAATACATCTACAACATGCAGCTGTGAGCATGTAAGAAACACTGCTGCTGCACATAGAACATGAATAACCCCCATAGAATACATAATCACCCTGTTACAGATCTGTACAGGTGGAGCTGGGGAAGGTGGAGGGTTTCTGTAGTGCACTGCAAACTGCTCCCACAAACATTGGCTAAGTATTTGAATGTTCAGACATTGAGCTCATTGACTACCAATATAGGAGAGAACCGATCAGATGTGCCATGTGATAATGATGTCATACTGGGTTAGATCTATCAGACTGTGCCATTTAGAGTTTCATGCCAGAACTTTTTATGTCTTGACTCTGGGATTTAGAGTTATTTTATTTTTATTTTTTATTTTTATTTTTTTTGTTTTTTGTTTGTTTTGTTTTTGTTTTTTTTCCCTTCACTGAGGTTGTTGCAATACATTCTTGAATTGTCTTCATAACTGTGTCTTAGAAGTTGGCAAAATGAAGTTGAGATATCTTTGAAGGCAGCATAATTAAGCTTCCCATTATGCCTTAATATGCACATACCATAAGCAGTTTACTTGGAACAGAGCTGTTATATTTAAATATGTTTGTGTTCGGTAACTAAGTTTAATGGTATATTAAATTGTATATATATATATACATATATATATATATATATATATATATATATATATATATATATATATATATATATATATATATATATATATATATATATATATATTATATATATACACATATATATATATATATATATACACACACATATATATATATATATATATATATATATATATATATATATGGCAGCAGGCAGATTTCTGATGTTCTGATTTTTTTTTTTTTTTCCATTCACAGCCATTTTACGAGTAGTTATCAACATTTTTGTGAGCACTGTAAAAATCACCTCTATTTCCTTATATTATGTTTTGCCTGTGACAGATTTTCCTGGAGGGCTCTTAAAACCATGAAATGACTTCCCTGTCTGCTGTCTTTGACATAATAGTTCATAATAGTCAGTAAGGACTGTGCACATTCATGTGGAGCCATCAACCAATCGAACTTTAGCCAATTAGGATGTCATTCCTGTGGTGATTGGCTAAAAAAAAAAAACGAGAAATGAGAGACCATGAGCATGGATGGTAGCATAGGATAGTTTCATGTACAACAGGCTTCACTTTACAGATTCATTGTGGTTCTTGTCTTACCATTCTGAATTAAGGTAACTGATGTTCATTAGTTTATCCTTACTTAGAGCCTCCTTATATGAGGCTTTTAGACACAGAGAGGGCTTAAGGCACGTAGATTTGCAGCACAAATTGGGTAAAAGTAAGTAGCTTTACAGCATGATACAATGCTTTTATTTTCCACTGCACTATAAGTGAAGACAGCTTCTTTCAAAGTAGGTGTTAGTGAATAGTCTTCCTTCTTCCTTTCAGTGCTTGCTGCCTTCTCGCCTACTTAGTGGTCACCACTTGAAAAAGGAATATGGTAATAATGTTTGGCAAAGTGTGAAAGCAGAGACCCTGGACTCAGTAGCAGGTCAGCACACCTGATCTTGCGTTAACAACCCACATCAACACTTCAAAGGAATAACACAGAACAGCAGTTCTAAGACTGTTTTGAACACCGAATATTGCTAGTATTATTGATTCCTCTGAAAACATAGAGGGTATAAAAGCCCTTTAGTTTGTCTTAGCATTCATTACTATATTTGCCCCCATGGGGTTTTCAAAGGCTGAGACAGCAGGCTTCTTCTCTGACAAAACTTACAAACATAGATATAAAATGTTCTATCCAGAATGGTAGACATTTATTCTAATACAGAGCTTCTTAAAGAGGGCATTAAGAGAACATTGGAAGAAATATTTTAAAGGTGGGCATTGAGGTGTTCTTGGGGGTTGTTTTTAAGTTTATGCCAGATATTCAAGACAAGATTAAATGAAACTTATAGCTACTGTATTTGCAAAAGAATATGGTTTGCACCATATTGTCAAGGTGTAAAACCTACCAGTTTTCTCTATAAAAAAAACACATTCGCAAAGGCAGAATTATGACCTAATAAGCTGATCACATCAGCCTTTTTGTAATTTGCAAGTCACTTTATTTATGTATGTATTGTATTTGTGTGTATGTATGTATGATTTTACTCGGTCAATTGTTTTTCACGGATACCTTATACTCTGACACCTCACACTTTCAAAACTGCTGCTTTAGGCCATCAGCCCAGGATCAGCTCTTTCAGGATAATAACTGTCCTAAATGTAATTATGAATGCAATTATTGGGCAGATGATAAAGTATCAGAAATCTGTTCCATCAAAAGCCTGCCCAACATAATACAGTCCCTGGACTCTGAAAAAGCTTTGCACAGCAAAATTGCAGGGCAAGGAAAAATTTCTGCTAAAGTCATTTTTCAGTTAAACATAAGAACATGCCAACTAAGGCAGTCTAGCCGTTTTTCATTCCCTTTAAAAGAGCCCTTCACTGATTGGATTGTTGCTAGAAGTTACACCACTGGCTGTGCTGTCAATGGATAATATGAATTATTTTAAATCAGTATTATGGCTCATGTCAGCAGATCTGACCAGGTTTTTTTTTCTTACTAAATTTGGTAGTTGGCATAGGCCTTGTCCCACAAGCTCCTCTTGTTTGAAAACCAGGATGAATTACCTTTTAAATAAATTACCCACAAGACATCTTGTTTCCCCAAGGTGGAGGAAACAAAACCAGCATGGCATTGAGTTAGTCTATGTTAGCTTTATTTTGCTTGCATTACTGATAAGGTATTGCAGGTGATGGATAGAGAAGACCATAGCACCCCTGAGGAAATTGATTGTGGGATGCTGTGATTGCGGGATGTTCTGAGCAAAGATAACAGCAGAATTTGAAGCATGGCATATCGACTAGATTGAGATGTCAGACTAAACAGTGCTGGCAGAGGAACTGATAGGCTTATGCTCAGAGTTTGTTGGCATGGATGAACAGGCCTTAAACTCTTAATAGCTGAATATTTTCGTTGATATAAGTCAAATTCATGTTGACTGATGCTGCTAAGAGGTATGGGCAGGACATTTTAAGGTAGAGCTGAAGGGTTTTCACTCATGTATAGGATAAAGATATGGATCGTGTTTAAAAATGGAAGACTTGGTTATTGCCGGCTGAATGTACTACATAATTCCTTTGCTTATAAGTTGCACCAAGGTTTTATCATGGAAATAAAAAATGGTTATTTTGAGTTTGTAATTCAAGTTTACGTGACAATATGTGTGTGTGTGTGTGTGTGTGTGTGTGTGTGTGTGCGCACATTTTTGTGTCAAATGAGGACATAAATTTGTATAATGACAAGGGTATGGCATTGGTATTACAAGGAGAAGGTGACTTTTCAGGACATTACCCCATGTTCACAGTTTTCAAAACGCTTATAAATCACACAGAATGGAGTGTATTGAAAATCTGAAATAGCACAAAGTTTTCTGTAAGGGGTAGGGTTAGGTGTAAGGTTGGTATAGGGCAGTAGCACATACAGTTTGTACAGTATAAAAACCATTACGCCTATGGGATGTCCCCACTTTTCACAAAAACAAACATGTGTGTGTGTGTGTGTGTGTGTGTGCGCACGCGTTTTTGTGTCAAATGAGGACATAAATTTGTATAATGACAAGGGTACGGCATTGGTATTACAAGGAGAAGGTGACTTTTCAGGACATTACCCCATGTTCCCAGTTTTCAAAACGCTTATAAATCACACAGAATGGAGTGTATTGAAAATCCGAAACAGCACAAAGTTTCCTGTAAGGGGTAGGGTTAGGTGTAGGGCAATAGCACATTGAGCAGATGCATAGGAGATAAATAATATACACGATTTATAAACCGGCTGAAATGTTTTGAAATCACTTGAACCCTACCTGATCAAAAAAAAATCCAGTCTTTCAATCTGCCTGTGTCAATTTGAGTCATGTTAAAGATTTAAATCCCTGCCGCCAAGATGCTCCTCTGTCGGTCACGGAATATGGAAAGTGAAACTTAAAGCTATAGGGCTGGTTGGATTGATTTATGCACGTTAATATATTCATTTAAAGCTTCTTTCTTTTCAGATTCTGATTCACAGCATTATCTTAATAGGCTGTATATTAAGTTATTGGTAGAAAACCGGTAGTTTTGGAGCATTGAAATGTGAAATGTCCAGAGAGTTGCAGTAAATTGCAACTGGTACACCATTTTATTGGGTAGCTTCAGGCATGTATTGCGGCGGTTCAGAGTTCAAATAGCAAGGTTAATGATCTATTGAGTTGGAAAATAACACCGGATCCAACCCTAAACCTACCCGATAGTGTTAACGAAAGCAAGTGAAACACATTCACATGATGCAACCATGCATCCTTCTATGTGGGTTTGAGCTTCTTTGTCGAACTGTAATTTCATGGGATTCATACCGAAGAACTTTATTGTATCATGTGAGCTACCGAGCAAACCTATACTGTTAGAAAACCCATGCATATGAACTTTTATATGTGATGCTAACATTCAAAATATCAGTTTTTAAATCTTGCAGCCTGTTAAAATTATTTTGAAGCATAATATTATTTTGAATCATAATATTTCACAAAATAAATTGTGTGAAAATTAGACTTTATTAATCAAAACACTGGCTCTGTAAATCTCTTCAACTGGAAACTGCAGCAGTTCGTATGTATAGGTTATAGTTAATGTAGTGCTGGAGCCATGGTCTTACAGTGAGCTCCAGATATGCTGGGTAGTGGTTCTCATATGGGGGCAAAGGTTCAAATATAGCTTGCCTATCATACAAATGAAGAGAAAATTATTCAGTATTACATTATGCAAAGTGGTGAAATTTGGCAGGCTGTCTCCATAACATGCTAATATTTCATTCACACCGTAGTTTATTACTACAAAGTACTTCATGATAGAAATCTTGAGCGTCTTTCCTCTGTTCTTCTATCAATTTTCTGAACACCCCGGTGTGGGCAGAGACATCCATCAGTTTTATGCTAGTGCCTCTTTTCATGGCCTCCAGTGAGCTATAAGATGTCTGTGGTGAATTTTCTGACTTTCTATCAACTTTAGGCATAAGATCTGCCTCAGGTTTACAAATTTGTCTTTGTCTAATTTGGCTTCATACCCTGAATATCGAGTTGCACTTATGAATATACAAATGCATATTGTCACATTAATTTCCTGTCAGAACTCTGACGTCTTAGTCATCTTAGATAAAGATGTGATGTGTAATGTGCAGGACTCATAGGATTATTTGCTATGCTGCTTGATTTCAAATATAGCCCCAGGCTTCATCTAAAAAGCACAACCTTATAAAAGGCATCAACGTACAGTTTCAAAAGGAGGTTTTGTTAAACCAGTGTTTGAACTGTATAGTTTTTCCTTTTAAAATTATCCTTCCTCTAAATTGCAGCTTTTATTTGGACAACACAAGAAAAAGGCACCCTCCATTTACTGAGGCAAAAGCTGGTGTAAATAATGGTTGTTATAACTTGTTGGGAACAGACATTTTCTGATTCGAGGCCAGAGTTGTTTGGAGACCTGACAAGCTCTTATTCTGCCTCTCATGCGTGACTCTCTTGCCTACTTCAAGCAAAGAAAATAGTCCTTCTCATAAAAAATCACATTGATAATTAAATATCCTCTATGGCATGGGGTAATAGTGTTAGTACGGTCACATAGACTGAGGCGTGAATAGGTTACTCAATGGCGGGCAGCAGCACTGTGGCAGAATTTGATTTGGTGCATTGAATTTATTAATTAAACGGTTAAATCTGGTATTCTGGTCACAAGTCCCTTTGAGTAGAGCTGCTCTCTGCTGCGGCTTTTCCGAACTGGTTTGTTATATCATTGAAAGAGATAGAGAAAGTTGGGCCTCAAATCACTAGAACATTAGAGTAAGTCTCAGAAGAAAAAAAAAAAAAAAAAAAAAAAAAAAAAAAAAAAATATATATATATATATATATATATATATATATATAAAGAAATGTCTGGGTTATAAATGCGTCAAACATGTGTGTATGTATTTTTTATTTTATTTTATTTTGTTTAATATATTTTTTAACCTGTTTTAAGACAAAAGTAGTTTCAAAGTGAAATTCAGTATATGACTGAGACCACATTTTTATTACGTTGGTACAGGCACACATTGCTGTGTTTTTATTATATTGCTTCAGGTATGTATCAGGTATGCAGTTAGAAGGTTAGTGCTCTATTGTGTTGGAAAATAACACATAAATGCAGTTTTGTATCGTGTGTGTCACGATTCAAGGAGTCAAGGAAGCCAGGAATGAGGAGACGAGGAATTCACAAAACGAGAGTCTTTAATAATCCAACGGGGAAACATAGAGCACAAGGAAGACATTCAAGAACTAACAAAACCTAATTGAAAGGACTGGGGCTTTTAAAGACAGGATAACAAAGGACGAAAGGACACACACCTGGAATCAAATAAACAATCAAAGGGAGACAGAAACCGGGTCACACGGAACACATGGGTGTAATGGAGCCAATGAGACAAGAGGCGAGAGGACCCAAGTGCAAGCTTTTATTAATAAACATAGTCAAGGCAGGGTCAAACAACGGCAAGCAGGTATGGCAGGGACAAGACAAAGAGTAGTCCTAGGGCAAGCGTGGGTCTTCGATCGGCAAACAATATCCAATGGGGCAAGGCAGAGAGATAATCCAGGTACACAAGCTATAAACCAAGAGAGGTGCAAACAGAGTCCGAACAGCAAAGCAAAGGTCAATCCAGGAAACACGGGCTAGAATCAAAACACGGGAAAAACAGGCAAGGCAAGACTATGGCAACTAAGTGGGCTCAAGAGAGAGATAAGTGCATACAATACTCGGCAATGACAGACAGGAAGTCCATGGCTTAAGTAATGCATGTAATCCGTGCAATCAGCTGTGTGATCAGTGCAATCAGCTGTGTGTGTCGTCAGTACAATGGATGATGGGAATTGTAGTTTGAGGTGACGTGCAACAGTTTGTGTAGTGCAAGAGTTAATGTGGTGAGCGAGTGACCTCTGATGGTGAATGAACGGAAGTGCATGGACAGTATTCATGACAATGGGGAGCAAAACACAACACAGACAGGTCCATAAGTATTTTCCAAGTTTTGAGCCATTCGGTACTGTTTTGTACACATTGTCATAATCATAATTCAAATTTTACAGAAACATAGTTAGAGGCATGTATTTCTAAAGAGCCTGGTTAGCAATAATCTGAGCTGTTTTATATAACCTTGAAAATATATTGCCATTTTGTCTTTTGTTTTCTTGCACTGTGAGAATGTACAGTAATTTGTTGATAATGTCAACCCTAATTAGAAATGATGTGTTTTGTTTAGATCATATACCAAACTGAGAGAGCGAGAGACACAGATAGTGAATGATCCGGTTGATATGTGACCTCAGACAATCAGTATGAAATTGAGCTGGACAAGGATGATGAGAGCCACGTAATGAGACCGGAACCGAGAGAGCGACTATGAACTAAAGTCATCCATCTCTCTCAACACAGAGGACATTGCTATGCATGAAAAGGGAGACCATCTCACTAGAATCTTGGGAAAACACGCATTTCTTAGCAGTTCATTTTTTTATCTAGCTGGAGGGCTGTGTTGATATTCTGATACGCTAAGGCTGAGATCTGTGTCTTGTCCCCGGGTGTCTGACATTTCATTCGCCGGTGTCCAAAGCATTGCAGCTGTGAGCTCACTGATGTCTCAAGGCATCACACATACTGAAAGAAGAACAAACACGCCACTGTTAAGACTGCACAGTAAGTCTCTCTCGCTCTTTCTCCGCCTCGATCTTTGACTCGTTCCCTCTCATATATACGCGTAAACAGGCGAGCGCACTTGCATACAAACTCCCACACAAACATATTCAATCTGCAACATCTTGTATCTTCAGGACACTCGCATTTTCAAGTGTCACTTAAAGAGCAGTATCCATTTTTTTGTAGGGCATAGATGACAACATCAAGTGTTTGTATAAAACAAGATGATTCATACAGGCATCGTATAAGAATTTGTTTAGTCTTCTGAGTTTGCAGCAATTGGTTGAACATATTAACAAATCTTGGACATATTTGAGAGTATTTACTTGGTCACTTTTTTGCTGATTGGGCAGCTACCTGAGCATGAAAAGACCTAGTGTAAATGCTTGTGGAGATACATTTAAGTCGGATATCAATCAGTATGTGGCCAAGTTTAACTATATCTGGCCAATGTGAATGTATCTGATGGCTCAGGCCACAAAGGTAAAATCCTCCCAAAAGGACTATGGCAGTATATACAGATGAATGGAAACCACACACATGTGCAAGCAATCATAAATGAGAGTTTTGCAAGCGATATCTGCTTACGAGACGTACGATAGGCCCTGCAGTCTATAAAGGTTCTACATGTACAGTATATACAGTACCATGTACTTATTGTAATAATTACAATAACTGGTTAATAACTAGGTAACAACCCTAGGACTGAACCTACCCCTAAAACTAATATTAACCTATGTTACTAGGGATGTGCCGAATACCTTATTCAGAAAGACACAGATAATGGCTTTAGAATGAATAATGAATGACAAATTCTTCTGAATAACAGGAAAAAATATTCTGCAGTGTCTATTCTGTCACTTCGATGTTTGCTGGATAACAGTTGAACCATGGATAGTGCAATATTATACATAAACCTCTAAAATCATGATGCACTGATAAGTGTTTCTGTTCCTGTATGTCTCTCAGAAATTAGAGTAACGTAATATAAACTAAAATACTGAAGCATACATATTTTCTATTGTTTGATATGTCTATTTAAATGTTTTGAACTTTGTACTAAGGCTGAGCAATTAACAATAACAACAGGCTATATTTTTCTAGCGATTATCGCCGATTTGATTGCACAGATACTATTTAAACTAAACTGAGCTAGACAATGACATCTCTGAATTCAATAATGAAATGCCTTTAACTGAAAATTGAGTGTTTAATCTTATCATTATACATTACTGACACTCTGTCCTCCAATTTGATACTGTTAAGTGCTTTGACACAATCTGTATTGGTAAAAGCGCTATATAAATAAAGGTGGCTTGACTATTTTTTTATTTGATTTACATTTTTACGGTGGCATTTTTTGACTGTGTCAGTGTCTGTTGTGCACACAAAGTGGATACGGTAAACATATCTGTTATGTGTGTGTACATTACTGCTGGATTAACAATTTTGCTGTATCATTATAAATCAATACTGGAATGGATTCTTAAATCTGAAGATACACTGTTTTCTGTTGATGTGTGAACTTCACTAAATATTTGTAGCGCACCTGCCATCCAGTAATCTCAATCAGCTTTGATACTTTCGATATGAAACAAAGTCACATCTTTCAAAATCTGGTAATTAACAGCACAAAACACAAGCAATAAATGTGGTTTTGTCAGTTGCAAGAGTGTCAAGAGTTTGTCATGTTCATCATCGCCCAGCCCTATAATACTCTAATGGGTGTATCACAGTACATTTGATCACAAATAGTGGCCTTGCTGTTTCAGAAATCAGAGCTTTTATTTAACACTTAATTTATTACACTTTATTACACTTACCCCCGGTTTCACAAACAAGGCTTAGGCCTAATCCCAGACTAATATGTAAATCTGACCTGCTTCAGCTTAAAGAAACTTACACTAACTGATCTTAAAATATGTCAGTGCCTTTGTTTTGTCTCAAGATACACATCAGTATTGTTTTTTTTTTTTTCAAAGGCATATTAATGAAAAGTACTTTTAATGTCGTAATTGAAATATTGCCTAATCGTGGCTTAACCTAAAAAATAAGGTTTCACTTTATTTTGATGGTCCCTTTAACACATTCTATTGACTATAAGTAATGTTGCACCTACATTTCTTCAAACTCTCATTAGAGTGTTAGTAGTGTATTAGTTGACTGGTAGGGTTAGGGTTAGATTAAGTTGACACGTTCTTGAAAAGTTACTTATAGTCAGTAGAATATCTGTTTGGAGACCAACACAATAAGGAGTTAGTAGATATGAAGCAGACAGTCTACTAATACTCTTATGAGAGTTTGTTGACATGTAATTGCAACATTACTTAGTGTCAACAGAATGTTCAAAAGGGACCATCAAAATAAAGTGTTACCAAAAATAAAAATAAAACTGTGAAACCAGGCCTTAGTTTCAGTTAAAATATATTTAAAAACATTTTAGAATTATAATTATAAAAAAAAAAAAGTTAATTGAAAACTATCAAGGGAACATAATCACATTTAAAATGGACTTTTCATGTAATTTGATGAACTTTCGGCATAAGATCCGCCCATTTCTGAATTTTATCTGAATATAGAAAATAAATAAATAATAATAATAATAATTTTGAGATTGCTACAGATATGGATAAGTGCATGAAAAGTAAGTGCGACCATCACAAGTCTGGAATGAAAGCATCTTTCATTAATGTTTACAGCCAGTCTGTATACGCTTCCCAAAACCATTATTCATGCGACTTGCTCAAGGGAACCTCAAGGAGCAAGAAGCCAACAACAAGATACATCCCGGTATTTCTATTCCAACAGGTGTGCTTAGCGTGGAGTCCATAAAAAAAAAAAAAAAAAAATCAAAGTTACATATCACTGTAAAGGGGAGACAGCATCAGGCAAGAAGAAGTGGCAGCTGGCTGCTTGTAATCCACCGAGACAAGCTATCAGAAAGTTAAGCGAGATTATACGATGTATTACAAATATGCTTAGAGTGATGAGATGAGCTACTTATAAGTCCCGGAGAGGAGCTTTTCTCAAACCTCCACAGGAAAAAGGGATGAAGTGTTGGGCTTTAAATTCCATGTGTTATGCTTCCCAGTCTGAATGATGGGTAAGTTGAGGTTCAGCAGAAGACTGAGGAAAAAGCATTAAAGTGCTGAATATCAGGAGCTTAGAAAAAAAAACAAAAAAAAACAACACTAAACATCTTCCCGTCAACACACTGGGTTGAGCTTATTCACACTGCATGTCATTTTTCAGGCTTTAAATAGTTTGCACAGAACTGGAGGAGGGAAAGTGGGATGGGTTGCGAGTGGAAATAAATTGAAAGGTATTGTGAGGATATTCTCCAAAAACGCTCTCTTCTTAAATGTCAACTTAATGTTGCATGCTGTGAAAGCAAAAGCCCATCTTACTGGCTTTTCTTTAATGGTTGTTTTTGTGTTTATTGCCAGGGGGCACACACTGAATTCACAACCCAATGCTAGTTGATTTATTTCAGCAAACAAACATGAAATATAATTACATGTGCTTCAACAAAAGATTACCCCATTGCTAAGACCTCAGACATAGATCTACTTAAAAGGCACATACAGCACCCACTGTCCATAGAGTGTTTTAATGGTATGAATTTTCTTTTATGGGCAGATGTTTTAGATTTGCTTTCATGTCTTTTTTCACGCTTTAACTAACTGTTCACTGCTGTGTCTTGGATGCAGCACCTTGCAGGTCACACTCTCAGTGTGAAGGCTGTAATCCAGGGATCCTCAAATCTGGCCCACGAGATCCACTTTCCAGCAGAGTTTAGCTCTAACCCTAATCAAACACACCTGAGCATGCTAATCGGTGTCTTCAAGATCATTAGAAAATCACAGGTATGGGTGAGTTTGATAAGGGTTGGAGCTAAGCTCTGCAGCAGATTGGCCCTCCAGGGAAAGATTTGAGGAACCCTGCTGTAATCTGTTAACATGGGTACTAAATTGAATATGGGCCACTCATGCCCTATTTAGATGATATGCAAAATAAGCCTAATCCTGCAACACCAGCATTCTTTTGAGATCTGATAATTTGAAACAAAGCCATTCAATTTATATAATTTATATATACATATATATAAAGAAATAATATCCTTGATTGTGGTCTCGACTAACCTGAGCCTCAAGATATGTAATGTTTTGAAACAGGATATCAAGGACAACGCAACTTTCAGGATCATCTCTTGGGTCAGGGTATGGTTATGATATACACCCTCTGTTCACCCTAAATTTGGTCTAATTTAATATGGGTTATTGCTGAATTCATAACAGCTGCTGTCTTTGTGAGATGCCCCAGATTCCATCATTGTGGTCTAGATAAACTGATGTTTCCCTTACGTAGTTGGAAACCAGTGGGGGCTGACTGTCGATGCTAACTAGCCAACTCTCCTGTGATTATATCCATTACCTTGTCATGTACATAAAAGCTGCTGGTTACATTACAATTTTTGCAAGGCTTCCAACAGAGAACAAGTTATGTAGTGTCATGACAAGAAACATTTCTTTATAAAGAACCTCAGTCCTAAGCTTGCCAGACTATTCTATTGTTGTCTTGGAAGCAGTAGTATTTCCTTCTGGAGATGTAAATCTGGTTAATGAATCTCTTGCAGTATATTGAACACACACACAATATAATTATTATATTCTAAGTATTACTGCAATCGGATCAATACAAATAACCCAGAAAGAAGCCATGTACCAAGTTAAATGAGAATTCAGTTTGGCTTCATTTTGTCATGCTTAAGATTTATTGTTTTATCTAGAACCTTTCATGTCATGCTGCCCTACCCCTGAGATTTATATTCGTCTTTTCAGGTAGGGGTCACCGATATTGAGCAACACATAAAAATTAAGCCTCTTTATTATTTTCTGGCAGAACCTATAAATCTGTTTCTGTAGAGTAAATCCTTAGTGAAATCAACTGTATTGACTACATGAAGCTTTCCAATATGTATTGTCTGACATACCTGTATATGTATTCACATAATAAAGTGAATGTTTATAGTCCAGCATGATAGTCTGCAAAAACTGCTGCATTAGAAAATGTGGTTCCACTTTATATTAGGTGGCCTTAACTACAATGTACTTACATTTCAATTAATAATTTGATACAATGCACTTATTGTTTACATACATGTTTTTACATTGTACTTGTATTTTTAAAAATACCTATATGCAATTACATCTGTAATTGATTTCTGTAATTACATTTATAATTACACTGTTGACCCATTCCTTACACCTTAACCCTCTCTTAAACCTACCTAGACCACCAAACCTGTCCCTAACCTTACCCGTATCCCACCACAGTAGCAGCAAAAGTGTTTTTTCAATACAGTATGAACACAATAAGTACATTGTACTTATTTTTGATGTAAGTACATAGTAGTTAAGGCCACCTAATATAAAGTGTGACCGAAAATGTAATATTTAAATGCAATGGATGAACCTGTTTTTATTACTTCTGTGCTGGCCTTCTTTCAACAGCAAGAACATTATATTTCTAGGTTATTTTATTATCTAGGGAACGTTTCTGATGCCAAGTAACATCTCTTTCCAAAATGCAGCTCATAGCAAGGAAAGAGACAGAGCATTGAACCCAGTGGTCCCTCTCAAATTGCAGAACCCAGATAAGTGGACATGCTCGTGGGCCTCAAGCAATAGGTACATAATGACAACATGGAGGAATATGATAAGCTCTTATCTGAGGGGCACTTGTCCCAAACCTAGTGGAAAATGTGATTACACCTCTCCACAGGAGAACCAAGAGTGTAAGGTAGTTGAAGAAAAAAAAAAAAAAACAGTTTACTTGCCTCCTGTACACAGACCTTTCACACTAAGGCTATGTCTTGCATAAGGTGTTGTACCGAGTTCTTACACTGAGATGTCAACTGTGCAGATAATTTGTAAAGAACAATGGTGCATGATCAATTTCTGAGGGACATGGACAAACACTAGCTGTTATGCTAAGTATTAATTATGTAATATATATGTTGTTACATTGTTATCACAAAGCTTTCATAAAAAAACGACCTCTGTGGTTAAAAAAAAAAAAAAAAAAAAAAAAAATCAATGTAAATACATGTGCATGGGAGCTAGCATGCCTTGTGTTCAGTATCTATTTCCCTGAGGAGCTTCCCCTATATAAGATGTCATGCTGTGGAACTACAGTAGCTTTACATCAATATTCTTGAGACCAAGCACAAGGTCATGAGCAGAATGAAACTTCATAAAATATGATAGTCTGGACCAATACACTTCATGATATTGATTCTGTTCAAAGGGATCTTGTTATGACAAGTACAATTTGTATTTACTGTCTGCCTTATAATATCAAAGGGACAGTAATATCATATTCACATAATCCAGGTCACAACAGTACATGTGCTTTTCACATCTGATGTTTCTGCAGCTTGTTTACTTACATTACCAGCAACACAGCAAAATATGAAATAGTTAAAAACAATAAATTATAATATACAGGGGTTATGTTTTTTTGTTTTTTGTTTTTTTTTTTTCTTAAAGGGGAACCAGTGACATTTCTGTTAGTCATTATTGTCTAGTGTATGTGATTTTGAAGTGTGCACCAGGGGTATTATTTCCAACTGAAACTAAAACCATAACATAGTTGTTAAATAAAGTAATGTTAACTGGAATAAAATAATATTACAGACAGTTAAAATACTAAAAAAAAAAAAAAAAAAAAAAAAACTACTAAAATGTTATGTTTTATAACTAGTTATGTGTAACATTTTTATAATGTGCATTTTTGTAATGGACCAAGCAAAACTGTAACTGAATACATTTAATTATTATTATTTATAACTTAAGCTTACACTGTAAAACATAAATTTAAACATCAGTATTGGACATTATGAGGCTAAACAACACCTTATCAAACTTAAGGACTTACCACAGTCAGGTTAAATTATTATTATTATTATTATTATTATTATTATTATTATTATTATTATTATTATTATTATTATTATTATTATTATTATTATTATTTGTTTGTTTGTTTTTTAAGCAGCATTTTTGACAGGAGTGAAAATTGTGAGGGATAGAAGTAAAGTGCATTCAATGGGCTGTACTGTTGTTTTACAACAAACTGATTGTTCAGCTGCCAAAGTGTTTTTCCGGGGGAAAAAAAAAAAAATAAAAATAAATAAATAAAATAAAATCAGTTAGAAAAAAAATCCATAAAACAGCTTTGGAAATTGTGGGTTCTGAAAATTATGTGATCTAAGATCTTTAAGAATTTATTCACAGTGAAATTGTTTTGCATTTGATTCTGTTCATGTAAATTTGGTGTGAGATAAAATATGGTTAATTAGTGCAACGCTGATCACACTGCACCACACAATAACTTCAGATAAGATTCATGCTATATGAAACTTTTTATGTCTTCAGAGTTGAGGAAAGTAACATCTATGTTTCTTAGCTTAGTCGGTATAACTTATTGAACAGAGGCTTGAAGGTTAGCCCAGGTTACTTTTATAATAAGAGTGGGCTTGTTTTTTTGTCAGGTGGCTGAGCAACTCCCATTTTGTGTTAGGATTTGTCTGCGCAGCCTGCTCTGAAAGCACTGACCCTCATAAAGCCTCTGTATTGACGCAGGCAAATTGAGGCTGTCTACAGACCGTGTGGAACAGACTGTTCTTTCAGCTGCATCATTCTCAATATTCTTGCTCATGTGTGCTTTTTGGTCATTTATTTTAAGAAACTACTCACTTTAAATCTTTTTCAACATTGTTTTCACAATGCTGTTTTTCTTTTGTTTTGTTTTATTTCTGCACACTCATTCTGTTTGGAGTCTCTTTGGGATTACATGTTGATTTACTCCAGTACTCTGTATGACGTTGGCTCCATTGTTAGGTTGTTTCTAGTCTGCTGTACTGTAGCCAGACCTTCAGACTGACAGCAAAATGTCTGGACTACATAGCGGCTATCATTGGCCAAGGGCTGCCCAAGAACCTCTGGCCGACATGTAAAGTGACCACTCATAGTTTGTTTTTTTCAGCTTCAAGTTTGGGGGCATCAACATGTAAAGTCAATGTCCCTATAATAAGAGACCAGCATGCAATTCATTCAAGAATGTTGTGCAAGTTTACTACATCAATGGTGCTGTGAACTTCACATACTTTTGAAAACCCAGTGCTTAGTTGATCCTGATAAGCACTTACTGTTACAGCTGTAAACACAATGGCTTTCTTATTCCAATAAGGAGTTCGGTGTCATGACAGCTTTGTTTCTAGGTGGACCCGTCTCCCAGAAACCCATTGATGACAGAAAATCCTGAAGTGTTATCCTATTTTGTGCGGCATATGCATCAGACATTCAGCCAGAGGTCCAAGTGTGTGACATCTGAAGCTTAGACTAGGTTGTTTCACTAGTATAGTAGGCTATATTATGTTGTTACATAACTTGGTTTGTTTGTTCTGTTTAGATGCACTTTTATGTTTATTCTTTGTACAGCAGAATGAGCTGGAAAAAAAAAATGTAGAAGCATTTTTTTTTTTTTTTTCACCTAGAAATTGCCAGTAAATTTCACAATTAGGTATATGTCGAACGTCACCTAACCAAACCCGTAAAACAGGTCTCATTGCTTCTGCTTGTCGGAGAACGTATTAATAGCAGTATTAAAAAATGGCAATATCAATGGACTTTTAAGGTAATCAGTTAAATCAGCTAGCTGTTTTTATTGTTGACATTTTATTCGACTTTTGTATATAAATGTTATTGAAAAGAATACAAATTTTAAACTTTTATATATCAGTCCACATATGTGATGGACATTGGTTATGATTATCTTTAGTGTCTACTTTGATGGCATCTTGAGTAAAAAAGCTTCATATTTAAAACGCGTGAACCGGACACAACGAGACCTGGTTAGCAGAATACGGAAGTATGTTGCGCATAACCCGTATTAATTAAAAATAACAGTAAGTAACACATTACACATTGAATTACAAATAACACATTATTTTTTACAGTGTTCATAAAGTAAACATTGTAATAATAATAATAATAATAATAATAATAACAATAATAATAATAATTATTATTATTATTATTTAATTACAATTGCATTGGATGGATGGGCAGGCATAAGGTAACCCACTCAATGCACTATTTATTTATGTATATATTTATTTACAAACAAACAAACAAACCTAGGTATTGTTGAAATGGGACCAGTCATCCATCAAAGGAGGATGCATCTTAGAATTTATTCACTGGGACTTTAAAACACAAAGACGCATGCAAAACAGACGGTGTGTAATGATATGGAACACGCTGTTATGGGAAATCTGTCTTCTTAAAGTGTGAACGGCCTGAGATGTTTTTTTTTTTTTTTTAGGTTTATCTAATGTTAATTGATGATATTTCAACAGTTGTTCTCTTGAGGCTCAGCAGCAGAGTACTCATCTCAAGAGCCTTTTTTAGCCAAATAGAGGTATTTGTTTATTCTGAATGCAAATGTCAGAGTCTGTCACTGAGCACTTTACGACATCTTTCCTCATTTATCTCTAAAGTCTCTTTAAAAAGGTCAAACCCCTCCATTAGATGCTGGTGCTTTTAGATCTCGCCAGCAATTTGTACTGTTTTATTTGATGGTGGGTATTCTCCTACCTTAAAGTTTGTTTTGTAGTCATTTTTTTTTAAGTATTTATATTGATGCTTCATGAAGCATTTCAGTGCAGGTAAACCCTTTTATGTCACTTCACACATCATTGAGCTTGCGTTAGGATCATAGTCAGATTTAGACATATGTTTCTGACAATGCCTGAAGTCAGATTTTTTATTCCCTCAAAAAGAGAATTGCATCATATTACACTGCGCAAATACACACACATCAGTTCTATTTCAAGAGCTGTCGATACCCAACCCATCTGATGTCGCCTGCATGACTGCACTGACTTGAAGCTGAATAGGGAATACGCTTCACATGTGATGCGGTATGGTGAAAAGGAAATAAAAATAACACTAGCTGAACTTAAGCAAGCGTGCTGCTAATCCGGCGCGGAACATATGGAAATTGTTGGGGCCTCAGAGCAGAAAGAAATGCATATGGATTAGTGTGGAAATTGCTTTCCAAATTGTCGTGTTTTGCTCTTATCGGCATCCTCACTGGAATTATTTGATAAACTAGGATCGCAAACAAACATTCTAACCCTGATGTTTGGATGGAATTATTATTATTATTATTATTTTGTTTTCTCATTGTTTAGTCACCCTCATATTGTTTTCCATGATTTTCTTTCTTATTTGGCATATAATACATGAATACACAAAGCAATGGTCACTCTATATATGCCTATGTATACTGTATGTGGTATAGTCCATATCATATACAGTAATGATTATTTGAGGAGTAAATTACTGACTGATAATCTGATATTACACTCCATTTAATTGTGTATTGATAGTTTTATGAAGTAAATGAAAAGATCTGACTCAAAATGATTTGTTCATGAATCAACTAAATTTTACTATAATGACACAACACAACTTCAAAAGACCTTGATGTCTATTGTGATATATATTCAGTTGTGCTCAAAGCTATGCATACCCTTGGTAAATATGACCAACAAAGGTTGTGGAAATCTTTTATTTGAAATACTGTAATTTACAAAACTCTAACCTTTCTTTGGAGACTAAGAATTTAAAACAGGAGAAAGAAAGAAAGAAAGAAAGAAAGAAAGAAAGAAAGAAAGAAAGAAAGAAAGAAAGAAAGAAAGAAAGAAAGAAAGAAAGAAAGAAAGAAAGAAAGAAAGAAAGAAATGTGACTGAGCATGATTACATGAAAAAGCAGAGAGAGAGGCAGAAAGATAAGAATTCATACACAGAAACAGGATATTACTAGCGCTCTCATATTATTAGTCTCATCATCTGGAATGACATCCTCCCTGTTTCAAATAAACATTTCTTGGAAATGAGGGTGTTTTGTGTTTGTCCATCCATGACAAGTGAAGAGACTCTCTACAGTGAAGGACAAAGATTATGAAACATTATACTGCGTCCACACACCCATACAAAAGAACAGAAAAAAAATAAGAATTGTAATAAAAACAAGCCTTGAGCTTTCAAACACATACCCACTGCCAACATGGCATGTACTATTATAGTAGAGGCACATTGTGTGTGGATAGATAGGCCATTTGACAGTGTGGAATATGCTATATACTCTTTATGGGACTGGAATAAATCCCGTTGTGACCACCGAGCTGCAGTTTTGCTGTAACACCCCTGCTGTAAAATATTCTTATATAATTTCATAAATAAACTACATATGGCCTTCCTGGGGTTGAAGTCACAAAGTTGTAGAAAATAAAATGGATGTCAAAGTAAAATAAATCACCATTTTAAAGACAGCATGATAGTTCAATCCAAATATCCTGGCATATAAGCGCAGAAAGCAAAAAAAAAAGAGAAAAAAAAGAGAGAAAAAAAAAAAACATTTACGCAATGTTTTTTTTTTTAGGTTTTGCTGGAAGACACTAATTGTGATTTTTTTTTTTTTTTTTTTTTTTTTTTTGAATACTAAGGTATAAGCCTGCTGTGTGAGAGCGTCTGAAATCAAGGCTGCGAGAAGGAACCATATGGCACAAAACACAATATAGGTAAGAATGAGCTACTTGTTGATGTGGAAGTGTTCATGTATTCTCACCCTTTGATTCTGCCAATTTACACCTCCTTCTCCTATTCCTTTTTTTTGTTTTACTGATGAAAAAAGGTGGAGAGAGCTAGTTAAGCATATAAATCATTCAGTAGATTTATTAAGGAGAGATAAGTTGGATCATTTTAAAGGTCACGTTATTGCTCTACAGGTATGGTAACCTTGAGGAGGGTGCTTGGCTTGTTGTTGATATATATATATATATATATATATATATATATATATATATATATATATATATATATATATATATGTGTATTTATTTTTTTTTTTTTTTGCCGGTGGTGGGGGGTGGGGAACTGGGAATTTATTTTTACACACCTTCTAGATGTGGAATGCAAATGTATAGGCCTATGTAATGAAATAGTAAATGGAATATGTAATGGTCCATGTCTGATTGCTTTAGGATCAAGGTTGAAAAACCACTTTCCCCTTGTGGTCAGCAGGAAATATGTTGTTTTCTATTTTAATATACTTAAAAATACAATTTATTTCTGTGATGCAAAGGTGAATTTTCATCAGTCAGTACTCCAGTCTTCAGTGTCACATGATTCTTCAGAAATCACTATAACATGCTGATATATACCAGTGTTAGAAACAATTGTGCTGCTTGATATTTTTTTTTTATAACCCGTGGTACTTTTACCAACATTGATTATAAATCAGTATATTAGAATAATTAATAAAGAATCATGTGACACTAAAGACTTGAGTCATGATGCTGAAAATTCAGCACTGGATCACTGGAATAAATTATGTTTTAAAGTATGTCAAACTAGAAAACATTTCATTTAAAAAAAAAATAAAAAAATAAATAAACACACACACACACATACATATATATATATATATATATATATATATATATATATATATATATACAGTATATCACAATCTTACTGCTATTTCATGTTGGCCAATGAGTGTCACCCAGGTTAGTCATGACTGATTCGTGAAATGACTCTGTCATTTGAACCAAGTTGGTTTAATAATACAGGACTGTTGCTAATAGGGATGCACGATACTGGATTTTTTCCAATATTTTCCAACTTATTTTGGCCGATACCGTTGCCGATACCAATATGTTTCCTTTTATTTGGAAACAACACCAAGTCTCTCCTGTGCAGAAATTGTATATTAAGAAATTGTATAAAATATTTGTTTTAATTTTGGTTAGTTTTTAAAAATAACTTAACTATTAGAATTAAACAAAAAATAATGAAGGCTTTTTTTTTTTTTTACAGCACATTTAAGCTTTGAAAATAACTATAAATAAACTATATCAATCGGTGCATTATTTCCCCCAGAAAGATGCAGTGTTAACCCTAAAATTTATTTTACGATTTAGCATTTGTAGATGGTCTAAAACAAAAGAGTTGTAAAATTTCAGAAAATCTTTTAGAGCTCATAATTTGTTTAAAAAATAAAACATATTACACATTAATTAATAAATCAGTACATATTAAATTATTTAATTTGCAAGTATCGTGTTTGTAATTTTTATTTTATTTTTTTCCCATGTAAGCTATAGCTTCTGACCATTAAATCAAAGCATACTAATTATTTTATGACATCAATTACTGCTTTATTTAATCAGAAATACAATCTAAATCTATTTCAAAGATTTAATGCAGTGATCAAAACAGTTAATCTAATCGTCATTCAGACAAAACTTTGCTTCAAGAATGAGCCACACTGCTGACGTGATCTAATCAGTAGCACACCCTGAACACATGTGATTTAACCCATTCCGCTTATCGGCAAGACATATCGGCATAATTTTTCATATCAGGCCGATGCCAGTGTTTGCATTTAAAGCCATTATCGGCCGATTCCGATATAAGTCCGATAATATGGTGCATCCCTGGTTGCTAATGACTTCATACAGGATTTTTTTTTTTTTTTTTATAATTGATTTGAGATTGCAAATAATGTGAGGTTATAATATAATATAATATAATATAATATAATATTATATTATATTATATTATATTATATTATATTATATTATATTATATTATATTATATTATATTATATTATATTACATTACATTACATTACATTACATTATATTATATTATATTATACTATATTATTCTGTGTTTTTGATTAAATAAATGCAGATGAACATAAGAAATACCTTTAAAAAAAATTATAAATCTTGATCTAATCTATACTGTATATAGAATAGTATTTTTATCCTCTCAATTTTCCACATTGAAATATTTGTGACAGTAAAACTAATTTATTTCTGATATTCATCCAATGATGGAATGCTATAAACAGTAAAATATCAAGCCATACTGTATGTCAATTTAACTAATAAAAGACAAAAATCATTGGGAGTCATGGCAGATTAATTTACCTTCAAGAATAATTTTCAGAAAGTACTATCTGTCTGTATGTAGCTTTGTCTCACTCCATGAATTCATTACAAATAAGTTAAAGTTAAAATTTCCACTTGAACAGCTCCACTTAGTACAATCCTTTCTGTGCTTGTGAAAAAAGAATTGTGAACATTTACCTTTGTAAGAATTTTCCAACATTCCTAACCGGCCTAACAGTGAATTGAAGACATTACATTTAACAGATTTCTAGTAATTATTACAAAGTAATGTACTTTAAATAAATTTCTGACAGCTAACATAACGAGTAAGGTGAAAATTATTCAATAATATTAATTTGTAATATTTAAATGCATTAAAGCAGTAATATTATTACTGTGAGATGTGCTCTTATTATACGTTAATGCTTTTTACAATGCTTTTAAAAGTGTTACAATTGCTCCTAGCTACAGTTATAATCACCCACATTGCAGTGGTGATTATCACACTAGTCTTCTATTAAATTAAAAATTATAATCTAATCTTCTTATAACTGCACTTACTTTTGGCACATATAAATGGTTCTTATACCAAAAGATGGTATTTTTGCTCTGAGATTTATAAAAGAAAATGCTACAATTGTCACTGGCCTTTTTACTGTATAATAGGAACAGAAGCCAACAGCACAGAAGGACACTTTTGTATTCTCAGTCAGTTTGGGTATTCTGTCATGGTAGTTTTTTTTGGTAATAATGTAACACGACACATTATTGAAGTGCACAAAGCGTGAGAAAATGTGACACAGTGGCTTCTTCACTTTTTTTTCCTCCTGTCATCTGTCAGAAAAAGGTCTGTTGAATATTCATTGAGACTGAAATAACTGTGTTGGATATTTCACTCTGTTCTTTCAGTTCAGGGGATGTTTATTGCATAATCAGAGATGTTGTCAGTGTTCTTGTATGATTTCAGTTCTTTTACGATCTGTTTTAATGACAAGATTCTAGCATTTCACTTTGGGATATAAAATGCCACAACATATATGTTTTACCCCTAGAGCGTGGAGTCTATTTTGTATCAAAATTAAATTGGGAATTGTTTGTTGTTCTCGGTTTGTGTCGCCACTCTAAACTACCAGAAGCAACAAAGCTTTATGCTATGACAGATCTGTCCTGACGACAACATGCGCACCCTCAGGGAAAATAACACAGACTTTCTCAAAAGTATGAACATACCTACAAAGAGGCCTTTAGATCTAGACGAAAAATACTTTCATCAGCAGCCCTTAACAGCTAAACTTTTCATGTTTTGTTTTTTTCCAAGACTACATTCTTCAACTTCCCTGTTGCAAATTAGCTTGTGTGCAGGCACAAACAGTGTCACAAACAGATGCATTACATTGAGTTTACAAGCAGAGAAGAAACAAGAAGTTCTTTAGTGTTTTGTTAACTCGAAATGGCTGGACATCTACTGTATATAACAGCAAGATAAATATATCTGTTATAACTTCATAAGCATTCTAAAACTGAATTTGATCAACTTTTTGGAGTACTCTAGTGTAGCATTAGCTTCAGAGCTAGCAGGCTTGAACTACAAACCTCAAACCCTAATTTTCTCTAAATCTGAACCAAGCCCCTCTACGATGACAGTGACTTGATGTCTGTGCCACATTACTCTTCATCCAGGAGTTTGACAAAGCCAGTCAATTGTATTACTGTATAAAGGTCAACCAATTAGAAGTGTAAAACAGATGGCAACAATTCACCCAATTCTTGTTCCTCTGAAGGTGAAAAGATCTGTGGATATTAAATTAGAATTTAGGCAACTTCTTTATGTCTTCTCTGGCATACGTTGATGTGTTGCTGGATGTGTTTTGCTGATGTGTTTGATTTTTGTGCCTTAACCAACAAGTCTGTTGCACATCTCTGTAGCTATTTGTGGTTTGACACAGCATAATATACTTGTTAGTTTAATACACTGTCCTGTCACTAAAACCTGTCCTTTTGTTGGTCAGCATTGTTCTAAGCAGGCTCAAGAATATTTTGGGAGGCTGAGAAGTCGCTGTTGTCTGACAGCTGTCATTCAACATAGGCCACCACTCATATTCCCTAAAGGGATTCACATGTCACTTGGTTCTTCACCTGCACCTGCATTCGGTCAACTATGTCCTTGACTAGTTCAATGTTCATTGGAAACCTGGAATGAATGGCAGTATTTAAGCAAAGAGTCAACAAATTGTAAGTCTTCAGTTTTAATATAGATGCATTTTGCACTTATCTAACCTCCGATTCTCAATGCACTAAAAACAACTGTATAGGCTATATGCCTCTGACTGTGAATACAATTTTACTCTTGACAGACACTTTTATCCAAAGCAACTTCCTGTATACATTTTTATCAGTTCAGCAAATCCACTAAAAAAGCCTAAGATACATGTGGGAGCTACGGAGAAACATAAGGTTATTGCCTACGGATAGCACCTGGTTACTGAAAAACTCAATGGTATATTTATAGCTGACACCCCTAACCTAAAACTTCACTGGGGATTTAAAAATGTGCTAAAGAATCAGAGGCTAAAAGAATAAATGCATTTTTCTCCAAAGAACGTTTCAGATTTAAGGCTGCAGTCACATCAGCAACAACTTCTTAGAATAAAGAATACCTGACAAATACATGTGCACGTACATACAATTATAGCATCAGCCTTTGGTACAGTCCCCAAGGACTAGGGACAGTTCACTATAATTTCTCAGAAAATAAAAAAAAAAAAATAAAAAATAGTCCCTATTACTTCAAGTGGTCACCAACATGTGTTTTTGAAGATGTTGTGTTCCATGTTCAGTCACATAAACTGGCCTCGTTAAATTAATACCAAAGTAGTCGACCACCAAGTCTTGAATAGTAAAACCAATTTCATCAACCAGCTTCATCAGAATTTTTTTTGCTTTTGCCAGTGAACACAATGGCTGTTCTGGTCTACCAGCCAAACTAACACCAAACCAGCATAAAGTATCCTAGGCCTGCATGAGCCATATTTACTGGTTAAAGAAACTAAGTAATTTAGTCAATTTGTTGCAGGCTCCCAACCATGGGTAAAATTGCTGTAAAACAATGTAATTCGCTGCTTATCCACCACATATGCACAGCTGCCTTCACTTGCTGACGTCTACAGCACCAGATGCATACACCAGGCCAGAAGTATAACAAAGGACTCTTCCTACCCTGGCAACCACCTCTTCACTCTGTTGCCCTACAGATCCCTCAAGACATGCACCTACAGACTCCGGAACAGTTTTTATCCACATGCCATCTTAGAACTGAACTCCAATTAATAGAAGGCATATCACTCAATCACAAGCTTCAAGGCTGTAGAATATAAGGACTATACACTTACTACTCATACAGCTACTAGTGTAGCTGTGCAATACACTGTTCTCATATTTATATATTTAATCCTTAATTATCTTGTATTTATTTATTAATATTTCATTCACTACTGTACATATTTGTTACATTTGCACTATACCTATTTTGCACATTTGGTATATATAACTGTTTACATTTGCACTGTCTATTTTTCTGTATCATTGTTTACATTTTGTTAAATGTACATTTTTGTATGTATGTGTGTACTTTCAATGTGAGAGCAAAAAAAATGTTGTTGTACAGCTGTACAATGACAATAAAAAGCTATTCTATTCTATTCTATTCTATTCTATTAATAGTACAATGAATCATTGGAGAAATGAACTAATCATGAATGTTATCCTGAAATTGCCATAAAATTGTCGCACCTCTGTGATATCACACAGGTGGTGGAGTAATAACTTTATATAAATTTATTTTATTGTATTTGTATATTTATTTATTTACTAATTAATTGGTTTCATATTGCAATTAATGAGAGATAACCATACAAATAAACATACTAAAATGTATTTGAAATACTACAAATGAATATGGTATGTAAATATGTAAATGTAAAATCCATTTACATACTGTATTTATGTACTTTATAAAAATACCCTGTAATTGTTATTTTAGTATATTAAACTGGTATACTTAAAGTCTGCTAAATTGGAACAACTAATTTTGTGCTTAATACACTTTAATTGTGCAGATATAGTGCTCCAGTCCAACTAAAGATAAACTGAAGTACATTCAACTGTGCTAAAGTTAAACTATTGCAAGTTTATAGTATAGCCTATATGGCAGCAGCTATTTGAACTAAGTGTAAATAGCTATAGATGCTATTTACACTAAGTGTAATTATCTAGCATATACACTAGCATATTCTCTTGCATTTAACGACTGATATTATTCAAAATCATACTGTCCTCATCAATAGTAACATTAAAACACATGTCAGGCTTAATATTAAGAAATGTGAATTGTGCACAAGTAGTACTCCAAATAATGTTTAATTATCATTTCGGTAACACTTTATTTTAAGGCGTCCTTGTTACACATGGTACATATACTTACTATTATAATATCAATTAATTATGTATAATTATATGCCAGTAAGACTAAACAAAACCCTAATTCTAACCCTAATCATATAGTAAGTACATGCAGTTAATTAATATTACTCAGTACTTAAATGTATAACTTCACTGCAACAAGGACACCTTAAAAGAAAGTGTAACCATCATTTTTATATCAGTAAGTTTCAAGTGTTATGTCAGTAAAAACAGTATGAAATAAATGTATTTTAAATATATTACTTTTTTTTTACAAAAGTCTAACCAAATCAACAAAATTTTTGAACTACTATGTTGGCAACTACAGATCTTGCGTGACCATAGTTGACTCACAATGCTTTTGCAAAATGCACCACAGATGTATTAACAGTTGGACAATGTTAATCCAGGGAAAAGAACATAACCATTCACTAACATGGAAACTCCTGTCAAACATGATGAATAATGAATGCGTATGCAAATACTGTACATCTGAAAAGCTCTGAGTAGAAGGAGAAAAAAACTCCAATGGCTCAAAGCACCAGCTGATAGTAGACTGATGCAAGTCTCCAGAACCAGTCAACCTGAATGGCTTGAAAAGTGTCTGCGAGTAAACACAAAGAAAAATATAAATACAAATACCAATACACATCAGGTTGTTCAAGATGGGACTGTCCCTTCATAGAGTTAATGGTTCTTTTCCATGGTGACATCACATTAAAGTTGTAGCCATAAATCCCATCAGCTGGACAGCAATATGTAATGGACCCCATGGTGACCATTTCAACATTTTCATTCATATTTTATATAGAAGGCTCATCCTAGTACACTAGAGGAATAGGGAAGGATGCAGAGAATTCATCCTCGTAAATAAAACAAGCAGAGAGCAGAACTACAACTCACTATGCCTGTACTCAAGACTGGGACATAGTGTGCAGTACCAGCGTACCCACTTGTTAATACGTTTTCTCTGCTCGTTACTTATTATATGCAATTTCATCAAGTGAACACTGTGTTTCAATTCATAGAAATATTCTTTAGTCTTATAGCAACCGAGGAGATTCAAAGATTAGAAGAACAGTAGACTCCATCTACCATTACATAGAAGATAATGTTGTAATTTTGTGTATTCAAAGTTAATTTTTATAGTTCATCTTATGTTCTGTACTGTTATTATGAAGTACAGTAATTATGTAGTTATCGTGTCAGTTTACAAGCAATATTTTGAGAAGTAAGAAGTAGATTTAATAAGCAGTGCAATCATTCATCGGATATGTTTTTTGTAAATTTACAAAGGCCAGGATATGTTTTCAATGTAATAATTTTCAATGGCAGTGGTGCAATGTTTCAGTTTAAATATAATCATATTTTAATGCTTGTCTGCTTCTGCTTCTCTGTTTTTGTGAAGCTTCTCTGATTTTGAGACAGATAATAAAAAGACTTATATAATATGATCAAACAATATGATATTGATTGATATGATGCATTTTTTTATTTTATTTTATTTTATTTTTTTTGCATTGTGTTTTATCAGACTTTATCATATCTATCGTTTAGATTTCTCCTAGAACAAGACTCGGACTCTGCAGAATGAATTATCCAAAAGTCCTTAGTCATACCTCAACAGGGTATTGTCTCTTATTACTTTGAGATTGCTCTGTTTTTGTGGGATAATTATTTCCGTGGTAATTAATCACTCACAGAGAAAACAATTCCCCCCATTTTAATTCCTCTCCAATAGAACACTCATCAGTTAAACAACTCGGGAAAGAACAATCACAAAAGTAGGCCACCACTGATGGTATTTTTTTTTTTTTTTCACAGCAGTGCACACAATGCAAAAATTCCCCAGGAGGAGCAGCATTGATCTACTGAAAGCTGCATAAGTTTTCTATCCAGGGGAATCAGTGTGACAAAAGCATCAGTGTGAAACTAATGCACCAGAAATGCCATGGTTGCCGCCCAGTGTCTTTGCGGGAACCTTTGTTTGCTGACACTGAACTCCAGTAAAACAGGGGTTACTCTTGGCTACATGCAAGACTTAGAGACTAAAGTTTTCCTCTCTGCTGAAAACAGGGCACGCCGGCTTTCTGAGTGTGCACTTGGTGTGTCAGCCTTTTATAGGCTTCTTCTAAGCACAATGCTCTCTATGAATATATTCATGTAACATCTTTTCAGAACATAGGCCTTCTTAAGCCTGCTATTTTTGTTACAGAGTACGGGGGCTTTGTACAAATGACATTACATAGGGGCGTTCATAATATTACATATATACTGTGGTTATATTGCATGTTTGTTTTTGTCATAAGCTTGTTTTATTGTCTCTCTAGCTTGTCTCTCTGCGTTTTTTTTTTTACTGCATTGCAGTTGTCATGGAATAAAATGTAAATGTGCTGATGTTATTAATAATGAAATAATATAAACACACTTTTTTTGTTTTTTACAAATCATTATTACTATTAATATTATTGTTGCTTCTGTCGGCATTTTTCGTTTAAGGATGCGCCAAATGTTCTCTATAGGTGAAAGATCTGGACTGCAGGCAGGCCAATTCAGCACCCGGACTCTTCTACTACGAAGCCATGCTGTTGTAATAAACGTCGTCTGGAGGGGAGCATATGTTGCTCTAAAACCTTTATATATCTTTCAGCATTCATAGTGCCTTCCAAAACATGCAAGTTGCCCATACCGTATGCACTTATGCAACCCCATACCATCAGAGATGCTGGCTTTTGAACTGAATGCTGATAACAGGCTGGAAGGTCTCCCTCCTCTTTAACCTGGAAGACACAGTGTCTGTGATTTCCAACAAGAATGTCAAATTTGGACTCGTCTGACCATGGAACACTTTTTTACTTTGAAACAGTCAATTTCAAATGAGACTTAGCCCACAGGAGATAGCGGCACTTCTAGACCATGTTCACATATAGCTTCCTTTTTGCATGATAGAGCTTTAGTTGGCATCTGCAGATGGCACGGCAGATTGTGTTTACCGACAGTGGTTTCTGGAAGTATTCCTGGGCACATTTAGTAATGTCAATTACCAAATCATGCCAATGAGTGATGCAGTGTCGTCTGAAGGCCCGAAGACCACGGGCATCCAACAGAGGTCTTCAGGCTTGTCCCTTTCGCACAGAGATTTATCCAGTTTCTCTGAAACATTTGATGATGTAATGCACTGTAGATGCTGAGATTTGCAAAGCCTTTTCAATTTATGTTATGTTATGTTATGTTATGTTATGTGTTATGTTCTCTATATTCTATTGTGAATAAAATATTGGATCATGTGATTTGAAAGTATTTTAGTTTTCATTTTATTCAAATTAAAAAAAAAAAAAAAACATTTCTGGAATTTGGGTTATAGAATGAACCAGTGTTGTTTACCTACTGTACAGTGTCTTTTTCACAAGCTTGATTATTAAAACCACGCACAGCACAACATGCAAATCTATGGATTGTTTGTCCCTTATTACTGGATTCTGAGTCTTCAAGCATCTGCAGTGTTAATTATATAACATACTTCCCTTGGGTCTGTCTATCTTTGCATAAACAAACAAATTCTGCGACATAAATACATGGGGCTCGCAAATGAACAACAAGTGCAGCTGCTGTAGATGCCAAACGTGTTTTGTTTGTGCTACACAGCTTCAATTAAGGAGCAGGAGGCTAAGACCCTTGGTTGAAAGCATCTCATTTATGATTGTCTCAATGAGGTGCTGTGGAACCTTCCATATAGAGGGGACTGCAATTGCTTTCCTCTCCTGGTAGTTTCTGTCTAAAGTCACAAAAGGCAAAGCTTTTAGCATGCTGCTATATCTTTAACCAATAAACATTTCTGCAGCCTTACAATTTTCCCTCTCTCTTGCCTCTCCCACTCTGTTCTCCTGTTCTCTCTTCTTCCATCTGTATTCTTCTAAATCATTTTATTTTTCTCTGAATTGTATTCATCTGTTTCTCACAAGCTCAGCTTCATATGTTTGAAAGGGTGTTCTGGCAGTTGTTAATTATCTTTTCTAGAAGTATGATAGTGGAACTGCACAGAAAATGCAGGAGAAATGCACAGCGGACTGGCTGTGGAAAAAAAAAGGATTTTGGGATGGCTTGGCAGATTGGAAAATAGACCGTTTGGAAAATTCAGTTCTGTGAGCTTCAACACTTTCAGAGAGGAGGTCATCTACTGTAAACGTGGTTTCATTTATTTTGTCCAGGCAATGAATATGGCTAGAAACAAATAGACACTTATAGTTGACCAACACAATGCAGGCACATGGTCCAGTTGTACATACTCATAGTAACTTGCTATGTGATATTTTAAGAAACTTGTTGATCTTGACAAACATTATTTCTTATTTAATCTATTGTTTTTGTTTTCTGCATTTTTTCTGTATGTTGTTTGCAACACATGACTTTGTTATTATTTTAGTAGTAGTAGTAGTAGTAATAATAGAACGTTATGACAAGCAGATTATGTAAAAATTCACTAACTAAATAAATAAATACATAAATAATAAGGTTAAAACTGTAAACTTTTTGACACTAATATTTCTCACACATTACAAAAAGGTAAAAATGAGAACAGCATAAACAATATAATACTCTTTTTCTTTAAATTGTTTTTCATAAAATGTGAATAGAATATATATATATATATATATATATATATATATATATGCGTGTGTGTGTGTGTGTGTATGTGTATGTGTGTGTATGTGTATGTGTATTAATTATTATTTTCAACACCTAAAACATGATGTTTTCTTACATATATGGTGAAAAAGCCATGCCTATTTATTTTGGATTATGTATTGTATTTCGACACATGTTGTAACAACACATCATATGAGTGACATAGAGAATATATACAGTATGTGTCGGCTTACGTCTTCCCAAAGGCTTTTTTACCTTCATTTTTGAGTCAAACCCTCTTGTGAGCTGTGTGTCGCCAGAGGTGTTATATGTTAGTGAGGTATTCTGAATGATGAATTGAGCTCTTTGGTCTGCCTAAATCTGCATGTTTACCGTTGATACACAGGAACTGTAGAGTTGGAGTGACAGCCATAAATCACAGCACTTAAGAACGTACTGTGCCATGCTCTCTCAAAGCATGAGGGGGCTTTATGCCATTTCTCCACATTGGATTAGCCAAAAGGTAGGGGGTGGACCAACCTCTCCTCCCCCTACAGAACCAGGTTCTTCCACTGAGTGGAAAAGTAGGGTTTTTTGTCATTTTCAAACCCTCCCAGGCAACAAGCTTTCACTCTCTCTCTCAGCGGTTGTGATATGGGTGCCATCCCTTCATGCCGAGGCATGTCTGGAGGCTGTGCGTGGGATGCTCGTGGTGGGTTGATGTCTGGCAGCCTCAGATAAGAGCAGGACCTGGTTTTCCCACCCGCAGGACCTGGAGGGGGGAAAGAGTTATGGACTGCATCAATGGTGCTGTGCTAAAATCTATTGAGGATGTGGGCGGTAGAGACTGGTGCTTGTGCGGCACGGCTGTGACAGGAAATCCCCTGGGATATGGTCTTTAACAGTGTACAATGTACATGCGCTGCGTACCCGGTGAGGGAGGGCCGCCAATAGGCAGTTACATACTAGAGCCCATGGTAAAGCATTAAAAATAAAAAAAGGAACATGAAAACAGATATTCTACCATTGCACATACTGATGATATGTCATCATACCGTAGACCAGGGGTTACATTTTTATTTTATTTTTTTTCCCAGCTGAACCCCTTAGACATAAAATATGTATTTGAAGTATCCCCAAGATTATATGTTTATTTCAATAACATCACATTTGCATGTTCAAGGATCTCTGATGTTGTTTAATGGTCACATGATATACAAGAAGGATAAAATATGTTTTATTTCGACTTTGTAGTGGGACTTTAATGTGGACTCAAATCTCTGTTTAATTGCAATAGAATCTCAGTCCACATTACGTTCACATTGGTGTTTTAGGAACCCAATCAAAGTGAATAATAATAATAATAATAATAATAATAATACAAATAATAATAATAATAATAATAATAATTAAAAACTAATATAATACTGTTGTAAATTACAAATTCACTGTAAAATAAATATTTATATTTAATAAGATTTAATAATAGCTATAATCATTTTATTTTACACTTATTTAAATTATAATAGTAATATTTGTTAATTATATTTGTATAATATTTGTAATTATGTCTTAATTTATTCATGTTCAAAAGTTCCAAAATGTAAGCTTAACATTAAATTTTTTTTAAATTTTGAATACTGGTGAAACGCTTTAAACTTATGTCCACAAAAATGTAGGAAATTATACGAATGTGTAAATAAAACAAACACAGTGGATGCATATTATACTCGCAGTACATGCAGAGACTGAGTTTGCTGCAGTTACTGTGAAATGTGGATTTAAAATTATGACACATTTCCACACAGTTGAATAGATTTTTTTATGAACTTTCACTTGCTAAATTATAATTCAAACTTAATTCAATGAGATCAGACCTGTGTCATTTGACGTTTCTTGTGAATTTCCCTTGAATGTAGCTCTCGTTGATCCTGTCATTGCTGTCACTGCTCAAGCTGGTACCCTGGTGGCCTTTGTTTCTTAAGTAAAGGGAAGGAGCAGTTAGTGCTTAATATTTAGTAATATTTGACAGTTAAACGAATTTCTGGAGTTATGTTGAAGTTTTTTGTGGTTATCACTGTTCTGAAGAGTAGCAGTTCTATGCAAAGCATACTCAGAACTAGAAATTGACTGACCAGTTTAATGAAACATAAAGTGTTCATGTAGTCCCAACACAAAAAAGATAAAGGCAACTCTCATTTCACACATTTATGTGGATTTAAACTACTTGCAAATTAAAATGAACCAAAATATTCAAGAATTGTGTTATTTTAACTCACTATAACTAACTAAACTGAGCAAGCAGAAAACAATTTTTTTTTGTTTGATTGACCTGATGCAAAACACCAATTTAAAAAGTTTAGACTCACCTAACATTGCCCTTTTCTTATCTCCTTGGACACAGACTTGTCCATGATGCCCTTGTAAACCATCACTCTAAAATGATTTCTTGGTTATTTGGCAATTCAGCGCTGGGTAAATATTGAACAGAACATATGCTGGGTTATTTTGAACCAGCATGTTGGGTTAAATGTTTTTACCCAACAAGCTAGGTTGCCATTACTATTGTTACTATTTTTACTATTGTTACTATTGTTAACTATTGTTTAAAAATGATTATATTGCTGACTTAAAATGGGCCGTAAATTAAAAATCACACACACTAGAGGCAACAGCAATAATCAAATGATGAACATTATTATTAAGCAAGAATACCCATGCACAAAATACAAGATACTGAATTTATTTTAGTGAATACAGCATAGTATACAATATCCATTTATGTTATTTTTATAAATGTTATAAATAACCCAACAAAATGACCGAACAAGCTGAACCCAGCATTTGGTTTAAACAAATAATAATAATAATAAGAATAATAATAAGAATAATAATAATAATAATAATAATAATAATAATAATAATAATAATAATAATAATAATAATAATAATAATAATAATAATTAATAATAATAATAATAATAATAATAATAATAATAAAAATAATAATATATATATATATATATATATATATATATATATATATATATATATATATATATATATATATATATATATATATATATATATATATATATAGTGTTTCAATATCTAAACTGTTCTGTCTTATTGCACACAAGAAAAGACAACAAATTGCACATTATCTTTATTTTTGATGGTGAATAATTTACTGTGGAATCAGAAGATATTCCAGCACTGTATTTTATTTTTTTAATTCTGGTGGTTTTGACCTACAAGCCTAAATGAAAAAGAAACAGAAACTCCTAACAACTTTTACAAAGGAATAAATAACAAACCCCACCTATATACGTTGGTCCTGTGTGTCAACTTTCTGCGGCCACACAAAGCAGTATTTTGTGGCAGAAGTGATGGTTCTACCATACGTGTAGCAAGGAGTAGAATTTACAGTTTTAGCTATATGAAGTTTACACAAGACTAGATGATCTGAGATATCATCACTTTGCTGCAGAATTTCAATATCATTAACATCAGTTTCATGTGAAAATATTGAATCTAGAGTATGATTTCAACAATGAGTAGGTCCTGACACATGTTGTCTAACCCCAATAGAGTTCAGAATGTCTATGAATGCTGATCCTAATGCATCTTTTTCATTATCAACGTGGATATTACAATCACCAACGATTAAGACTTTATCTGCAGCCAGCACTGACTCTGATAGAAAATCAGCAAATTATTTAATAAAGTCTGTATGGTGCCCTTGTGGCCTGTATACAGTAGCCAGTACAAACATCACAGGGGATTCATCATTAACACGTGTTTCTATGGATGTTATATGAAGCACCATTACTTCAAAGGAGTTATACTTAAAGCCTACCCTCTGAGAAATACTGAGAATATTGCTATGAATTGTAGCAACACCTCCCCCTTTGCCTTTTAGAGGCGGTTCATTTTTATAACAGTAATCTTGGGGGTAGACTAGTTTAAAATAATGTATTCGTCTGGTTTTAGCCATGTTTCTGTCAAACAGAGCACATCTAGGTTATGATCAGTGATCATATCATTTACAAAAAAGTGCTTTCGTAGAAAAGGACCTGATATTCTGTAAGCCAAGCTTTATCATTTGTTTCTCTTTATTATATATATTTTTTTAATTTGTTGAACGTCAATCAAATTGTTACTCTTAAATTGGCTGGGACGTTCTTTGTATTTTCTAGTTCGGGGAACAGACATAGTCTCTATAGTGTGATATCTAGGTGAAAGAGTCTCTATGTGCTGAGAATTAACTGACTTCTTTGGAAATAAATTAAATAAAATGTATATAAACCTGTATTTCACTAAAGAAGTGCACCAATTAGGCAGCGCTGAGAACCACTCTCTCCTGAAGAGGATGCAAAAATCCCGTGCTGTGACTGTATATCAACAGCTGGGTTGTTTCATCGGAGGGAGACAGGTGTATAGTTTCAGCTGTCGGTGAGATTGACCCAGCCACTAACCTAATGGCTGGGTAACACAAAAAGTACTAAACACTGGAAAAAAACAACCCAACAGGCTCAGCCCAGCGATTGGGTAGAAAAATAACCCTACATTTTATATATATATATGTGCTACCACCCTCCCTGTAATCGCCGTCCAAAGCCACGCCCCCTGAACGCACATACGCTCAAAGAGCGTCCGCTCTGCACATTTCATATGTATATCTTATCATGTCGACGGTTGTTCTGTTCGACCGTAAGTCATAAGTGCCCTGCAAAGTGGACATCACCAGATATTCCGCCATAATTCCAGTTCAAAGCGAGCGTTTATGTTCCATACAAAGGGCATTAAAGTGTGCCAGACCTGAATTTAAATTGTATATTTTTACAGAGGTATATTATTTCACACTTAACACTTCTCTTTAGTCTGTGTGTGAGGAACAGCGCAAATCCGTGAGTGAATGTTCTGAAGTGAAATAAACAGATTTTCCCTGCTCAGGGTGAAGGGAGCAATTCACCGGTGAGAAAACTTTACAGCACAGTTAGTAAAAGTACTACAATACCAGGAAGGTTGTTGATGTTTGCCTGCCATTCTGGCTCTGTCTGATCAGTGTGCGTGAACGCGCTGATGATGTATCCTGTCTGCGTGAACAGGGTGCGCAGAGGTATGCAAATACATACGTTGACAGGCAGGTAGGAAAGCCAATTAAAACGCTCGGACCAAGCGTTTTAATTGGACAAACATTTCTTGGTCCTACACCTTCCACAGAATATATAAATACAGATAAATACATTTAGACCACTTAACTTAATGATTGCTATCAGGATGTGAAGAGACTTTCAACCAGAATAACAAAAAAATGTTTCTGAAGACAATCACTTATGGCACCTTTAAGTACTGTATTTCCCCCAAACAACAGTTGAAATTGCAGGTTCCATGTAATGAAAATCCATAACTTTTTTTTTTTTTTACTATTTAAGCATCCAAGCTATCACATAATTTCCAAACTTCATCTGCACTGCTATGTTTTGCCAACCCTTCATATTTTGTTGACCGACTTTGCTTCCAGTTGTGTCCTGAAATAAAGGGTTGTTTCAAAAATAGCTTATGGCAGTAACTTCCATTTGACTGAGTGAACACTTATCATTCCCTCATATGAACCTGTCCATTTCTCTTCTCTCTGTAGAAGTGGTCCCTCGTTAAAGTCTTGCCGACAGTTCCATATTTATGATGCGAGGAAGTCTCTGATATTTCGATATTTGATACAGGTTAGCTACATCAGGGCCAAATAGATAACTTTGCAGGGTCAAGATAGATAGCTTACCAAGCTATCAGTTCATGTTGATGTTAATCTTTCTTTGTTGGACGATAACCTTAGTCTTTGACACTGCAGATTGGCCAAGACAGGCTGAGCAGATGGTAAATATGTGTTCTCCTTTTTTTAAGTTACATATTAGCTGGTGACCTATAGGTCTAGTCTGAAAAAAAAAAAATAGAGTGATAGACAAAAGTAAGTAACCTATGTCTTAACTGTATATTAAAATTATCTGTAATTGCCTTACAGTGTTAGATTAGCAATAGATCAAAACTTAAAACGTAACCCTTATAGGCATGTGTCTATTTCCTGCTGGAAAAATGGTCTGAGATGGTTGGTTTTCCAGGCTGGTCTTTTGACTGGTTTTAGAAGAGACTTTATTATTATTATTATTATTATTATTATTATTATTATTATTATTATTATTTATTTATTTATTTATTTATTTATTATTATTTTTTTATTGATTGATTGATTGATTGATTGATTGATTGATTGATTGATTGATTGATTGATTGATTGATTGATTGATTGATTGATTGATTGATTGTCTTGGGAGACCAGCTTCCTGCCAGTGGAACACCAAGCTTAAACCAGCTAAAATCAATGAAATATCTTGGGATGATTTATCTTTAACAGGTACACTACCATTCAAAATGTTGGCTACTAAAATTGTTTTGTTTCCACAAAAATGTCAAAAAGCACAACCGTTTTCAAAATTATTAATAAGCAATGTTTTACTGAGCACCAAATCAGCTTACTAGAATGATTTCTAAAGGATCGTCTGGCACTGAAGACTGAAGTAATGGGTGCTGAAATCCAGTTTTAGGAATAAATTACACTTTAAATTACACACATAAATCTAACCCTGCACATACTAGGTTTCCATCTAAAGCAGCAAATTTAACTTATGTGCAAAATTGGAATATCACATAAAACATTTGCATTGAAATTAAGAAAACAAAATTGTAACGCCCTGATAAACTGGTGCCAACTATCACTAAGATAGAGGTAATTTGCTACAGTAGGAGAAGTGAAAAAAGTGAAAGTGAAAGTGAAGTGACATACGGCCAAGTATGGTGACCCATACTCGGAATTTGTGCTCTGCATTTAACCCATCCAACGTGCACACACACAGCAGTGAACACACACACACTGTGAACACACACCCGGAGCAGTGGGCAGCCATTTATGCTGCGGCGCCCGGGGAGCAGTTGGGGGTTCGGTGCCTTGCTCAAGGGCACCTCAGTCGTGGTATTGAGGTGGAGAGAGCGCTGGACAGTGGTCCACTCAGAGCACCCAGACAAAATGAAATAAGCGTGGTCATGTTATCTTGCTTGGGAACGCAGTCATATACCGAACCACTTTAATGACAGACTTTGGCATAGGCATTTCAGAATGACCAAAACAATATTTCAGAAGCTATGCAATGAGATCAGTCCACTGGTTGGTTAGGCCAGTTATGACATCCCATTGTGCAAAATCATTTGACTTTTCTTTTTATTTGCATCAAGAATATTTTTTGGTTTCCATCATATATGCATGTTTTCTCATCTCAACCCCCCCCCCCCCCCCCCCACAAAAAAAAAAAAACCTCTCATTTGAGCATGTAAGTTTTTAAAATATTCATATTATGCAGTAAGCATAGTATTCCTTTCCAAACATAGCTGACACATTTTTATATGAGTATTGGTTTTATGGACAGACACAGGAAAAGGGCACTGATTGTTCTGTGCGATACTACCTGCAGTGAGTTGGGTGGCTTTGTGATTATACGCGACCTGTCTTTCACCTCCCACAGTGGAACTCCTTCATTCATGTTTAGTGGCCTTATTATACTTCACATTAGCAACCAAATGAAGTCATTGTCCAAAATGCAATAAGGAGATGGATTATTTGTCCCCAAAGAGCCGTATCCGTCATGGCAGATGTCTTACTTCCAGATCAGCCTACGGATTGGATGGTGAGAGGACAGGAGAAAAAGAAGACAGTTGTTAGTTCCTCAAATTGAAATTTGGGATCCATTATTCAGCTGTCAACACACGAGAGCATGGATACATTGATAATGCCACAAACAGCCCTCTCTGCTTGACTGTCTGCTTGAAAGGCAATAGAAAGAGCGCCGTGCAGTAAAAATGGGCATGCAGTGTTTGTTTCCATTTTTCATTCTGTACCATATATGCACAGTTAGAACGCTGTCAAAAGTATTCACAGATGCATGCGCATATGTCTGCTGTGCTTAAGAGGTTTGTTGGCCTCTGATCTTCACACTGTTATGCTTCAGGGGTTCTGAGATTCCTGGAGGAAAACTCAATGATGTGGTGGATATGGTGCTGTGTACTGCATGGAGAATTCGTAAGAGTCATAAATATGAATGTTAATAGGGGAGACTCGGGGCTAGATGTTTCACAGGGAAGTTGTCGCATGTGCTATAAGTCAGGAACTATTTTTGACCCAAAAGTCCAAATACACAAATGTTTGCTGTCTATAGCAATGGTTTGTTCAGTTTAGAAATATTTTAAAGTAATTTATTCTTGTGATAGCAAACCTGAAATGTCAGCAGCCATTACTCCTATCTAATATACTGATTTGGTGCACAAGAAACATTATAATCAATGCTGAAAACAGATTTGCTGCTTTATATTTTTCTAGAAACCATGATACATTACCATCTAAATGTGTGTGGTAAGTGAGACTGAAATAATAATAACAGTACCAAATTTAGGATATTGGAATGATATTCTCAGGCTTATTTTTAGCAAAAGGTTGAAGACAATGTTGTAAGGACAAGGGTATTTTTTTCAGGAATTTTAGGTATGGGCAAGTATTGATATATGTATAAATTTTAATGGATTCACTTTTTATTATTATTATTATTTCATATAAAAATCTATAGTTTATTTATTTACTACTAACTTAAATTTGGCTTTACAGCTTGTAATTGACAGTTAATGGCAGGTTCCATTGTGACAACTTTCCCCATATAGTGTAATGACATGTCAGCTTGTCAGCTTATGTTCACTTTTTGCTTCACGATAACAGTGGACTTGTTGAAAAGTTTTTTTGTAGTCATGACTTTAAGGTATGTGCATACAGAAATTGACTTTCAAATATAAACCTACCCTGGGAAATATTCACTGGAGTACAAAATTTGACAGCTAGCTCTTCCTTTTTCCATGGGCTTGACAATATCAGACACATAGCCCTATGATTGTGTTTTGCTTTTAGAGGACATACTATTCAATAAATTTGTCTCCTGTGAACAGCTCTTTTAGAAAAATGACTAAAGGGAGCAAATGGATTACTGTTTGTCCTGTTATCATATATATATATATACTTTTATGAGGCTTGTACATGTAGGTGCACAATAACAAGCAGTTCAAATAACTCAAATAACTAATTTAGATGAATGTCTATCATAGGTAAAAAGGTTTTGTCTAAAGTGTTAGGGCACAATTCACCCAATAATAGATCTATACTTAGTCAGAGAGAAAGAGTGGGATTTGAATGTGAATCCAAATTGTGTACATGTCACAGTTAATGATTATTACTCAATGACATTTTGTTGTCAGCAGTGTAAAATGTACATTAATTCACACAATGGTGAGGCTAATAATAAACAATTTTTATCAGCTCTGAATGTCTACCATGTTACATTATCTCATTATCAACAAACAAATTATAGAGTGAAGGCACACTCAAATGGAGTGTTTTTTATAGTATGTGAATGAGCTGCACACTTTAGCAACAATAAACACAAAATTGTAGATTAGCGTAGCGTAGACACAACATAAGCTGCTAAGGTTAATTAGCCTGTCGTCGAGCAGAGAAGCAATCTGATTTTCTAACCTCCGCATCCTGCTGTGAAAATTAATTTGGCCGCAGAAATAAACCCATTGTCACCCTCCCCTTTGGCTGCACTCTGCTTTCCTTTTGAGGGCTTTCATCACTTCCCACTAAAATGGCGCTGTGTCGTCTGCACATTAATCAAAGGAACGGGAGATACAGGATGTTTGTGTGTAAAGGCGAAAATGATTAGCAGCCGTGGATGTGACTACACTGATAGAAGAAGAGAGGGAGGGTGAAAATATATAGAGAGAGAGCTTTTAATAAATCTGACCTTTTCTGTTGTGCACTTGTTATGAAAGATGCTGGCACAGGGAATAAATGAAAGCAAGGGGCAAGAAGACCATTTGCATGGCAATGCTGAGATAGAACACCAGTTTACTGAAGATGAGATGTCTGAGGGGATGAGGATTTGCTGTTTGAGTGAATGGTGGTTGAGAGTATAATATCATGGGTCAAGTTTCTGGATATGGATTTATATAAGGCGATGTGTGTGAATTATTGACTAAATGACCTGAGGGAACCAAATGGAAGCGCTGAGGAGAGAGATCTGTTTTACCTCTCTCTCACGAGCAAGCAATCTTCATTAGAATATTAAAAGTTGCACTGGTTGCTATATTAGCTATAATATGAAAGTAAAAATGTTCATTTAAGTTAAAATTTAAAGATTGAATTATCTCAATAATGCTATACATAATACAACAACTTTGAAAGACTTAATGTTAATTATGTTGTCTTAAAAAAAAAAAAAACTATAATAAGTAATAAAAGTAATAAATGTTACGCGTTAGTTCCTGTTTGCCCTTATTTGTTTTGTTTCCTGTTCTCATTAGTTAATCATCTTTGTGTTCACCTGTTATCATTTGATTATCTCAGTCTTCATTTGGTTTAGTACTTATAGTCCCTTGTTTTGTTAGTTCAATGCCGTGTCTTAATGTAATGTTGTTTTGGAAGCATTGCTTGCCAATTCCTTTGTATTTCTCCAAGTTATATGTATTAAAGACTATTGCCTTGGATTTCCGTGGTGTCTCTATAAGCATGTTCCGTTACAATAAAATCCACAGTAATAACAATAATTCTGCAGTCAGTAAAGAGTATATATATATAAATGTAGCTTACAAATGTAAACATTCTTCAATTTTACACAATTTTCAGTTTTGTGTGAAGTATTGCTGTAAAATTCTAAGTAATACCCATAGATTTTGTGTAGCTTTTTAATAAATGAGACTGCAAGTACTGCAAAAAAAGCTTCCAAGCAAATCCAACTAGTTCAAAGCCGTCTTCATAGAGCTCATGGATTCATGCAATTATGTGAAACTTATTTCTAACTGTGAAATTCTGCCAAATACTTTTGAGCTGTGGAGAATGAAAAGGTATTCACTGCACTAAGACGTTCACCCCAAAAGCTGCTTACAGTAGTTTGCTCATACTTCACAAAGATTACCCATTATCTCCAGAGCTTCTGAGCATAGATTACCTCAGGTAACACCAAGCTTCCTCCAGCTTTCATGTCTCTGGTGGAAACAGTGCACTGAATTGTTCTGACAATAATCTCTGGTGGAATGGAGGCTAGTACATGTAGACCAAAAGCAGTCCATTAGCCCCTCTGTCAACCCTAGAGCTTTTCTAGTCATAACACATCCCAAATCCTTAATATGTGTGTGATTGAAGTCAAAAACTTAATGAAACATAGTTATAGTGTAGATACCTTTTTTTATTATTATTCTTAAATTTTGACACCAAAATGTGTATGCTACACTACTCTAATTTACTCTTATTTGTATGAAGAATGATGCCATTAAATAAACTTATGTTTCAAATACAGGTCAATTCACAATCCTTCTGTGACGCAAATTACAGTTTTCTTCTTTACTCTACTGAAGGAGACCATTCTTTAAATATCCTTCTCTCCAATACCATACTCTCCTCTACTTTTGTTGTTCCATTTGCCAACAAATGTGTTTTGAGAAAAAGAGTAGTGACTTTTAAAACAGCACAGAAGTATTGTGCTAATAACATGATTATCAGAGTGTAAAGGCAGCATGGTATTTATTGTATAATGAAATTATTTCCATAAAGCTGCAATGATGTACAAGAAGAAACCTGAACTTTAAGTAGACCAATACATTGTGTGAAAAGAATGATTACGTCGTAAACTTGGCGTGCTTGTACATGTTGATTTCACAAGAAATGTATGTGTTTCGTCACTTGGGATTTCATTCTGCACAATTTTAGAGTGTTATCGGAGAGCATCTGGGTAATTTGCAAGCTCAAAGTGTAAAAGAAACAAATAAAATACACATAAGAGCAAACAAACGTTTAAGGGGCAAGTCAGATAGTAGAACCTTATGATTATGTTGGGCAGATGTGGCTTAACGGTTAGAGAGTTGGCCTTGTAACCCAAAGGTCACGGGTTTGAGTTCAGTACCAGCAGGGATTGGTGGGGGGAGTGTGTGTGTGATCATTACTCACTGCTGAGTGTGTGCACTTGGATAGGTTAAATGCAGAGCACAAATTCTGAGTATGGAACACCATACTTGGCTACGTCACATCACTTTAAAAAAACAAACAAAACAACAATAATAATAAATGAATACATACATACACATAGGCAAATTTTGACTCTCGAGTCAGGGGGGCAATAATAATTGTTTTTTTTTTTAAATAAATAAATCTTTTTTTTTCGGATGCAATGCTCTACCATATTGCAATGCATTGTGTACAGCGCAGTGAAGAATAATTTAAAGAGGTTGCCTGTGTTTACTAAACTGTGGAGCTTTTCTTGCTGCTAATTTCAATGGTGATGTTTCCTGTTTTAAATGTCAGCCTTTCATTTTTAACCAGGAATGTGCGCGCTGATTTTCTGATGTTCATTTAAGTTTTCCATGTCTTTTTCCCATGTCACTTGAAATGTTTCCATTTTGAATCATGGTGAGACACAATCAGTCGTGGGACTATTCTTTCATAAAACGCATTCCATTCATTTCTGAACTTTCTACCGTCTGTTAATGGAAATATTATTATTGGTTGATATGTCCCGATCTCAATAAAGTTATTTTTGTCTATGAACTGGATAAATGTCCCCAATATACATACATACATACATACAGTACGTACATAATCTGGACCACAAAAAAATCTGAAGACTATTGCACAAATATTATGCCAGGTGCAGAATCCATCATGCAGTCAGACGTCATGAGGATTTCAGAGTAACGCTGTCAAACTGACATCCAGCTGTCATAATGGTTAGCCCATGTCCAATCAGGCATCTGCACTGGGGAGTTCTCCCCTGGATATCCAGTAAATGGCCCTCCACATCATGGTTGCTCTACCGTCATCTTGCACTTCAGCACCGTATGATTGCGAAGCCTAAGCTTTTACCTCGCCTTTGGATGTTTAGCCGTCTCTGTAGTTTTTCACATCCTGCTGTTTCATGGGCACCTTCTCCTTCGCTTGATAAAAGACTTTTTGATGTGCTCTTACACACTTTCATTTACTAAAGCTATGATTATTTGGCCTTAATGTCTGCTGAACTGACAAAAAAAAGAGAGTTCTATGATTTTTCTCAATCCTTAGATCTCTTTTTGTTGATTTGCTTGAAGTTAGCAGTGACCAGGCTAAGCTCATTTAAACACTCCCTCCAACAAACGAGCTGAGATGCTTGGCTCATTTGATAAAGTGAAGCAAATTCCTTTCGACTCTGCCATTCCGTCATTTTCTCTATGATTTGGATGAAAAGCAGATATGTGCAATGTTCTTGAGGGCTGTGTTCTTCAGCGGTTGTTATATATGTGTTTGATGGCTGCGCCATTAGCAGGCTGCAAAGGGAATGAATAAAGATGACTCTTGACAAGCAGTTATGAGAGAATTGGTAATGCAGGAAACTTACCTCAGAAATGCAGGCCTGCTAAAGGTCAAGCTTCAGCTGTATTCAGCTTAATCAGGTTTTAGCTGTCAAAAATGACAAATATCCCCTTGTCCCAAGAGCACTTCTTATAACTTTACACTGCTATGCTGTGCGAGTCCTGAATGAACATTGAAATGAAGTTGTATTCTGCATAGGGTATATTTAATCGAATCGAATATGGGGTGGCCATAAATTCCAACCAACATAACACTAATGAAATGTTGCAAATGCCTATGGTTAAACATTCTTCCTCCTCTCTTTATTAAGCTGGAATTTGTGTTCTTCTGCTCTGTTTACATATGCTAGACCAATATGTTTTTTTTTGTTTGTTTGTTTGTTTTTTTATAGTACTTTGCATTTTTATGCATATTTCTTCTGTTGTTTATTTATGGCCTTTTTGAATTTATTGCACAAGAAAATAGAGATAGAGAGGAAATTGGAGAGAGCAAAAGGGGAAATGGGTTCAGGAAATTGCAAGTGTTGTCATTGTTGCTCTTTCATAAAATTGTACAAATCTGATTTCCTAGGAATTAAATGATGAGAATGAGTATTTGATAATTGGGGAACATGCTCAGAAGGGAAGTAAAGAAAATATGTCCCTGCTCAGAAATCATGATAATTTTCATTCTCTGCAAGAGATTTTTGTTTCAGCGTGAAATTACTATAGACTAGAAAATTAGGTGTATCACATTTTCAGTTTACTAGGAAATTTCTTACTAGGTTCTTTCCACATATCAAAACTTTTGTACAGTTTTAAATGCTGCATTTCTCCAGACTTAAAAAACAGACGTCATCGTTTGTTAATGTGCTAGTAGTCTTCAGGGTTTTTGTAGTAGGTGAGAAAGAATATTGCTTGACATGTTATGGTAATTCTGCTATTTGCTTTCTAGCAAAATGCAGTCCTGGCATAAATATCTGGCATTACCAAAAGCTGATTGCATGTCTGTCAAATTGCCAATGAAATATCCATCCCCTTTATGCAAAAATGTATTTATTTCATTTCAGACAGTTTTGATTACATGGTTAGGGTAATCACAATATTACGCTTCGTACAAATCTTGCTGATTTTCTAAGATGAGTTGCAGTCTAGTTTCCAATGTCAGTCACCCAATTCCCTGTTTTCTACAAACACTCAGATCTGCATGCTTCCTCCTGTGAGCTATATTGAGATACAAAATAAACTTGAGGCTAGCAAGCAATATGTGCTTGAAAACCTATAAGCTGTTGCTCATAATTTTGGAATCCAGAACTCTGTGTACTGGGGTTTATATGAATCTTAGAAGATATAAATTTAAGGTATCGATGAGGCAATAATGATTTATTGTATGAGTGCTGCCAGCTGAGAGAATTATTATCCTTTAATTATTGCCTGGAAATGAAAATCACCCCTTCTCCTTCTTGCAGGCACCTAAAACAGTTCCACCAACCCTGCCCTACCATTGGAGAATCAGTCTGGCAGAGCACTGATTAAAATTGATTTAAGTTTTGAGTATATTTGGAATTGATGATACAAATGTCTACAGGAATTATGGGCTGTCGTCTGAGGGCAAGCGCAGTCATCCGTTTTCACTGTGTCAGAGATATGGAGCCTACTGCGGAATTCATATACGGACATAGCGTCAAACACTCTTGCTTCTGGCAACTATAAAACATATTTTATACCTCAGTATCTTCTCAGTGCTCTGACAGGGGTATGAGGGTTTCAAAAAGAGCTCTAATAGCCTAAGCTGGTTCATAATGAGGACTAAAATGTGCTCAAAAGGAGGACTGTTTTTTTTTTTTTTTTTTTTTTATCAGATAGCCCTTGCAGAGGCAATAAATCATTTGTTGTTTTTATGGCCGGAAAGGACTGACCATTGTTTTTTTTTGTTTTTTTTTCTTGTTGTCTATCCAGGTCCCTGCTTGTGATTTACCATGGCCAAAGTGCTCTGCAGCCTCCTTCTCCTGGGAAGCGCAGTGATGATGACCACCGCCTGCCCTAAATATTGTGTCTGTCAGAACCTATCAGAGTCTTTGGGCACACTGTGCCCATCCAAAGGTCTGTTGTTTGTGCCCCCTGACATTGACAGAAGAACCGTGGAGTTACGCCTGGGAGGAAACTACATTATCAAAATTACCCAGCAGGACTTCATCAACATGACGGGCCTTGTGGACCTCACACTGTCTCGAAACACCATCAGCTTCATCCAGCCCTTCTCCTTTGTGGATCTTGAAACCCTGCGTTCGCTGCACCTGGACAGTAACCGGTTGACAGAGCTGGGCTCAGATGTCCTGCGGGGCTTAGTGAACTTGCAACACCTCATCCTAAACAACAACCAACTGACTCGTATCTCCAAAGAAGCTTTCGATGACCTGCTGCTCACCTTGGAGGACCTAGACCTCTCTTACAACAACCTGCGAGGCATACCCTGGGATGCCATTCGTAAAATGCTCAACCTACACCAGCTGAGTCTGGACCACAACCTCATTAATCACATAGCTGAAGGCACTTTTACTGATCTTGAAAAGCTGGCGAGGCTGGACCTTACATCAAACCGTCTCCAGAAGCTTCCGCCAGATCCCATCTTTGCTCGGTCACAGAGCAGCAGCGTTCTTAGTACACCGTTTGCCCCGGTCTTGTCTCTCAGCTTTGGTGGGAATCCTCTTCACTGTAACTGTGAGATTCTTTGGTTGCGCCGTTTAGAACGGGAGGACGATATGGAAACATGCGCCTCCCCACCTAGTCTGAAAGGTCGCTACTTCTGGTATGTGCGAGAGGAAGAATTTGTGTGTGAACCACCGTTAATTACTCAACATACCCATAAGCTTTTGGTTCTGGAAGGACAGACGGCCAGTTTACGTTGCAAGGCAGTGGGTGACCCTATGCCACTCATACACTGGGTTGCTCCAGATGACAGACTAATTAGTAACTCAACCAGAGCTACAGTGTATGAAAATGGTACTTTAGACATTATGGTCACCACCTCTAAGGATTATGGGACATTTACTTGCATTGCTGCAAACGCAGCAGGAGAATCAACAGCCTCAATTGAGCTCTCCATCATCCAACTCCCCCACCTAAGCAATGGAACTAACCGCACATCTCAGCCAAAGTCCAGGCTATCTGATATCACCAGCTCCACTAAAACCAGTAAAGGGGAGACCAAAGCCCAACCAGAACAGGTAGTGTCAGTGTCAGAGGTCACTGCAGTCTCTGCTCTGATCAAGTGGACAGTAAGCAAAGTGGCACCTAAAGTCAAAATGTACCAGCTCCAATACAACTGTTCAGAGGATGATGTCCTGATTTATAGGTAAGTATTCTATGTTTATTGTCCTTTAAACCTCCCAAATACACACTAATTAGGCGTGTGCTTCCACCTGCCCTTTAGTTTCTCTCTAAATATGTCTGGAAATTATCATTAGATTGGATTAAAAGATAAATGATGTATTCTATAACTCAATTCAGTCTTGTAAGTTAATTGAATTCAGTTCATTTAAGCAGATAATGTTTAATAGGTTAATACTGAAGATAGTAAATATAGTGACATTTAAAAGGTGACTCACTTATGCTAAGAGTTATGTTAGACATTGTTTTTGTATCTTTTTAATCAACCAGTCACATGTATATTATAGGCCTATCTCAAATGTGTTAATGGTGTTCTGTGAGTGTTATAGCTAAGACAATAATGGCACACTTACCCTTTACTGAATCAGTTTCCTACAAATTATGTACAGTGGTGGCCAAAATTAGTAGAACACTGGGATTGTTACCAGCTAAAAATGGTTTTAAGTCACTCATTTCTAACTTTTGCTGTAGTGTGTCAGTAGGAAATATCAGTTTATTTTTATTATTTTATTTATTTTTTTTAATTGTTTTTTTTTTTTTTTTGCATTTTTGTTTGCACAGGGAATCTGACAACAGCCAGTGATCCACACAGAGATCTGATCTCATCATCATCCAGTCTATCTGGAATGACATGAAGAAACAGAACAAACTGAGACAGACTAAATCCAGAAGAACTGTGGCAACATCACCAATATGCTTTAAGAGTCTATTTAAGAGGATTTAGTCTGTCTCAGTTTGTTCTGTTTCTTCATGTCATTCCAGACAGACTGGATGATGATGAGATCTGATCTCTTTGTGAAGCACTGGCTGCTGTCAGACTCATTGTGCAAACAAAAATCTCACTGGATTATTAGAATTAATGGCAAAATGAATGTTTGGAAATGTAAACGGATATTTCCTACTGACACACTACAGCAAAAGATAAAAATAACTGACTTAAACCATTTTTTAGCTGGTGAAAATACTTGTGTTCTAATAATTTTGGCCACCACTGTATGTCTAAAACCCATCGGCGTCACTTGATAATCCATATTCCTCCTTGTCTGTGGAGTATTTAGGCAAACAAATGAATACATAAGTAAATAAATAAAAATATTTTAGTTTTTTTTTTTCTTCTTCAAGGAAATATATCGGTAGCACTGTGTACTTATTATAGCATTTACTATAACTGCGTAATAACTACCATGAACCAACCTCTAAACATAACCCCTAACTTAACCCATATACTGTAGCTACCTTATAACAGTACTTACCCAGTAATTACACTGTAAATACACATACTGTAACATAAAGTGTAATCAAAATATATTTGCAATAGAAGCAAGCCTTTTTACGGTTTTATGCTTAAAACTATAAGAAATATGTATGTAAACTGTTTTTTTTAACACTAAATAAATAAATTAATTAATTAATAAATTAATAAAGATTTTATTACAGTCAAAAGGCACAGACATTTATTTATTTTATTTTATTTTTAATAATTTAAATTAACCTCTATTAGCTGTCAAAAGATTGATTTCTCCATTTTTTAAACGAATGCAACATTTTCTCTATATGTGAAATAAAAAAAAAAATGTGTATAAATCTCTATTACCTCTAGGCTTTTTTTTTTTTTTTTTTTTTTCTTTGCATAATACAACCATCATGATCATCACCATTACAAGCCTGAGGCAACAGGAGCTTTTACAATATGCTTTATTCTTTTGATTTTAATTTCAGCTCACTTCTCTTACTTCTTTCATTATATCTACATGATCTACAGCAGTATATAATCAAAGTGATCAAACTGCCCTATCAAACTGCCGAAATATGAAAGGCTATGCATAAGCATTAGGCTATCTGGTTTCCCCGACTTGTGAAAAACATATAATCTACAAAGAATGAATATGACTGTTCATTTTCTGGTGCCTCTCTATTACTTAAAGGGGTTATGAACTGCCTTTTTTTTCTTCTTTTTTTTTTTTTTTTACTGTTCTCTGAGGTCCATTTATAATGTTATCAAGATGTTTACATCAAATAAATAAACAAATTAAATACATCATAATTTAGAAGCAATAGGGCATTTTAACCCCCCATTGGAATGCTTCGTTTGAATAGGCATGGCGGATTGTAGACTTGGAAGTAAATGTCCACTGCTATGATTGGTTAGTGGTTGTGTATGTTTGACACTCTGTTAGTCATAAAGTGGCACATTCCACAACCTGTCGTTTTGGCAGATTGAGTTCAATATAAGTTGTTATTAGACTAACAGGAAAGTTTTGAGCTCTGAAATTTACAGAATGTTTTTATAGCACAAATACCTCTTATATAGAAAAAAGATCAAGGGAATTTAGATTTTTCAGTTCATGACCACTTTAATGACTTCATGCTAGTGAACTGCTTGTGGCATTATCCATAGATCTGTTTTCTTCCTCCTGTCTTGGAAGAGCAGTGTTAACCTGGATGCTGCCAACAACAAAGAAAAAAAATCAATCACTAAGGCTCGAGTGGAAAAAGGTTGGGCTCTCTCGTAAAGCTGTCACCACTGAATGTAGCGTCTTCTCCAGTGATGGGAAAGCAATTATGAATGAGTGATGGACTTGCTGGCATAGAGGCTTACCGTAGACAATGTGTCAGGCTGCATTGCTAGATGTGGTTTTAGTGTGGTAAAGGATGTCTCTAACACAAAACACGGGATCCCATTATGTGCTAGTTTTAGGAAAGGCATACGATTAAGAACCATATCAACTGCCTAGTACTTTTTTTGTTGTTGTTGTTGTTCACCCCCAAAATTTAAATTTTGTGTTGTCAAGAACTGAAAATTTCCCTTCCAGTGCTGTAACTGGATCACAGAAATTGAAAACTACATCACTGAAAGCTAATTCATTGAAAAGATCCGACACAAAATAATGATTTGTTCACTAATCTGCATGAAAAAGAAAATGGAAAACAGTCATTTACTTTTGTGTTCCAATGCAAAAAATCATAGGGGTTATTAAGTAGGTAAATAATGACAGAATTTTAATTTTTGGGTTCCTATTTTCTATTCCTATTTTAATGTCTTATTTTGCATTGAACCCCAGTGACACATACACATACATATATTATTATTATTTTTATTTTTATTTTTTTTTATTCTTATCGTTGCTTGTGGCTTAAAAAATAAATGCATTTGAAATATCTCCATATGCACATAATTGTACAGTTTGTCTTCTATGTGCCCAGATTCTGAAAATAGCCTCAGACACTTCTATCGGTCCTTTTCAACTACTTAACCTTCTCAGAGCAGGGTAGTTAGGTAAATGATTGCACTCTAATTAGTATTCTCAGTATACATCCACAGCAAGGTATCTGCAAAGAATGTACCAGATAATGATGAGCTAATGCAGTTAGAAAAAAGATCATTTGTGATTACATGCCCTCTGTACTCAAGGTGCTTTTTAGGAGGTCGAGTGCTGAAGTACTACATAAAATGAATTTAAGGAAATAGATTTTTATTAAGTCTGATCTATCCTCTTAACCAATTCAGAAACCTAAAAGAAAAATCGTATTAATTTATTTGTCCCCCTTTCCAAAAGAATATTTACTTAATTACCATTAAAAAAATAAAAATAAATGCTTTGCATGTTTTAATGGTTCAGTGTTGACAAGAATGTTGCGTGTGCGTCAAGTACATTTTCAAATAGTGATATTTACGTAATCCCCACATTGCTTCCTGTCAGTCAAAAACAACTGCTTTTTATCTCTGGCTCCATTGACTGCACAATAGACCTCATTTAAAAATCATTTCATCTAAATGAACTTCCAAGGTTGATATGATCAGCACTTTCCAAGTAATTAAGTTTTCACCATAATAAAAGGATTACTGATTGTTTTCTGCCAACGCACAGAGCATCATGAGCAATGAGCAATCAGTATGTGCACTTTAATAACCACCTTCAGCATGACATACCTCTGGTTTAAATCTACTGCATCTACTTAATGATTAGTCTTCTGTTGAACCTTGAGAGTCAGTGTTAATGTCTGTGTCTTCTTGCTCACAGGATGATTCCGGCGATCAGCAAATCCTTCTTGGTCAACAACCTGATGCCAGGGATGCAGTATGACCTATGCGTGTTGGCCATCTGGGAAGACACCGCCACCACACTCACTGCAACAAACATAGTGGGTTGCGTGCAGTTCGAGACACGTGACGAGTATCCCCGCTGCCAGTCACTGCACAGTCAGTTTTTAGGAGGAACCATGATCTTGGTGATTGGTGGAGTGATTGTAGCCACTTTGTTGGTCTTTATCGTCATCCTTATGGTACGCTATAAAGTTAACAGTGGCTTGCAGGTTGCAAAGTTGGTGACGGTAAGTAATACCTACTCCCAGACCAATGGGAGACCACAGGCGGCACAGCGACTAAACAACGGCGCTCCTACACCTCAGGCTCCAAAGACTGTAGTGGTGATGCGAGATGAAGTGGTGGAGTTTAAGTGTGGCTCCTTGCAGAGTAGCATCTCGTCCTCTTCATCCTCCTCGGCTGACTCCCTTGAGAAAGTTGAGTCTTACAACCGACATGTGGATTCTAACACCTTGCCCAACAGGTGGAAGCAGTCGTCAACTAAGGCACGACCAAACCTGGATAACCTGCTTGGGGCATTTGCTTCTCTGGACCTGAGGGTTCCCGCAAGAGATCCAGGAGGACCATCTTCTTCAGGGACCATGGCGATGGGCATGAGACCGCCCACTGACAAGGAGCCTCTGCTAGGCCGGGGAGATTCCAATCTTGGGAAGCTCGTAATGCTGCCATCAGAGAACAAGCCCAAGCGCAGCCACTCGTTCGACATGGGCGACTTTGGTGCTTCGCAGTGCCTTAGTTACCCACGGCGCATCAGCAACATTTGGACTAAGAGGAGTCTCTCGGTCAACGGCATGCTCCTGCAGTGCGACGAGAGTGAGGGGGAAGGGGATAAGGCAACGTTTGATAGCTCTGAGTGGGTCATGGAGAGTACAGTCTGACAGGGATATCGGATTAGCTCTGCCAAAAACGAACAAAAAAACAATCCATTCTCCGAACTCGTCAGGTGAAAAGGATATGGACTTGCTGCATCATATGACGTCAAGAAGGATTTAAATGGCTGTAATGAAAAGACACCTCAGCAGTGGCCATGACTGTGTAATGCATGATTTTCCATGTCAATATTGTCCTTCTGTTCATTTGATCACAAAGAAGTTCAAAGGTTTGTGTCTGAGCTTGGCAAGCAGCCGAGGCCAGGGCTGGTCCTGTTTATTGAGAGCTGGACGAAGGATATCTCCAGTTGCCTTCAAACATTAAAGCAGATATGAATAAATACCCAAGAACAAGGGATATGGGGGTATCTCAGAAAAGCAGGGGGAATAAAAGAGAGAATTTATCTGACTGTGCACTGCAGTTTGCCAAGAGGATTTTCTTCAGCTAAGTGGATGTGCATCACAATGGACCAAACGTTCCCATGAGACAGGACTACATAATTTAGCAAGTGAAATGAAAAAAAAGAAAGAAATGCAAATGTAATGAATTTTTGTAGGTTCTTTTTATTCTGTTGTCATTTTTACTTTTTTTAAGTTATTTCTAGTATTGACACACCCCCCCCCCCCCCCCCCCACACACACACACATTTTTCCTGAACAACTGAAGAATACAGTACAGCCTGTAACACATATTTTACACTAAGGAGAAATACAAATCTAAAATTCAGGAAGATTTATTTGTCATAATCAAATCTGCAAACTCTAATCTGCTAATTGTCTATGATGTTTCTTGACATTATGTGCCTCTTTTTAAGTTTATTAGTACATCTGTCACATTTGTTATTAGTTTCAGAGTTTGAAAGCTGACTGTCGTCTGATCAGATCGCTGCAAATTTTAGTACTTTAGTACCTTTATCACTGATACAGCACAGTACTGGTCTGTATGAGGTACATATTATTTATGCAAAGAGATATTTACTACATATTACATACCCAAACGATACACTGCATACCCAACCAAAAAGAGACTTTGTTCGACATCCCCTAGAACAAACATTTTTAAAAATGGTTTATACCAACATGATTTAGACATGGTACCACTGTAAAACCACAGTATTCTTTAAAGTACCATGCTATATAACTATGTGAATAATTGACTAGATTACATTTTGCAAGCATATTCCAAGGGCATAATCATACCCTTGGAATATGCTTTCAAAATATTTTTTTCATTATTATGATTTTCCGATCTGTAATGATGGTAATTGCCCCCTCCATGATCATTTTCTAACACTGTGTTAAGATTACTTTGTTAACGTTGGTGATTTACATTTGTACTTTCCACAACAAGCCCCTCAAGACTTAAGCCTGAAATATAGGTCAGAGTGTTACGCTACACAGTATGTTGTGAAAGACATTTAGGACAGGATCTGGATCACAGTTTTGTGTAGAAACCTTTATTAGTGCCAAATGGTTGTGGCAAGCTTGATTTCACACAGAGGTGAATCATGTACTGGGGAAAACTGAGCTCCTCTATCATCATTGTACCCTTGAGCGATGGCACTTAACCTCAGGTTGCTCCAAAGGGACTCTCTTGCTATTAGTGCAGTGCAAGTTGATTCAGATGAAAAGTGTTGGTTACATGATTATTAAATGACAAAAGAAAATGCTAAAGACCTGGAAAAAATCATGTATAGTCATTATCTCTGATTTTACCATTTCAAAACATGGTGATTCTTCCTATGAACACATCTATAGTGCATTTTTAGTACATTTTAGTGGAATTTGTAAAGCAGTCATAAACATTATTATGAGTGTAAGGCTTTACAACAAAATATTGTTATTGTTGTTTTGCACAGGGGGGTCCAGAGGCAGGTGGGCAAGAGTTTGGGTGAGGATGCTGCATTAAATCAGATTGGATTTTGTAAGGTCAGGTTTCTATGACCTTTCCTTTATCTTGTTCCTAAATATGAGACATTATTTTGTTTTACTGATTTTTAAAATAATTTATCTAGACTTATGATCTGTCAAAATCGACATCCAATCCCGTGTTAAATTGCATTTCAGACATCAAAATGGCTATTTCATTTTGTTACGTGTGTACTATAGATCTGGTGTTCGTAGGATGTTTTACCCCAAGGATCATAACATGCAATGTTTATTTTTCTTATTTTGAAAAAAAAAAAAAAAAAAAAAAAAATCTTTATTTTTCTATTTTGTGAAAAGCTAACAGTTTCATTGCCTTTTTGTTTGTCTGATACAATGTCACTGTATATGGTTTTGAATATGTTTTACTGTTACAGTTATATTATATACAGAAAGATGTGGATAAACAAACACAACATACGGTTATTTATTTATTTTATTTTATTTTATTTTTTTTCATTATTTTTAGTAGTATTTTTATTTTTAACTAAACATTTAAGCCACATTCTAGATTTGCAAAATCCATTGTTTATAATTTGTTACTGCTCTTGGTAATACAATTCTTTCTATGAATTTTTTGTATAAAAATTATATAAGAATGTATGATGGTATTCTGTACAGTGATCCTCTTATTTTCCTGGTCAGAAAAAAAAGAGAAGGTGCTTTAACGTATTGTTCTGACATACGCGTAAATGTGAAGCAGCATAGTCGCGTTTTTCACTTGGAGTTGTAGAAAAAAAGAAAAGAGACTAAATCATTCTAAACCATTTCTGTGCTCAAAAGATTTTGCTACAACAAGATAAACACACAGAATTCATAATATTTAAAACTGTCTGTTTTTTGTCTACTTGCTTCTCAGCCTCCCAGAATGTTTTTTGTTGTTGTTGTTGTTGTTGTTGTTTTGTTTTGTTTTTCTTTATTTATTTTATTGTGTGTGTTTATTGTCTCTGCTTTTCTGCCTTAAGGTGTTCTCAAACAGAAAAAAAATTGTCTTACTCATGTCTGGCTTGAGTCATTGCAGTTGGGGATTTCATTCTCACCAAAAAGAGCGCATTGTTTTAGCAAGATGTACATTTAAACAAATTTACTCTGAGGGGATATCCTCAAAGATCAGATGAAGGAACTCATAGGGTGCACAAGATACTTAACTGAGTGTAGTCTGTAGTAGTCATAACACATTAAAATATGACACACAGCCCACTGAGATGTGCACACTTTCCATGACGTGTAATCTCATATCAAACATACTTGTCATCTATTATGTCTGCTGCCTCAGATACCTCCCATAGAGTTTAATTAATGCGCACATTTAATTTACCATGGTCCATAATTATTTAAAAGGATCTAGCTAGGAACAATCATGTTTTCCTTTCATCTTATTTTAAATAAAGGAGCCTATTGCATTATGAAAACATACTGGAACTTTCATTCTGGAATGATCTGGAACCATTCCAAAACATCCTTTTAAAAGTCCTTTTATTCTGCCAAAAATAAGTCTGCTAAACTTGATGCTGTGCCTGCAGTGCATCATTTTGAATGATTCCAGCTTTATAAAATAGTAGGTGAAGGTGAAGTTTACATTTAACAAGGTCCTAGATGATTTGAGTTTGATCTTAATGGTTTGTGAGGCACATTTCAATAAAGGCTTGAAAGAGGCTGAGGCTGTTATTGTATATATATATATATATATATATATATATATATACAGTGCCTACAGAAAGTCTTCATACCCCTTCATTGTTTTCACATTTTGTTATGTTGCGTTATGTTAAACTGCTTTAAATTACTTTTTTTTTCCACAGAAATCTACACTCTACTCACCATAATGACAAAGCAAAAAACAGATTTATCACAGCTAAATTTGCAATTTGCAAATTTGCAAATTTATTAAAAAGGAAATACTAAAAAAATGACATTGCACAAGTCTTCATACCTTTTCCTTTGACACTTGAAATTTAGATCAGGAGCATTCCAGATTCACTGGATCGTCATTGAGAAGTTTCTATACTCTGACTGGAGTTAACCTGTGGCAAATTCAGTTGATTGGACATGATTTTGAAAGGCACACACACCTGTCAATATAAAGCTTAAGAGCTGAAATGGATGTCAGAGCAAAAACTAAGCCATGAGGTCAAAGGAATGGCCCGCACAGCTGAGAGACAGGATTGTGTTGAGACATATCTGGGGAAGAGTACAAAAAATAAATAAATAGACAAAGAAATATTTAAACAAATATATATATAAATGGGGGGGGGGGGGGTATAATGCAATTCAATACAACGTTGAGACCTGTACAAATATCATGATTTTGTTCCTCAAAAGCATGGTCTATCATACATTAACATGATTTTTTATTTTTATTTTTTTATGACGCCTGATGGATAATCAAGTATAATAATAAAAGTTATTATCATGTTAAAAAAAAAAAAAAAAAAAAAAAAACATTAAAGGTTTTACATCAAAATGACACGTGTACCACAACCTAAGTGGGACATTTTTAGAGTTATACTCAAAGGCCTTTTGATAATTTAGAGTACTTAGAAATTTGCATTTCAAACATGATGCAAACTGTTTTTTGGGGGGTTAATTGTAGGGTAATTGTAACAGCACAAAAGAAGGACAGAAATAAGAAATGATCATAAAAACATTTTTTTTTTTTTTTTTTTTTTTAAATAAATAAAAACTTGTCTGCAAATCATTGAGCTTTATGAAAAAGTGATGATATGATATGAAATCCAACAGGGAATACTCTTTCAATTTGGCAGCTGGAGAGATTAAAATGGGAAATAAGTCTTGGACAAAGGATATGCATGAACACCAGATATTCTCCTCTGATTAGAACAAGGTCTCTTCTCAATGCTTAATCAGGGTTCCTGAGTGTCCACTCACGTCAGCACTGCCCTTCTTACCAGGAAGGAGACTCTTGCAGGCCAGGCCACAGAATAAGACTTTAACACATGTAATCTGTAGGATAATAAGATTAACAATACTTCACACAGTTATAATCTTTGCAAACAGTGTTTAGAGGTAGGTAGATGGAACAATCTAGTAGGTAGATTATCTGGGTTGTGCAGAACATCAAGTCCAATTTGCAGTTGCATGTTTCTCAGTATTTCATGTTTGTTTATTGTACTGGGCAACATGGTACACAGAAATTTCAGTTTACTTAAAGTATTCTCCATGGGTTGGTATCTGTCGTTCTTGAAGGGTTTGTTGTGCTGACCTTTGCAATGCTGTGCCACATTTCACAGAATTGCGGCATTTACCCCAGACTGTTGGGTCTCAGTAGATAGAATGCTTTCAGACTCCTTCAAAAGTTATATTGTTCCCGAGCACTGTTAACAGGTTGAGTAAGGTCAAACCAGTAAACAAGAGATTGTTTCAGAGGTAAGAATGAGGTAATTTAGGATCAAGCCAAGAAGAGGCTTGTACTACTGACTGGATTAAGCTCTGAGCACAAGTGTGTCATGTTAGAGGGGGAAAGAATCTAAATGACCCATGAAAAACATATTCTTTTTGTATTTATAAGCTAAGAAGCTAGTTATCGACTACATATCTATGTTTTAGCTCATTTCAAACTGTGTCCTTTACACACTGAGTATACTGCTACAACAGGTTAAGCTCCACGTCAGATCTTAGGAGGTCAGCAGTTCTTTAAAAAGGCTGCCATGTGTCCTAAGTCAAGAGAAATGTCAACATTACCTCAGCTTACACCAACTGTGTGTGTGCAGGTACTCGTGTGTATTTATGTAATTATCCAAGTGTGTGTGTATGCACTTAAAAAAAAAAAAAAAATTAATTAATAATAATAATAATAATAATAATATACTATAAATATAAATACAGTATTTATAACAAATTGTATTAATTAACTGATTAAGAGAAAAAAAAAATAAAAATAAAATAAAGACCAAAAAAAAAAAAAAAAAAATTGCAGACTAACATCCATGATGTAGGTGTCTTTTTTCTTCAGTAGAACAATAAATTAGATTTTTTTTAGCTCAAACTGTGGTCCTTGGTGATTCATACATTTTAATTCAGCAGCTACATTTGCTATGAGAGTCAAAAAAAGAAAAGTACATCAGGGAACACAATGTTAGAACCGTGGCTCTTGAAGATATATGAATGTCTTATGGAGCGAAACAATCTGTCTGTGAAAGTCAAGTCAAGTCAAGTCACCTTTATTTATATAGCACTTTTAACAATAAAGATTGTGTCAAAGCAGCTTTACAGTATCAAATAGGAAAATAGTGTGTCAATAATTCAAAAGAACAATAGAAAACACTCAATTGTCCAGTTCAGTTCAGTTTAAATAGTATCTGTGTAATCAAGTCGACAATATCACTGGAAATTAAGTGTCCCCAACTAAGCAAGCCAGAGGCAACCGCGGCAAGGAACCAAAACTCCATCGGTGACAAAATGGAGAAAAAAACCTTGGGAGAAACCAGGCTTAGTCGGGGGGCCATTTCTCCTCTGGCCAGACCAACCAGCAGGTTGTTCCATGCTGCAGCAAAGTACTCAAAGTACTCTGCAGAGTACTCATCTGGTTCCTGTGTTCTCATCGTCGATGGCCGTCTAGGTGACGAGGTCTTCACTGGGGATCTGTCTCTGGGGCTCATCCAGTTGTCCTGGTCTCCGCTAACATTCAGGGCTGTAGAGGTCATCTCTATGTCCTGATCCACCATCTGGGCTGGAGCCCATTCAGGGCTTTATAAGTAATTAGCAAGATTTTAAAATATATACAATGTTTAATAAGAAGCCAGTGCAGTGTTGACATAACTGGGCTAATAAGGCCGTACTTCCTGGCTCTAGTAAGAACTCTAGCTGCTGCATTTTGTACCATCTGTAGTTTGTTTATTAAGCGAGCAGAACTACCACTCAATAACACATTACAATAATCTAACCTTGAGGTCATAAATGCATGAATTAACATTTCTGCATTTGACTTTGAGAGCATAGGGAACAATTTAGATATATTGTTAAGATGAAAAAATGCAGTTTTACAAATGCTAGAAACGTGGCTGTCAAAGGAAAGAATGCTATCAAATAGCACACCTAGGTTCCTAACTGATGACGAAGAATTTACAGAGCAGCCATCAGGTGTTAGACAGTGCTCTAAGTTATAGCATGTGGGGGTTTTAGGTCCGATAATTAACACCTGTTTTTTTTTTTCAGAATTTAGCAGTAAGAAATTACTCGTCATCCAGTTTTTTATATTGACTATGCATTCCGTTAGTTTCTCAATTTGGTGTTTCACCGGGGCACGAAGAAATATAGAGCTGAGTATCAGCTCAGCATAACAGTGAAAGCTTAACACCGTTTTTCCTGATGATATTTCCTAAGGGTAACATGTAAAGCGTGAAAACGGCCCTAGTATTGAGCCTTGAGGTACTCCATACTGCACTTGTGATCGATAAGATACCTCTTCATTCACTGCTACAAATGGCGGTGAGATAAGTACGATTTGAACCATGCTATTGCACTTCCACTAATGCCAATAAAGTTTTCTAGTCTATTCAAAGAATGTTGTGGTCGATAGGCAAGGCAAGGAAAGTTTATTTATATAGTACATTTCATACACAGTGGTAATTCAAAGTGCTTTACATAAAAGGAAGTGAAATAGTCATTAAAAATAATAATAATAACAAGAAATTAAAAATAATAATAATCACAACAATAAAAACAAAGTGATTTAAAAATTTATTTAAAAAGAGTTTAAAACATTTAAGAATAGAAAGTGATTATACATAGTGCAATCAGTTCAGACATAGCACAGTGCTCATTCAACAAATGCACAGCTAAAAAGATGAGTTTTGAGTCTGGATTTAAATGTGGCTAATGTTTTAGCACATCTGATCTATTCTGGAAGCTGTTTCCAACTGTCGATCCTAATGATCTGAGTGGTCTGTTAGGTTTATATTCAGTGAGCATATCTCCAATGTATTTAGGTCCTAGGCCATTTAGAGATTTATAAACGAGTAAAAGTACTTTAAAATCAATCCTAAATGTAACTGGAAGCCAGTATAAGGACCTGAGGACTGATGTGATATGCTGAAATTTTCTGGTTCTAGTCAGAATCCTGGCAGCAGCGTTCTGGATGAGCTGCAGCTGTCTAATGGTCTTCTTTGGAAGGCAGATGAGGAGACCATTACAATAATCCACCCTGCTGGTGATAAAGGCATGAACAAGTTTCTCCAAGTCTTGACTGGAAACAAGACATCTAATTCTTGCAATGTTTTTTGAGATGATAGTATGCTGATTTAGTTACTGCTTTGACATGACTACTAAAACTAAGGTCTGTCTCCAGAAAGACCCCAAGATTTTTGACTTGGTTTTTAGTTGATTGACCCCTAGAGGCAAGGTATGCATTCACCTTGAGAACTTCATCTTTGTTTCCAAATGAAATGACTTCAGTTTTCTCCTTGTTTAACTGAAGAAACTTCTGGCACATCCACCAGTTTATTTCATCAATGCATTGGCAGAGGGAGTCAATGGGGCTGTAGTCATTTGGAGATAAGGCTAGGTAAATCTGGGTATGATCAGCATAGCTGTGATAGGCAACTTGGTTCTTTCTCATTATTTGACTTAGTGGGAGCATATACAGGCTAAACAAGAGTGGTGCAAGAATTGAGCCTTGTGGGACTCTGCATGTCATGGATGTCCACTTAGACTTATGCTCTCCTATACTCACATATTAACCTCTCCCTTCTAAGTATGACCTGAACCATTTGAGTACCATCCCAGAAAGCCCGACCCAGTTTTCCAGTCTCTCTAGAAGTATGTTATGATCAACAGTGTCAAACGCAGCACTAAGATCTAGTAGTACCAGAACTGATATTTTGCCTGGATCAGAATTGAAGCGAATATAATTTATTATCTTAATAAGCGCAGTCTCTGTGCTATGATGTGCTCGGAAACCAGATTGAAAATTGTCCAGGTATCCATTTGAGTTTAAGTAGTTGTTCAGATGATTAAAAACTACCTTTTCAATAATCTTACCTATGAAAGGAAGATTTGATATTTGTCTATAGTTGTTCTTTCTTTCTATCGTTCTTCCCCACATGAATGATGATTCGATTTGCAGTCTTGTGCTTCATCAGAATGTTCCGAAGTTCCTTGTTCACATCAGAGATGGTTGCTTGAGGAAAGCAGCATGTAGTTTTAGTCCTGCTACTGATGTTTCTGATAATAGAGTCGCCCACTATCAGAGTCCTGGGCTCGGCTGAGCTCTTAGCTGAGTGCCGCTGTCTGCTCGACCTTGAGCGCCTGTTAGTAGCGATGTTAGCTGCTGGCTGATTCGATTCATGTTTTGTCACATTTGGAGATTCCTCACCCACATTCATTAATGCTTCAAATCCATTCTCAAGATGTATAGGGGGTTGTAGAATGCCACTGTTTACAAGTCTTGTCATAGCCGTATCTGGGGTAGAGGATGCTACCACAGCAATACGAGATATGCCTTTGGGTCTCGCTCCCTGTTTGTGCCATCGATTAGTCTGTCGATCAGCTTGTTCCTCTACACTTTGTATAAACTGTTGAGATTCACTAGATTCACAGGACTCACTGGCTGTATGCTGAGGGGGTCCGTGATAATGATCTGCTGTGTGTTCCACCTGTTTTGGAGGTCCAGCAAGTAACTTTGTTTCAAGAACCGCAATCCTTTGTAGAAGTCTGTGGCAGTTCATGCACCAAGTAGATTCCACAAGGGACATTTTCTTTCCCGTCTGAGATACAACCATGATCAGATGACAAGAGCAGGTCATTTGTAACTCTAATGAGAGCAGTCTCAGTGCTATGAAACAGTCTAAATCCTGACTGGAAATCCTCACAGATACCATTTTTCTCTAAGAAGGAATATAATTGCGAGTATACTAACTTTTCTAGTATCTTTGACAGAAAAGGGAGATTGGAAATCGTTATGTAATTAACTAGATCTTTAGGGTCAAGTTGTGTTTTTTTAATGAGAGGCTTAATAACAGCCAATTTGAAGGTTTTGGGAACATGCCCTAATGACAATGACGGATTAATAATAGCCAAAAGAGGATCTTTGACTTCTGGAAGCACCTCTTTAAGTAGTTTAGATGGAATAGGGTCTAACATGCATGTTGTTGGTTTAGATGATTTAACAAGTTTATACAATTCTTCCTCTCCTATAGTAGAGAATGAGTGGAATTGTTCCTCAGGGGATCTATAGTGCACTATCTGATGCAATACTGTAGTTGACGGCTGTAGGGTTACAATTTTATCTCTGATAGTATCGATCTTGGAAGTAAAATAGTTCATAAAGTCATTACTGTTGTGCTGTTGGGAAATGTCAACACCTGCTGATACTTCATTTATTTTTTTGTAAATTTAGCCACTGTATTGAATAAATACCTGGGGTTATGTTTGTTTTCTTCTAAAAGAGACGAAAAGTAATCAGATCTAGCAGTTTTTAATGCTTTTCTGTAGGATAGGGTACTTTCCTGCCAAGCAATACGAAATACCTCTAGTTTAGTTTTCCTCCAGCTGCGCTCCATTTTCCAGGCTGCTCTCTTTAGAGTGCGAGTGTGCTCATTATACCACAGTGTTGGAGTTTTTTTACTTAATCTTCCTTAAGCGTAAATGAGCAACCGTATCTAACGTGCTAGAAAAGAGAGAGTCCATAGTTTCTGTTACATCATCAATTTTTTCTGTACTTTTGGATATGTTGAGGAATTGAGATAAATCAGGAAGATTATTTACAAAGCAGTCTTTTGTGGTAGAAGCGATGGTTCTACCATACTTGTAGCAAGGAGTAGAATTTACAGTTTTAGCTATATGGAGTTTACACAAGACTAGATAATGATCTGAGATATCATCACTTTGCTGCAGAATTTCAATATCATTAACATCAGTTCCATGTGACAATATTAAATCTATAGTATGATTTCGACAATGAGTAGGTCCTGACACGTATTGTCTAACCCCAATAGAGTTCAGAATGTCTATGAATGCTGATCCTAATGCATCTTTTTCATTATCAACATGGATATTAAAATCACCAACGATTAAGACTTTATTTGCAGCCAGCACTAACTCTGATAGAAAATCAGCAAATTCTTTAATAAAGTCTATATGGTGCCCTGGTGGCCTGTATATAGTAGCCAGTACAAACATCACAGGGGATTTATCATTAACACTTGTTTCTCTAGATAATGTTATATGAAGCACCATTACTTCAAAGGAGTTATACTTAAAGCCTGCCCTCTGAGAAATACTGAGAATATTGCTATAAATTGTAGCAACACCTCCCCCTTTGCCTTTTGGATGCGGTTCATTTTCGTAACAGTAATCTTGGAGGATAGACTTGTTTAAAATAATGTATTCATCTGGTTTTAGCCAGGTTTTTGTCAAACAGAGAACATCTAGGTTATCATCAATGATCATATCATTTACAAAAAGCGCTTTCATAGAAAGGGACCTGATATTCAGTAAGTCAAGCATTATCATTTGTTCATCTGTATTATATAATTTGTTTTATTTGTTGAACATCAATCAAATTGTTACTCTTAAATTGGTTTGGATGTTTTTTGTATTTTCTAGTTCGGGGAACAGACACAGTCTCTATAGTGTGATATCTAGGTGAAAGAGTCTCTATGTGCGGAGAATTAACTGACTTCTGTGACGTGAGGCATCTAGCAGGATTACTTTTTTTGAGTAACTTACCCAACACTGACGAACACTGTCATCAGCCCCACAGTGGAAAACAAAACCATATCCATACTGGCAGGACCAGATAGGCACATAATGGAACAGTTAAGCAACGAGAACATTTTGGCCTGATGGTGAAAAAGCACTTTAGATGACTTGAGGGTGAGTAAATTATCAACAAAGTTTAATGTTTGGATGAACTATTAGTTTAAAGCTGTTTTAATACTTGGTTTAATTGCTTGGTCTGAATCCAAGTGTGGTTCCAACCCTCTCCCTGCTAGACGTTTTTCGCATTGTATTTGGTTGTGTAATACAAAAATACCACCATGAGTGTCAATTATTGCATCTATGTCACGAATCCAGTCCGTGGTTTTCTGTCCGATTGTCACCAAAGGTCGCCCTTCATTTATATTGGCCCCCACCTGCTTACTTGAGTAGCCTACTCTTCTTTCTTGTCCTCTATAAACTTGTTTGCTATTTGCCCGACCCTTGCCTGTGTTGACCATGTTTAAGAATAAAGCTTTGCAAATCGGTTACTCTGTAACAATCTACATAGCCAAATGCTTTTTGTGAGTCTTTTGTGTATTTATGTATGTATGTATGTATGTACAGTATGTATGTATGTATGTAGGCTATGTATGTCGTGGTGGAGGAGGGGGGTATAATGTGGGAAAAATGTGTAGGGTCATTAATAAATTGTTACTTAGCAACCATATACCAAAATATAATACATGATAACCAGCAGTGGGGAAATCTGACCCTCGGGGTAAAGTGCAGAGTTTAGCTTCGACTCTAATTAGACACACACCTACATTTAATTTTAAAGTAATCCTGTAGACCTCGGGTAGGTTATTCAGGTGCATTTGATCTGGGTTGAAGCCAGAGTTCCCCACTGAGTGAAATATTGCAGCTTATATGCATAGCAAACCTAAAATCCCCCATAAATTACATTTGTGGCAGTTTTAGAATAAATATTTCCCTATATCATTGTGTTAAAATCAACTGTTAATCCAAATTTTAAAGTTGCTATTTAAGAAACTTCTTCCCAGGGGCCATGCCCCTGGACCCTCCAAAGAGGTTTACATGCTTTTTACCTTTTTTTAACCTTTATAAGTTTGCATCTGTGTGACATTACTGTTTCATTTTGTTTTGCATTCTGGAGACCCACTGTTCAGCAATGTTTATTTCCAGCCTGCTTCAACACATCTGTGATATTCATTCATTCATTCATTCATTCATTCATCTATCCATTTATTTATGTATGTATGTATGTATGTATTTTTTTTTTTTTTTTTTGTGATCCTGAAAACCTTTCTAATGCGATGCTAATTGACCTTGTTTTTTTGTTGTTGTTGTTGTTGGTTTTTTTTTTTTTTTTTTTTTTTTTTTGTCTGACATTATCAACTGAGTGAAGTAAAACATGCATGTTCTCTTTTGTTGGAGAACAGGTTTATAAATGCTTCCCATAACGAGTTCCTTTTTCCAAAAGATTCAAATGACTCAAACTCGTAGCACTTTTAGAGAAAGAGTAGCATTTACAGCGAACCACACTGTGCATATATTTAATTAGAAAATGCAACCTTTGATTTCATAATCACACATTGCAATCCTAACTTAAACATGTAATTTATATCAATAAATCTTTGTTCAAATGTGAGGGAGAGATTTTCTCATAAAGATGCTGCTGAAATAACTTCTTACTCGCTCATGATTGTACTGAGGAATCACTACTAGATGGATGTTTTGTATTCATAATGGTGCAATCATATCCATTTTTATTTATTTACCTCATCTCTCCATGTAATGGTGTTCAGTGCCTTGACTCTGGCAACTGTAATTTATCCCCTTCTGATAAACCTGCCATTTCCCTTGAATTACACAGAATTATTCCCAAAAGTGAACCTCACTCACAAAGACAAATGCTTGGTAGGAAGGTACATGTCACTGCAGCTATCCTTTAGTAGACAGGAAGAGTGAGCTGTTGGTGAGGCGCCAAACATGCATTAGTAAAAGCCTCTATCTTTTTTTGTTTGGTTTTGAATAATTGTAGCTCTCTCTTGGCTCACTTGGCAGCATTTTCTTTCACCTTTGTTGTTTCATCTGATGAATTGGCTCAGACATAGAGCAGATTATTCTATCAGCCGTCGTGACATTCTCTGGCAAACTTAGTGTGAAATCCAATGCAATAAAGGCTGCTTCTGTAACTAAGGTGAGCGATGTTGCCCCACTGATAGCAATCAAGAATATTTTATGGCACATTTTCCATGCACAAATGGGTGAGGAAATTGGTTTCGTCCTACAGTTGTGTTAAGGTGAATCACATTTTCCTGGCTCTGTCTGCCAGGTGAGAGGTTGTCTTTGGGAATCATCAATTTCCAGTGCCTTCACGAGGGAGAGAAAACCCTAGGCAGAGAAAAAGACTGCCAGCAAATGCATCTATATCAGTTGCGGATGAGCAGCGTGAGTGAGCCAAATGAATTAATGAAACACAGCGGTGTCTGTCTGTGGCTTTCATGGTATGTCTAAGGAATAAATGACTCCTCTAAAAGTTGTTTTTTTGACAAGTTTTTTTTTAAGCAAGCAAAATAAATAAATATATTTTTTTAATCATTCATTTTAATATTATTTGATTTGGCATTCATTTAGAATGAGAGAATTGGGTCACAATCTGAATACTTTTGCAGGTCTGTAAAATATTGTATTACATTATATTGTAGTGTATTATATTATATTATATTATATTATATTATATTTATTATATTATATTATATTATATTATATTAATTATATTATATTAATTATATTATATTATATTATATTATATTATTAATATTAATTATACTGCACATTATAATGCATTAATTATTGATGCATATGTTGAATCAAAAGTATCCCAGTCTCCCCTATACGTACAGTAGTTTATTTATTTTTTTATTATTTTTTTATTTTTTTCAAAGAGTGTGCTTGTGGGAAATGAAATTCAAGTAGTTGTGCCCTACAGTATACAGTAATAAATTGCAGTTCTGATTGGCTTTGATTGGATTGGATCAGGAGCTGGAAAGTCACAGCAGTACATCTGCAGAGGAAATGTAGGATAATTTTACCCTTGATTGGGAGAATCCTAGCCATAAAATATGTGGGTGATTGTAGTAGTACTTTTTTTTTTTTTTTTTTTTGTTAATGCTTTATTTTATATTTAGAAATATAACAATGCCGTAATACACTGTACTTCACTGTTTAAATTTAAGTCAACATTAAATATTATTTCCACAATGTCATTTCTGAACGAAACAGGACATTCTGTGAGTGGGATCATATCCACCAGCAATTGATTGAATGGTGAAATACATTAAATATTAATTCATTATTCATGCCATTTGAGGATCCATGCTTAAAGCAATACGAATAAGAGGATGTAGGGAAGCAAAAACCAGAAAAAAGGAAACAGATGGCATTTTGAGCATGTGTTATACACAAAGTAACACTGGTTTCCAGCTAACAGATGGTGGTTTAGGGGTTAGACATCAAACACGTGGATTCAAAGAAAGAAAAAAAAAAGAAAATAAAAGAAATCAATATATAATGTCAGAACATCAACAATCTGAGGTGCAAACCATTGTAATATAATAACAGATCTTGTAATAAAATCCCCTGCTGTTATACTCTTTAGAAGTGATATCCAGGATTAATTGGGGGAAAAAAAGGAAGTTGAACAAGAGAAAGTTTATTAAATTATTGATTCTGGAGACTGATGATATGTTGATTAATGTTCTTTGCTCTGCCGTTGCAGACAGATCCCATGTGATGTGGAAAGCAAAAGAAGAATCAAGTGAGCACAGGAATACAAAGAAGGGAAAGAAGAAGTGTTTTTTTTTTTTTTTTTTCTGAAAACTGCACAAATATATGGTGCCACCTTTACCTTCTTTAGTGTTCTGCTCTATAAATTATGAATGAACAATGCAACCACCACTCATCACAAGCTAAGACTGATGAGAGGTTCATGAAAACATTTTCAAGAGGAAAATGTTAAATATTGGAACCATAAAAGCAGGACTTTCAAATGCAGTGGTCTCAGTGTTAAGTTTGGTAACATTTCACAATAGGAATAAAAAAAAAAAAAATATATATATATATATATATATATATATATATATATATATATATATATATATATATATATATATATATATATATATATATATATATATATATATATATATATATATATAAACAAATAAAAAGCTTATAGAAATTTGTAAGAATTAGTGAACAGTACTTGGAAACTTTTTACAGTTTTATGAATACTGAGAATTTAATCATACTGCTTATTTCACGTTTTTGTGTATTATTGTATATAGTAAACATATTTGGACACAGGTTTTCCTCTGTAGTACTATGAAGATTATCTTATTTTGAGCAACTCTAATCCTACAAATAAACTGCAAAATCTTACTCTTGAAAAAAAAAAAAAAAACTCATTAAATAAATTTGAATATAATTAAAATAATTAATTTTAATTATGTATAAAACTCGCACACAATGTCATGTTGTGTCATTGCAATAATTAAGCAAATTATTATTATTATTATTATTTTGTTATTTATTTAGATGTTTGTTTGTTTGTTTGTTTGTTTTTTTTTGGGGGGGGGTATTTTATGGAAAAATATTGCTAGTTTCCATTGTTAGAAATGCATGAGGAATATTAATTTACAACAACTCATCAAGATGATTTGGTGTTACACAAGAAAACATTTCTAGAGCAATATACAGTAAAACATATACAGGTGTTCCATTGTAAAATTGAAAATATTAAATATTAATTTAGCTTTATTTCCATATGTCAGTTAGTTTGATGAATGGGAATAGTCTGCAGCTTTGGAGGGTCTTTTGAAGAGCAATACTATTCACTTCTGTCAACCAGAGCAATCAGACTGAGAGAGTGATTGCTTCCATGCTGGATTCCTAGTAAAGTGTGAGACCTGTCAAGTCTGAAGTACACTCATATTATTTCAGGATGCATTTGTTACTATTTCAGGGTCCCAGGGAAAAAAAAAAAAAAAAATGTCCAATTAACATGCAGCAGCATCTTGCCAATTGATTTTGCCATGCCGGTTGGGAACAAACGATATCACATGCTGGTAATGAGCTAGGGCTGGAAGAGGAAAAAGAAGACTAGATTCACACCCTCTTCACCTCTTGAACTCAGGTACATGGATTCATAGCAAATGTGAAGGCTCTCTCTGTCTAGTCTTTATCCTAATAAAAAGAGTTTGGCTATAAAGTTGGATTGGCAGGGCTTACATAAATACAAGCAGAAGGAGTTTGTATAAAACATGCCTTCAAAGCAAGAAAAATAGTTTGTTTGTAGAGGTTATTTTAGTCCTTGGCATTCTAGTGAACTTGTATTGAACTACACGAATGTCAACAAGAGTCAACAAAGGCTTTGCGTGTGAGATCACTTAAACAAGAAATAATTTGACCACACCTGTGTATGGTGTGTTATTGAAATTACTGATTCAATTTGATACAGTGATGTCAAATAGTGTATTTTTGTTTGTTTTGTCTTAATTAAAATCCACTCAGATGATTTAGATGATACCGCATGAAGCACATTTCATATGAGGGGATATTTTATTTATTTATTTATTTATTTAATATTAGTATTAATAATAATAATAATAATAATAATAATAATAATAATAGTAATAATAATAATAATAATAATAATAATAATAATAATAATTATTATTATTATTATTATTATTATTATTATTATTATTATTATTATTATTATTATTATTATTATTTAAATTAAGCAGGGTCCAACTTTGCTAAACAGGTAATACTACAGTGACTTTGCACAAGGCAATATGAAAAAACCTGACAATAGCTAAAACCTCTAATAAATCCAAAGAGCAATTACCCCCCCCCCCCCCCCCATATGTCACCATGCTTTAAAAAAAAAAAAAAAAACACAGTTAAATTATTCAGTTGTAAGAGCTTATGAGTATTTTCCCAGCCACAACACTGTATATAGTCTAAGCACAATGTGAATTTTATAGTGCTTACAACAGCTATTTTAAAATTTGCACTTCACAAAAGTTCACTGTGTCCACAGGAAGTCGACTAAATGGACAATTTTCAAACTCTACAGTACACAGTACACTAGTTTCACAGATCATAATGCCTCATATTGCATTTAATATGAGTGTACAAAAATATTTTGGGCTCATTTATGAAATGGGTCCCACTTTATATTAGGTGGCCTTAACTACTATGTACTTACATTTAACATAATAATTTGATACAATGCACTTTTTGTGTACATACATGTTTTTACATTGTACTTATATTTTTAAAAATACCTATATGTAGTTACATCTGTAATTAGTTTATGTAATTACATTTATAATTACACTGTTGACCCATCACTTACACCTTAACCCACCCTTAAACCTACCCAGACCACCAAACCTGTCCCTTACCTTACCCGTATCCCACCTCAATAGCAGCAAAAGTGTTTTGCAATACAGTATGAACACAATAAGTACATTGTATTTTTTTTTTTTTTTTGATGTAAGTACATAGTAGTTAAGGCCACCTAATATAAAGTGTGACCATGAAATGCGCCAATTTACACTACCAGTCCCTGACAACAGAGAAGATACCAATTCTAGCATTCTCTAGAGCCCGCCTCCATACCGTTATGCCCTATCCATAACACATGATATATGCATTGCTCAAAAACCACATGAATTCTGCATTGCATTACTAAAATGATTCTGGGCGGACTGTAGCATTATACATGCATGCATGCCTGAAGAGCGGGTGCTCAATGTAGAATATAAATCCCCCTCGGACTGGCTGCCTGCTTGCGTGACTATTTCTGTGACCTCGTGCTGCATGCACTAATAACTAAAACATGAGCTTTTGGTCGGGGGTCTGCTGGCTCGGGTGCCATGACGGACAGAGTGCTTTACCAACATGCTACTGACTCCATAGTCACCCATATCATTTGCCTCCTTAGAGGGAACAGTGACATGCACTCTTCTCCATCCCTCCAAGGACAGAGGTTTCATCTACACTCAGAATAGATCTTCACTGGACAGAATGAGAGTGAGCTGTAGGAACTGTTGGTGTGGACCCACTTTGATGTGTCGTGCAATATTTATGTGCTGTTTCTCCGTGCTGGGCAAATGGAATCTGACCTTGAGCCCTACTTACCTTGCCCAGTGTGGTGAAAATTTGTTTGTTTCCTATTATGCTGCAGTGGGGACGCAGTACCTTTAAAGTGATGAAAATGGACTTCGCTAAAATGTTTGAAGGAGACTACATACTACAGAAAGCAATAATGGAGCTTTTGGTGGATATGACTGCATAAGATGTGTTTTGAGAAAAATGCAGAAAAATTGGTGTTTGCAAGCAATTGGACATACCTTAAATTTGTATGTATTAATAGAGGTCTACAGTACATCAGGATGCATAACAGATTTTAAGTCTTAAGATCCTAATATACCCAGTTATTTTTCATTTTTTCTCTTAGGGGTAAACAGAAGTTTGGGTAACACTTTATTTCGATAGTCCACTTTAGACATTCTACTAACAGTAAGTAACTTTGCAACTACATGCCAACTAGCAGTCATTAGAGTATTAGTAGACTGTCTGCTTAATATCTTCTAACACTTTATTTTTATGGGTCCACAACATACAACATACTGAGTATGAGAAACTTTGCAAGTATATGTCAACTTATTCTACTAACCCTAAACCCACCCTACTGAGAGTTAGTTGAAAATTAATGAGAATTAGTTGACATGTAGTTACAAAGTTACTTATAGTTAGTAGAATGTCTAAACTGGACTATCAAAATAAAATGTAACCGAAGTTTGAAATACCTGAGTAGTGGTATACTGTTAGCGAACATCCCAACACAGTCTATGCTGCTGGGAGCAACATTTAGATGAATGTGTAAATATGTACTGTGCACTTTCCTGTTGATAACAAAATAAACACACAAAAATGACAGTGGTGAGAAAACAGTTAATAAAGCATCTGATCATAGCAATTTGGATAGCACTGAATTTTTGAAACTTTTTCCATAAATTTCACTCTGGAAAGCTGTTTCCAACTCCTGAAACAAACTTCAAGTGAACTTTTGGCCTGATTTTGTTCAAAATCACCTTATAGCATTGTGTTGTGATGCACCATAACATTGAAATCAAGATTTGCAGTTCTCCAATGCAGCATAAACTCTATCTTAACACAGTAAATCAACAAGCCCTAAAAGTGATCTCTTCAATGTAAACCACTCAAGCACTGTAAAGGTGTGAAGAAACAGGACAAGGTAGAATAACAACATCTAATGCAACAATTTTATTTTTATAATTTTATAATTTTTTTTTTTTTTTTTTTAATTTATTTCAATTTTTAGTCACAACACAACTAGGGTGGTGAAATGTATTTCTACAACTGCCACATGATGTTGTCATGGAATGGCAACTCAAATTAAAGGGGTCATATGATGCAATTTCAAGTTTTCCTTTCGCTTTGGAGTGTTACAAGCTGTTTGTGCATAGATAAGATCCCTGAAGTTGCAAAGACTAAAGTCTCAAAAGCAAAGAGATATTCTTTATAAAAGTTAAGACTCGACCACGCCCATCTAAAACGGCTAATTTAAACACGCCCCCACATGTCTACATCACTGTGTGGGAAGATTTGCAAAACACCCCCCAAATGTATAAGCAATGAAAGAAGTCAGAACTATTATTCTTGTAGTATTGTTGCTGCCGCCGGCGCCATGTCCTGGAGATGCTGTGTTTCATTGTGAAAGCTAAAGTACTTTGTTTGGGCTTCCAAAAGAGGACACAACTAGAAATCAGTGGTTAAGTTTGTGACACTGTCACACAGGACACATGTTTTAACCTGCTCAGTATATTATAATGATTTTAGGTATATTTGAGTTTTAGGTATATTTCATGTGACTGATCACATGACAGGAAATAGGAAGTGGGACAGCATAAAGGAGGACATTTTACAGAGGACTATTTCCTGAACCTGGAAGAGTAGCCTACAATGCTGGCTTTTAAAAAGGCTGTTTCTATAAAGTGGGGCAATTCCAACTTTGGAAGGACAGTCTGGTGCTTCTGACTCACAGCCTGTAAGTATGTTTTCTTATTTAAAGAATTTGCCACTGACTATTCAAATGTGAGTTTTGAGCAGTGTAGAGTAGTGCTTCTTGTTTGTCATTTCTCTGATCACAAATGCAGACATGGTAATGTTTACTATGTATACGTAAAAAGACAGTATAAGTCATTATAATCAGGAATTATGTCCCCACTGGATGCAACAAATGCCTCGTTTATAATGGGTTTTGTTGTTTTTGTGTCGTCGTGCTGGGACACAGTATCACAATATGGTAAAGGGCGTAACATTTTCGTCTCACGCTTGAGGTATTCGGCCAGTCACAACACACTGGATAGCTGGCCAATCAGAGCATGCCTCCCTTCTCAGGATGATGAGCTTTGCAAAAATCAACATGTTTCAGAAAGGTGGAACATAGAGGAGCAGCAATAATGTACAGTATGTGGAAAATAATGTATTTTTTGAACCTTAAACTGCATAAACACATTGCATTACACCAAATACACAAAACAATGTTATTTTTAGCAACATCATATAACCCCTTTAAGAGAACAGAAACAATAGAATTGCATTTTGAACTGAAGTGAAAAAATAAATAAATAAATAAAACAACGGATAGATAGACCACTACACCAGATCTCCTACAAACAATCTGAATTCCCTGTTTGTTTCAGGAGTGAGCCAATGATCTTCATGGTTTGATATTTAAACCACCAAAATTACTGTGTATGGCATAACATCTTTGGATTATTAACCTATTGTGATTTGCAGAGTCATGAGGTTGACCCATTTCCCAGATGGCCGAGTTCTGTGTCAGCCTGTACAGGGTGTCCCTGCAATATGTTCATTTCATTTTCACACAGACATTTATGTAGCATACACACACATTTTTTTTGTTCACAAATAGATGGTAAGCAATAATATAACTTGAAATGAATTGGCAATGGTTTATATGCAATTATATCATAAAAATGACCCTACACGAGGACCTAAATTTGCAATATTGCAAATTAAACTATACACAATGCAAACTAATTGTCACTTGTGAAGTTCAATTAAGGTGTTATTTAACCCCAGAAGACAACAATACCAAAACACAAAAAAGATAGAAAGAGAGGTTTAAAGTAAGAGGAAAGGAGGATGAGAGGGGGTCATGGTGGAGTGAGTGGGATAAGTCTTCCAGAGATTGATTTGTCAACTCATTGGCTTTCCCGCCTTCATCACTGTCAGCTTTACTACTTTTATCTCTCTGCCAAAACTCATTTCACACGTCTAAAGTCACATCTCTGCCACTCTATGTCTATATGAGAGAGAAAAAAGAAAGAAAGACTCAGAGTAATTGTGTCTCTTTACTCCCAACCTCTGACACCTCTACATTTGAACTTGCCCGTTCCATCACCCCGTCTTTTGATCTATCCTTCTGCAGTAGTCCAGGTTAACTCTGCTGGCTGAGATGCAAGTTTCTGCTGTTGATCCTGGATTAGCTTCAAGTCTACTCTGGCTCTGTATTAGTGCTCTGAAAGAGATACTGTTTTAGATTTGAGGGTGATGTAAGATGAAGGGTTCATTAAAACATGACTGAGTCACTGCTGAATTCAGATGCAATCTGAATGCAATTCAAAGAGTCACATGTCCATTTTTGGAAGTTTTTTTTTTTTTTTTTTCTCAGTTAAGATAAGAGCTATACAATGGCAAAAACAGGTCAAAGTTTAATATTTACATTCTAGTTATTTTATATTTGCTTAGAGTAAGAAATGGCAATTAGTTCCACATTTACCATGATTTTGACAAAAAGAAAAAAAAAAAAAAAGAACAGGTTCCTGTTTGGTTTTTGGTTCATAACAGTGTCTCATACTTAGAGTCTTTCTTAGGGACACCTGAGCATAAATTCATTATACAGTAGCATTCCGTGAGACTCAATATGTATTTTGATATTATTTAAATTATTCAAATATTTTTTTTTATTTTTATTTATTTATTTTTTTTATTTATGTTCGTTATTGCGGTGTGATTTTTTTTATTTTATTTTATTTTTTTAATTGTATTTTTTTTTTTTCTCATAACACATTAATACGGAGCCCCTAAAGGGACACTGGCAAAAAAAAAAAAAAAAAGAAGACTTCCGCGTGCGCACGAGAAACTATCACATGAGAAACTATCGCGTGGGAACGAGAAACTTTTTTGAGCTCAGGCATTACAGTTTCCGGATGCATCACTTCTGCTATCTTATAAAGAAGAAAACAAGAGCATGCATGTGCATGAATTAGCCTAATTGAGATAAGAACAGCTTTTTTCCTCAGGCTATATTCCACCTGAACAATACATAGCCTAACGTCTCAGGACTGTCCATCTGTACATAACTTCTCAAAACTTTTCATCTGTAAAATAGCACATTCATATGTTTTTCTATTTTCTCTATATGTTGTACATAACCTCCTAAAACATTTGCACATTCATAATACTATTTTATCTATATTTTTATTACCATAGTTATTGTTTTTTTTTTTTAAATGCATTGTCTATTCTGTTTATTATTAGCCTTATATTTTATTATATTACCTTAAATTATATGCATGACTACACTCTCTCTGTACTTTCTCCACTGGATGCTCCTGTCAACAAGATGAATTTATTGTGTTTCTGACATTTAAAATGTATTTTGAGGTCTAGAAGGATTGGTAGCTACAGTATAAAAGCTCAAATTTTAGATTTCGATATGGCAATAGCCTATTGTCCCACATAAAACTTTAAAAGCCAGTCAAATATGTATATAATTGAAAGTGATGATTTATTTTTGATAATTATTACTTTACTTCAGTTTGGTTTTCAATAACTGCTGTTAGTTTCGTTTAATTTTCGTTTTTTATTTCTTTGACATTTTTCTTTCTTTCTTGATAAATAAATGCCTTTGTTTTCGTTAAATACAGTTCCTGATACAACATATTTTACGATTTTCAAACCTATGCTGATGAAAACAATACGATCGCGCTGACTGACATTTGCAAAGCGAGTGCATAAGACGCACCTTTCCTTGAGTGTGCGATCTCTCTTATACAGTAGAGTACAATTATTGAGATAGTTTCTCGTGCCCACACGATAGTTTTCGTGCTCACGAGAAAGTCTTCTTTGTTTTATTTTTTTTTTGCCAATGTCCCTTTAGGGGCTCAGTACATTAATAACTAATTAAAGTAAAAAAATTAAAATAAAGGTCACACTTTATATTAGGAGGCCTTAACTACTATGTACTTACATCAAAAAATAAGTACAATGTAGTTATTGTGTTCATATTGTATTTCAAAACACTTGCTGCTATTGAGGTGGGATATGGGTAAGGTTAGGGACAGGTTATGTGGTGTGGGTAGGTTTAAGGGTGGGTTTAGGTGTAAGGGATGGGTCAACAGTGTAATTATAAATGTAATTACAGAAATTAATTATAGCTGTAACTACATAAAGGTATTATTAACAATATAAGTACAATGTAAGAACATGTATGTACACACTAACTGCATTGTACCAAATTATTAATTTAAATGTAAGTACACAGTAGTTAAGGCCACCTAATATAAAGTGGGACCAAAATAAATAATAATAATAATTCTGCATTGTGACATCCCTGCATAACACTAACAATGCAAAGGCCAGAGGTTAAATTTTCAAGGAGCATAGGCCTACACATTAATAAACTGTACATGCTGAATTCCATGGAGGTTGCTGCCAAATACAAACATGCTGATGGAGCTTTGATTAAAATGTAATGTTTTTACTTTAATGCCAAATGTTTTATTTGAAGTCACCACTGGTGATTTGTGTTGCTTTTGCTTAGGATGTCTGGATCTAGTACATTCTTCAGCTCAAGCTAAGTCAAAAGTGTGACATTTGTTAACACTATGGTGAGATGTAATGTAAAATAAATTAATTGACTGGATCCAAATTAGTCAATCTCTTCCAATCTATTAAATAAAAATAATCAGTTGTCAAAACCTATTTTAAATTGATGTCTATTTACAGATTTCACAACAGTGAAAAAGCTACTGATCATGCTTGATGAACATGAAAGTAGTGACATCTTGCAACACAAGATTTTTCTCATCTAAATACACACAAAATGCAACAATGTTAAGAGAGATTAAACGAACAAGTACCAACAAAGTCATGCTGAGTGCCTTCATAGTGCAAATGCACTGTAGACGTACAGAATGATTAGTTTTTTTTTTTTTTTTTTTTATAGGAATATTTGTTTTCCAAAACTATAAGTTCACGGTATAAACAGAGATGTTTTTACATCAAATTGTAGGTGGGGGGAGTGAATTTACAGCGCTCTCTCCACCCTCAATACCACAACTGAGGTGCCCTTGAGCTAGGCACCGAAACCCCAACTGCTCCCCGGGTGCCGCAGCATTGGCTGCCCACTGCTCTGGGTGTGTGTGTTGTTGACTGCTGTGTGTGTGCACTTAGAATGGGTTAAATGCAAAGCACAAATGCTGAGTATGGGTGACCATACTTGGCCACATGTCACTGTCACTTCACTAAATTTTAAAAAGCCTACTCACAATCCAGGCCTAGAGTAAGTTGTATAAAGGTAGGTGGTAAGTTGTTTAAAATATTACCAAAAAGGCACAACACATTTTTATTACAGTAAAAAAAAAAAAAAACTTGTGTACTTGTGTAAAAGTGTACCCTGGCCTCTTAATATAAATCATTCCCTGGACTGGGTAAGAGCTGAAAAGGTACACGAGACTAGCCATTATAACTTGAATATTTACTTAGAAAAAGAATGGGATGCTATTTCCTAAAATTTAGAGGTAGTTAAGTGTTAAGTATAAAGCCCAAAGTATACTTCACTTTTTTAAATGTACGAGAGGGAAAGCATAATCGCGTGACGCGATTCTCGGCATCAGAAATTAAAGCATTGAAGTTATTTTGCAGTAACCAGTTTTTTCACATGGTGGCAACACTGTCCCGGTCCGTTATTTCACAGCAGAAAACGGAACTAAAGCAACGGAACAACAACAACAACATAGCGAAGACTGCAACAACAGATACTCAGCCAAACGCTTGTGAGCGAGAGTGTATGAGACAGCTCAGCTTTGGTTTAAAAAGTTCAAAAATATTTGTTATTGGTCATAACTTAACAGGGAAAAATAGAGAAGACACTGGACATGGATGAAGCTTTCTAGAGCGCATGTGTCGACCGCCACGTTTGCGTACAACATCAAATGGAGTATACTTTGAAACTCTACACATTCGACTGTTCGCATACGCTAGTGTACACATACAAAAACAAAGTATACTTTGGGCTTAAGCCTACAAAATATCTTTTTGACAGTAATATTGCCCCAAAAGCAAAAACAGATGATGATCCAAGAACATATCATCAAGGTAAAATCATGGTAACCTAGAATCTTTTCTGTAAGTTAGTTTTCATGAAGTCTGACACTTTCAGGCAAACGAACTCCACTGCTCTGGGAAGTGAAGTGATCGCAATGATACACACAGTTGTCTTTGGAACAAAACATATAGAAATGAAATCCACAGACTGCTGTATAATGAAGTGTAAGCTCAAAGGGACTTCCTTTCCCAGATTCAAAGACAAATCTCTGCCATACCAGCTGTGTCTAGGAGCAGAAGCATCATGGGAGGTAGAGGTCTCTTTTGCAAAGTCCTATCCCTACTTGCCTGCTGGGAAATTCTTTCTATCTGCACCTCCCTCTTCGCATTCTGGAACTCATGGTCTTAGACAGCTAGTCAATACTATGGCTCAGAAACCCAGTTCATATTGTCTTTGTTTTCAGGAAGACTCCATAAAGAGCCAACTGGGAATTTATGTCACTTTGAGTTCTCTCCTGAGGTACCACAGCCGTCTCTGTTCAAATGAGCTTCCACCCACTGCATTTCAACACTTATCCCAGGAGTTGCACACCAGTACTGGAGAGTATGTGTGTGTGTATATTGGTGTGATGAATTCTGGCCCCGAATTCCACCTGGAATGGAAATCCTTTTATTATTACTATTATTGGGACAAATAGCAAAGAATAAATTTGAAAACTTTTCTTTCTGTTTCCGAGCCACCTTTATCCCCACATGGTTCATTTTTTCCAATATTATTTAACTTCACAATGTTAAATTGGTTCATAGTTCATTGGTATTGTCAAATTATGCAACTTTTATGTAGAATACTGGTTCTATTGTGTTTGAGGAATATGACGTAATAAAATCTGCACGTCACCAGGTATTACAGAATCCATCTGTTGTAACAAACTAAACACTCTTATATAATAATAATAATAATAATAATAATAATAATAAAGGAAGGGAATAACTTTGATGTGTTCCATGCCAACTCCTTATTTCAACAAAAAAAAAAAAAAAAAAGTATATATATATATATATATATATATATATATATATATATATATATATGTATGTGTGTGTGTGTGTGTGTGTGTGTGTGTGTGTGTTATCAGCTATTAGTTTTGATAGTTGCTAGTAATGTGATGGGTATCTGTATTGCAGTTTGTTTTGGTAAGAAATTGCATGCATGTTCATGAATGAAAATTAAAATTTTTAGTGACTACTCTGCCACATCAAATTCACCATTAAAGATGCATGTTTGCTTTGCATTCCCTGAAGATAGCTTCATTTAATTAACATGAGCATCTCTGGATTTCATTACTTGATCTTAAAATCAAACACATGATATTCCCAAAGGTGTCTGGATATGATGATTTATGAAAGGTTTTGTATGAATAGCCAATATGAAGTATTTCAACATGAAAACCTTATGTTTGAGTCTGATAAGAAACCAACATCCTGCAGGGAATAATGGACTCAGAAGCATGATCTTTATTTGTTGACACCTGAGGTTTTCTTTTGTATGAGTACGGGTCTCTTCCAAATACAAATATATACTGAGCTGATGGGCAACACGCCAAAACAAGACCAGCTGGGCAAAAGGCCAAAGAGAAATGCCCAAAATCATCATGATCCTCCTCATACAGTCAAAACATTGCTCAAACTAAGTAAGATATATGTTTTTTCTTATTATTTTCTTTGGTAACCAGTACTCACATTTATCACAAACGGAAAAGCTGCTATATACACTCCAGACACAAATGCTATCAATATGACCAAAGTTTTGGCTACAAAGTACATTGATTTGTAGAGTCCATCTTGGTTTTTACGTATGATCCCACTGGGGTCTTATTGTACAATATGGCATGGTGCAGTTTACCGCTGCAAACATGGAAGATCATGTACAGTAAATATACCATTACAGCATTTTCCCCCTCCACAAGTAATTCAAAAGTAGCTGTGAATTCTGACGAAAAAATATTAGAACATATTTTATTAAAAATATTGTTGGAAATCTTTCAACAACAATTTTGATAAAATGTGTACCTATTAAGTATTTATCAATATTTCGTGTCACTCGGGAAAGTTAGTAGTAAAACTGAATCAAGAACAACTGAATGCCCCAGAGCAAAGATGATATATTTCAAACTGCATTATTTCGTAGGGTCATGTCTCAGCCAAGCAACTGTCTTTGAGATGAATGGAAATGCCAACAGATAGCTTTTTCTTGACTCAAGAGATCAAAGTCATCCATCGCTGAAACAAATCTCAGTTTGCTCACAAACAAAGTGCTCCAGTTTCTTCAGTTCATTTACAATCAAAATGCCTCATTCGTCCAGTTTGTTCACAAATTACATGTCTTGTTCAGTGCCACTCCACTTGCTCATTTATGCATTCAGACTCACATCACCAACTCGCTCTGTGCAAGGGTATATTTGTTCAATGATACGCTCTGTCACAGCCCACACTATAAGTCTATTTGCTTAGTCTCTGATTTGTTCGCACTACAGTCTTTACTACACACGAGTCAGTGCATGGAAGTGAACAAGAATAACTTATTCACTTAAAACACTGGTTTAAAACAATTAAAACAACACTAATAGATATTCAAACTGTGCAATGTGGTGTTGTGACACAGTGATTGATTCCCTATCTGTTAAAGGCCCTGTTCATTTAGATCTGTCTGTTCCAATCCCACAACAGCTTCCAGATGTGTTAATTGTTTCTCATTTGTGTGTAATGGATGGCAAGCTTCCTAAAAGTGGGCAGCACGCCTGGACTACGCAACAGGAAATTGTGTCACAAATGAATGCAGGTCCAGGCGCGGAAAATTTGCAGTCACAGGCTCACCCAGGTGTTTGAATTGGGATTTTGCAGAATTACAGACAAATAGTCAAGACTTGAATCATATTTAAATAAATGTAATCACATTTAATTGCAAGTTTTTGGGATTTATCATGGGAACGTGCAAATTAGAGAGTAGTTAGATATCAGTAGATACTGTATTTGTTGTGCTACTGTATGTGGAATTTGTATTTGCTGAAATGCTTCAGCAGACACCATCTGACAACGAGATTGAATTACACGTTGAAAAGATTGCCGTCAGCATGTTCGTTCTCAAACTTGATATTTTCATAGTGTGTCTTTCAAGGTTTCTTTGTTTGGTGCAACAGTATGCCTCCCTTGCAACACAACAGGAGGCCTATAACACATAGTTGTTGTTTTTATGACAGCTTTTTCAATACACACTTTTATTCTTGACTACTTTCTTTTCTGCCTTCTGTTTATTGAATTGCATTGTAACTTTTGAAAACTGGGCCTTGGAATAACTTCTAGAAGTGAGAAACCCCAAGAGAGGGACGTCAATGAGCCGGATGCGTCATTGTAACCACAGAAGTGTGACACAATAGCCTTGCTTTCAAGAAGACTATAGTCAACAATATTCTAAGATGCTTTTGACCAAAAATGTGTTCTAGACTGGCTTCAAAAATCTAAATAATTTTAGCATACACTATCAGCAGATCTACTTGTTTGAGATTTGCACATTATTTTGTTTATATTAATCTTTGTGAGAATATGGATAATTTATCTTTATGACTTGGTAATGTAGTGTCTTTCTCCAATGATGAGGTAACCTTTCCAACAATGGACCATGAAGAACTTGGCAGGTTCCTGCTGCCAGGTGTGCAATACAGATACTCATTTTTCATCTGTACCTGTTAAATGACCTCTATAGGGGACACTGCAGACAATAATTCATCAGGAAATTTGATTGGACACCCCATCAGAAAATGCCCAGACATCCATGATTAAAGCTCTGAAGCGATATTTAAAGGCCACTGAGGTTGACTAACTTTGGTTAAGGCTGTCATTCCAATATCTGTCATTACCCACCATGATGCAGGGAAGATTTGTCTTAATCTCTTTTAATCCAGATTTAATATCATTTCATTAGGTTGCTTATCAAATCATTCATTTGACAGAAGGATAGGCATAAACATTTCTTGAATAAATTCAGTATATGAATATTACATTGAGCACACACTTTTTCCACCTTTTTTTTCTTTTAATACAAAAATACAAAATATTATCTGCATAACAATTTGAATAAGAAGTTGAATTGAATAATTTACTTGAGTTTCAGAATGTCTTAGTATTTGGTTTACCCTTTTTGTTTTATGATATTGCTCAAGTTGCTATGTACTCCATATTTATGTGCAAAACCAGATCATCCAGCCCGATCTCACAGCAATTCATAAATATTTTACGAGGAGGCTAATTCGTATGAATTTGTATTACTTCACTCGTACAAATTCATATGATTTTTGGTAAATCGTACATATTTTACGAGTTGCACAATTCGTATGAATTTGTACAAATGACATACACCTAACTCCGCCCCTAAATTTACCCGTCACTGGGGTGTAGACAAATCATACAAAATTGTAAAAGTGAGGTCGTACGCATTCGTACAAATTAGCCACCTCGTAAAATACATACAAATTGGTCATGGGATAGCTTTGGATTATCCATGTAATTCAGCATGATTGAGAATGTTTCAAAAAGCATCTTAAATGTTTTAGTCAAAGCAAGGAAATGTATACACTTTTGCTGGTCATAGGGCTTATTTCCTACAATAATTCAAATTCCAATGGAAAAATCCAATTGGCTCATGTCAAGGGAATCAGTGTGATGCTAACTTCCATGTTGGCCTACAAAAATAGGTCATCCACGCAGCACGCTATTTCCCCATCGCGACCAAACCCATGGCATGCATTAGGGGGTCTATTAAAACTCAGGGGGCTCAGGAGAGGCACGAGAGATACTGCCTCTGACTGAACATTTAACAGAATACCTGAAAAGTACTTGTTTTGAGCACCAGCAAATCTGAAAACAAAGTTGGTATACAGCGTTGTATTTCTTGCATTCTATGCCAAAGACTGACAAGAGAAAGTAGCACAAGTTAAAATACTCCATAAAGAAGGCATATGTGTGCCCTTACCATTTTGTGGACAAACTCCCAAAACTTCACCCTAATTGGGAGCTAAATGTAGGATGTGAGTGACCATCTGTTTTCAGTGCTGTTAACCTCAGGCTGCTTCATGTCATCTACTTACTCATTAAACTTTGAAGCACTGACAAAAGACAGTCATTGTGACACTGTAAAGTGATGGAACTATGGAGCCATGTACTTTTTTAAACCATTTTAATAGGTTTAACATTACATTATTGGCTCAGCACACCGTGTGTGAGTGACTCTTATTTTAAACAACCAGGAGCACCGGGAAATTTAGCTTTGGGCTGATAATTCCACCATATTAATCGTTTGTACAGTATAGCTGTACTGCAGTGCAGGAGAAATACTCCAAATGTTCCAAAAGTGTGACAATATGGCATTTAAACCACACAGCATCATGCAACACTGATGGACTTGCTAGTGTTGTGATAAACCAGTGAAAAACACCACAGGATGTGTTTGACCCAATTAAATGATCCTATTACACTCCTATTATGAGGGAATCTTAAAGGCTCTTAAAAAGATTGATATATCTTATTGGCACAAATAAATGCAGCACTATACAAATTAGATAATTAGCTAAATTAGTTCTTAATTTGCTTTACAGTATTTTATCTCAAAACCAGCGATGGTAATACTAATATTAATATTATTACTTTTTTTTTTTTTTTTTTTTTTTGCCTATATTCCCTATAGGCAGCGGTTATCTGTAATGATTTTGTAATCAGATGTGAAAAGCAGCCATATGTTCTCTTCAGCACACTGAATGTGGTTTAAAAAAAAAAAAAAACAGTGTCAGTGTTGCAAAGTTCTTCAGATTCAGAAAACAGTAATTTAAAGTATAGATACAACTTACATTTTAATTATAAAGCAGCTTCCAGTTCATCTCTGGCTTTAAAATATGACCACAGCAGTGATTGTTTCAGTATGGTTGGATCACGTTTTATAAAGGCAATTTACACTTTTTTTAATATTGAAGTATTTTCAAAACCAAATGCTTTGTTATGTTCTGTAAGTAGTATTTTATTGGACTTTTAATTAAAGCAACGTTTACTAGGTTTGGTGTCTGTACTTTTACTAAAGTATGGTAATATGTTTACTAATAATCATAATGCAAGGAGATGGTGAGTCTGTGTAACCATTATGACTATGGGCTGTCCTTAGAAAATCTGGATTAAGGCTATTTAACTACAGGGAAAGTGCATAATGTGGGCACAGCAAATTTGGATAGACTGGCAGGCAAGCCATTTTTTTATTTATTTTTTATTTTTATTTTTTTTTTCAGGGAAAAAATCTCAGGAAATTCAGTCATCAGTTCAGATAATCAGCAGAAGCATAACACACAATCACAAATTATGCTTGGCATCTTATATTGTGATATCATGTTGCCAAAGAAAAAGCACCTCACACAATTGCAGAAAGAATAATACTGCCCGCTGCTAGACAGAGTTAATATAGTTCTGGATGAAAAGACACCGGAAAAGCTAAAAAAATAATTCCTCCTAGCAACAATATGGTGTCATTGAGAATTGGGGATATCGCCTAGAATTTGGAAAAACAACTCACAGCGAGACTGAAATCAGCAAAGTGCTTTGATATTCAGCGGGACGAGAGCACTGACATTGCATCAAGCACCATGTTAATGGTTTATGCTCAGTACTTTTCGCTAAGTTAATTTTTTGAAGATCTTGTGTGCTTCCAATGCACCAGGTGAACATATTTGTAAAGAGTTAAATGTTTCCATGACAAAATGTAGTTTAGATTCAGCCAATTGCAAAGGCATCGCCAGCAACAGGGCAGCCAGCATCATTACCAAAAACAGCGGAGTTGTCAGAAGGATTAAGAATGCAGAAAAAAAGCAAAACATTATTTGGAATCACTGTTTTATTCATTATGAACTTTTCCATCAAAGTCCCACCCAAGCTTGATGTGATGAGGAGAGATATTGTAAAACTACATTGTGAACTACATTAAAATAAGTGCTCTTCATATCCAACATTTTAAGGCCTTGTGTGCTGGTTAGGCGACGTGTAAATGTAAAATAGATCTGCAAAGGTAGAGTGTACAAATTGAGGAATGAAATAGCCTACGTGCTTTCCTAAGTGAGAAACTGACACCTCTCACAAGCTCATTCAGTCATGAAAAATGGCTTTTAACCCTGTTTTATGTTGATAACATATTTGCTGTTCTGAATAAACTGAACCTAAAATTACAAAGTTGAACGAATTGTCAAATTCACAGTTTTAACCAATTTGCAACAAAGTAAAAAAAAACAACAACTATATAATTTATAAATCTGAACAGATTATAAAACACTAGGCATCATTCACTTGCCGACTTTGTAAATGGTTGCAAAGGAAATACTGGGCATCACACAGTAAATGACTAATGATCACACATTAACAGATTTTCAGGTCTTTCTAAACACAATAAACATAAACACGTGCCTTGTTGCTAGGAGACACAAGACAAACATTTTTGATATTCTCTGAATAGGTGGAATCACAGTCTGAAGCTGAAAAATCGGTATCCATCATACACTATACAGTTTTGTGCAAAGTCTGTTAACACAAATCTCCACACTGGCTATGACTTCTGGTAACTAGTGTGGACACGTCCATACCACAAAAATCTTTTCAAAAGTATTTCAGCCTTTACTGGTTATTATGTCTAGGCACCGATTATTTCATAACAAATCCTTAATAGCACTGTTAAGGAAGAGTTAAGTGGAACAGAAATCGCTAAATACCTTATGGATGGGTTTTTCTGTCAATCAGCACAGCAGTAATTTTTACGCTATTCTCAATTGTACTGTACATGAGTTGCTTCTTATTATCCCAAAAAGACCTCTGCAGCAAACCAGAGTAACATTAGTGAAGCAGCACATGGTTTTGTAAATCTCTCCAGCTCCACTGACTCACTCGCTGTAGTCTGCTATTCACTCCCCCGATCCAGGGCTTCTATTTGAAGTGAAAGCCTCCGGGATAACAGCAAACCAATTAATCTTTCCTATAATAGACCGAAGGCTCGTGGATTATTGTGCTGATTGGAAAGTTTGCTTCAGGAACTTAATTAGCTTTGCAGGTTTACCTGACGACCAAATCTCTTCTGACTTCTCAATTAATTTAATTCTTAATATAATTATCATACATTGTCCTCATTATCGATTGACTCCAGTTACATGAATGAATAGGGGGGTGTTCTCCGTAGCCCTTGTGATCCTGGTGCTATAATAACTTTTGTTATTAAAAGTAAATGTGATACATGAGACCCCATCTGCCTCCCACCTTTGTCTTGCAGCTCTAATTTACCAAAAGAAATTGTTGTGCAGGTTAGGAATGCATTTTACATGAGGCAGAGGCTGATGGGAATTAATTGAGCTTGACACATGGCGGATCTTTGTGACGTCTTATAAGTGAGTGGGCTGACTTCTTGTAATTGATTCCATCACGGGTGAACACGTATTCTCGACTCCAGCAGAGATAACAGCTGGTTCTGTATAGTCCAGCTCTTTTCTAGCTGGTAACTGACAGGCCCTGAAAACACTTGGGCCAATTTTTATCAAATTGCGGTTCATTCTTGATTGATTCCTGTTGGTCACATAAAAGCATTTCTTTGGGGGTAAATCATTATGTTATCTTATCCTGCTGTTCTGTGTATTGGACAATTTTGTCTCTGTTTTCCCTCTGAAGGACAGAGGTGCAGTTTACAGAGCTTGCGACGAGCATGCAAGCAAAAACAGCATCTAAAAACGTAACTTCTTGCTTCACTCTAAGGACTAAGTAAACCAATTAGCAGCAAGGACATGATAGAGATAGAGTATAACATAGTGTATAAGCACAGTACAGTATAACAGAGTTTTTACAGAACTAATTAACTAAATAAATAAATAGCTATAAATGCAATTAAGTGATGTAACATTTTGTCATGCTACACTGCAACGTGTGGGGGAAAAATAGATTGTTGGAAAAAGCTACATTGTTTTGAACAGATAAGAGATTGGCAGTTGAAAGATGTTATTCAATTTTATACTCAGTGTTCCCAACACTGTTTTGTCTCTTTAGAAATGCTAGTTATGCTTCAGGTGGAATCAAGTGCTAGATCATCAGAAACAACAGTCTAATCTTCAGTACCACACTTTGATTTCCTCTTTAAAATACAAAGCAAAATCTTCTGTAATAAGCATATTACACACAAAAAAACACATACACTCCCACACCACCCACTGGATTACATTTTAAGCATATATAGGCCCTAAAGCACACTATTTTGCTTACAGCTCTCATTTCCACCAGAATCAGGGGATTTGTTGAGGACTGTGGGTAGGTCACAGTTGTAGGGGTAATCAAAGACATGCAAAGCCTTTGGGGAACTTCCTAAATTGTCCCTTAAATATGAATCGTGAGAACTGATGACTGTTAAAATGTTAACTAATGGCATTCCAAGTATTCATATACTTCAAAAACAACACAAAATGCAGCTTTCAGCAGAACATAGTTTTTTTTTTTTTTTTTTTTTTTTTTTTTTTTACAAATATGGTATATTTATCTGAAGTGCAAACATACTAAAGCAACTTGTTTATCACCCTCAGTAAGACATGGTGAGGACATGTATCTGACTGCTGGTTTCAAACACCTGCTTCAAAATTAGAATTAGAAATTAGAATATTTTTTGTAAATGTTCCAAAAATTCCAATATAATATTTTTTTTGTACTAACTACAGCTTCTGGCCATTGGTTAGAAACATAGTTTCATCTGGAAACAGATCATGCTTTTGGGCACAGTAAGGTAAAGTGCAGTACAGGCAGTAACATTGTACATTTTAGTGTGTCAACAATCAGCACCACTTTTGAAGAGTGCACATGTGCATAACTGCATAAACAATTAATTTAATTTATCCAATGATGCATTGTAGTACAGTTGTACCTAGAAGTTTCTAGTGAGTCTGAAGACGTTGATTAGCTAGGTTCAGGTGTGTTTAGGGTTGCAGCAAAACTCTACACGACAGTGACCTTCCGGGAACAGGTTTGGACTAATGCCCTCTAATGCTGTATCTTTTTCTGAATAACTCTATTACTTTACCAAAGACTAAACTTGTGCTCAAATGAAAGTTATGTTTTCTTTACTGTCAGGCTACAAAAAAAAAAAAATGCTTTTAAACTTATATTTTTACTATATTGCAAGTGTTCTAAACACAGTACCTGAACAGTTTGATAACCTGCCATGTTGCCGTGTATTCTTAGTGTATATAAACTAGAAAATTAGGTTGAGGGAGCTTGAGAATTATTGGTTTTCAGGTTCTTTACTATTTGTATTCTACTACAATCACCAGTTTGCAGTCCTTTTCCCTGCAGCTCTCCCAGTGCTGAGTAATGCATTCGGCCTTTAAATGTGAGAAGTTACTGACAGACGTTTGAGCACACTTTTAGCAAAGATTTTTATTGCGAAACTGAAAAAGCTAAATTATTCTTCAAAAATCACACATCAAAGATTGTTGCAAACTCAGTGAAGAACTGTGTTCTAAAGTCTTTTTACTTTTCACCGAGGGATCTCTGAATTGCCCAAAGCTATTGGAACAGCGTGGCATCAGAGAAGAGGGGGAAACAAAATAAGACTGCTGTCTCTTTATATACTGTTTTATTTTTCTGTTTCCTTCAAAACTCAGGAGAGTGAGATGTTCACATTACCACTACAGGCATTACTTATACAATGCCTATATGTAAGTATAACTTCTCTCATGGAAAGTTTTAGGCACGGAAAGTCATGCCATTTAAAATAAATGAGCCATTCATCTTATATGACATCTAGAGGACAATTTTAATTCAAAGCAAAATAAGATCGACTAGCACAATGATGACAGAATCTCAACCCCCAACCCATATATAAAGGAGTTATTTAATATGAATCACTTTTGCTCATATTACTCATGAGCTGATTACTGACCAGTAATGGCATGCTTGACAATGGCATGCTAACCTCTGATGTAAGTGTCTTGGATTGTTTTTGTGCTGTTCTCTTGTTCATCAGGTGGACACATATCTCCGTAATAAGTTCAGAATAAATATCTAACCCAAATATGAGCAACAGTATCACCCTAGCAAGTAGCAATAATTAAAAATAGAAAAAAAAAAAAAAAAATCATTATGGTGTGTCAACAACTCCTTCTGGTCTACAAACTACACTTCACAATCAAACACATGTTATGTGATGCAGGAAATAATGTAAGATCATGTGTGTGACAGGAGTCTCAAACAAGTTTGCAAGAAGCTTGCCATACAAGTTGCAGCAAAATAGAAGAAAAGGGGGGAAAAAAGAATATGAAGGAGAGATGGTTGCTTGTAGGAGCCATTTTTCTTGCAGATCTATGACTCCACCACCTGTACTTTCCCTTGCCCTGTATTGTGCTCTCTCATTGGCTGTATAGGTCATCGCTGATCTCATTTTCAGTCAAAATACATTTCACACTGCAGGACTGTGGGTTGCTGACAGGTCCAGATATTTAGCATGCTAAATATCTCACAGGAATGGGCGAAGCATTGGCGCTTACCTTAGATCGTGTCTTTGACAATCTGCCTCTGATTTTGGGCATTTGTCGGCGATTTTCACAAAACTGTCGGAGAGTGAAAATCACGGCTAAAATCGTGCAGTGTGTGCCTGGCATTAGTGGGCCATGTCACAGCGAAAAGGTCCCTGGTTTGAGGTCTTTTTGTGTAGAGTTGGCATGTTGACATGCTGCTCCTCTGGTTTCCCTCACAATCTAAAGACGTGTCTGTTTATATTGTTGTGATGAACTGGCTAGCCATCCAACGTGCTTCCTTACCTATGTTCCCAGCACAAGATTAAAAAAAAATGGAGCTGAAATGTGAAAATAGGAATAAATATTTAGAGCTTACCTCAATGTGATATTTCTTCTTTCTTCTTCTGATAGGCCTATTGGTGTCAGAGTTACGATTTTCTCTCTCCTCTCTGGACCAGCAATCAATAATAACATAATATCGATTGGTTAATAATGTAATTCTGAGAAGCACCATGCAAGAGGTATGAAAAAAAAACCTGATTAACATTTCCAGTCACACTAACAAGATGATCAATAAATGTAATTGGAAACAGGAATTTGACTTAAGAGTTACTGATGTAAAGTAATACGATCGCTTACAGCATTAATATTGGTGGGAATTTGCCTAGTGGCAACTGAATAATGAGATCGAAGAAACACTTCTTATGATTACAGATGTGGTCATGGATTGTTCATCCTCTTCCTCACTGTTTATTACATTCATTTATGACCTTGCCCATGCTAAAGTGTGCACCCTAACATAGCCATATGCTATGTCTTGTTAGTTTTGCCTAAGATCCTCAAGGAATGGACAGTCGATCACTGTCCCAAGCATCAGAAAAAGTGTCATGATGCGAACAAAATAACTGATCCCTTTTACAGATCGGCCTGATAACTCAGGAGAGTTAATCAATACTGGTCAAAACAGGGCAGAGGGAAAGTCTATTTGTATGCATGGACTCATTAAATCTGACTTGATTGCATCTAAGCTGCAACTGCCAGACCCACAAAGAGAACTGTAATCAATAAATAAACACTACTCGACCAAGACTGGCCTCAGATAGTAGATTACAGATGGAGTCCAAAATCTTGAAGTAAACAGGACACAGAGGGATAGAGGGCTTAAAATAGAATAGATTTAATACACTCATTTGAATAATCTTTAGAGCCGTTTTCAGGAAGGCTGGAGACGCTCCCATCAACCCAGGGTTTTTGAGCTAAGAGGATAACACATGTGGTGGTAGGAGGGAAGTATAATTGGTCTCACTAACTCAAAATGAGCTTTGGTGTGCAGTGGTGGGGTGCGTTCCTGAGACTCGTATATTGAATCCCCATTACGATGGCTCACATGACTTAGGTGACTAATTGAATCCCTAGCCCTCTCAAGTATTTCTGCGCTTCCTATTGTAGAGTACTTGAAGATGATGTGCCCATTTTTTTTTTCAACACTGAAGTATGCATCTCTGCTTAATATGAAGAAATAACTCAGTAAACCATTCATAAGTTTATTTCTCTGAAAGAAATGTGAGTCTGTGCGTGAGTCTTGTTTGACCAGGTCAGTTGGTTCTAGCAATGATTTGAGTTTGGAGTGGGACTGGACTATATGAATATTTTCTGTCTTCGAATATACAGTGGGTCAGATGACTAGAATGACAGAACATAAACTTTTTTATAAAACACAAGCTGTAAAATACCCAACTGACCTATCTGTACTGCTTTTGCCCAGATTCTGACGTGTTCATCAAATGGACAACATCCCATTAAGTCATGGAAGAGGAATTATCTCAGCTAATTTTGTACTGTAGGTTACAGAACTGTGCTGACATGCATGTGTTCATCATATTCATACTACTCACATGCTTACGGAATGTATTTTATTTATAGTCAAGAAGTATGTCGCAAGCAGTACATACTCTGAAAGAACATTATTTCAGAAGGAAGCACTGGTATCAGCAACTGGGGACAATCCCGCGACCCATTTTCAAACCACAAGGGAAAATCAAGGGATTTGTTTCTCTCTCTCACTCTACTTTTTGTCCCTACAGGTACAAATCTTTTTTTTTTTTTTCTCCCTGACAAGATGATTTCATCAGGTTTTGCTATTTTTGTTTAAAATACATTTTCATATGATAGTCCCACAAGAACAGCAAAACCTGCACACACAGATGAAACCTCATATGTGAACTCTGCTCAGGCAGCAAATACAGAGTTAAAATAGCACTTCTCACGTCAAGTGCATAAGAAACTTGATTCCAATAAACTTGAATCTAACAGCATTTTTCTAAGCTAATGACACAATACTCTAATAAGCATAATATACATTGCATGCACAAACATTGGCTAAATCTTAGAGGGCAGCAAAATAAATGTCTAAAAAGACAGACGGGATTCCCGAAAACTAGACATGTTATACAGAAATAGACCTGTATACCAGTGTAAAGAAAAATAAATGATTTATTCTTAAATAAATAAACTTCTTTCTGTCAAACCTATACGCTAGGTGGCATTTGAAAGCTCTGACTGTCATGACAAAATGTACAGTGTCCAGGAGATGTTTGAATAGCAGCGGATCAATGAATTTAATCTCATCCACTCGCCGGATAGAGGTTAATTTCACAGTCACCACAAATGTAATCACATGTCACTCTCTGGAGATTTCACCTGTACAATAATATTACCTTTAATATAATATCAGTCCATCTTAATTGGATCTGACATCCTCTACGCATATCAAAATGCAATATTTGCTCAATATGTATAAAAAAGTGTAGGCACACAACATTATTTATACTCTCATCTTTCAGGACTTACCATAGACTCAAAGCATAGTTTCAGTAAAGCAGACTGTGATTAGCCCAATAGACTGTATTGTGTTGTGACAATCTTTGCACTATTTATTCGTTAAAGTACTGAATTGCACCAAGAGTAGCCAAAAAGAGCCTACATGGATAATTTATAAATTATTTCGTGCAATTCTAATGCAGGTTTCCTACGTAGTCTTAAAGTAATCACAACTGCTTTGTTATGATACTTCTCTACGTTTACAATGCTTTCCTGCTTGTTTCTTCCTTATGTGTATGTTAGAGCAAAAGAGGTTATGTCATGATTTCACCACCATGAAATAAATCAGTGCTGAGTAAAAACAAAGTATTTGATGTGTCTATGTAGTAAAACAGTTTTATATGTTTTTAAAACGTTATGTTCAGAGACTACTATTTGCTTACTACAGCTCAAGCAGAAAATTGCTCATGGTAACTAAGTATAAACATAAAAATGGTGTCTTATATAAATTATTTACAATTATTTACAACTGAACCAATTATAGACCACATATTGACCTATATACTGTATAATATATAATATATGTGTGTGTGTAATAGGGTGGAAGTAGTATTGGTAGTGGCTCTATATTAAGCTTGTTTAGGACTACAAATGAGTTGGACTACAAATCCCATGAGTCTAGTTATTATAAATAGTTACTATAAAGAGGACATCAAATTTTTTGGTCTTCCTCTTTGTGACACCATGTGCTAAGCAGGAGAAGATGTGTGATAGCTGAAATGATTAGTTGCCTTGTGAGCAGTATGGAAGTAATTTGTGGAGGTAAGCGTTGTGACTCTCATTGTTATAGTAAGTGTGTTTAGCTTTAATGTGTTTGTTTGTTTGTTTGTTTTTATTTTTATTTTTTTAGTGTGTTTACTGGATATAGACTGATGGGTGCCTGATGGGTGTACTGATTTTAATTGAAATATTGGAGTATTTGAAATTTGTTTTTTAAGCTTTTTTATTGTAAGTTGTGTGTTATGTTTTATTGTGTTAAGTGTTTTTTTTTTTTTTTTTTTTTTTTTTTATTCCAATATTTTAAAGGGGCAATTATGAATTGTATTTTCTTTGTTTTTACAGATGATGCATGATTGCCGTTTACTTTTATTGAAAATATTGGTGGCTTTATGTTGGGTCTCAAGATACGACTTTAAATGTTACATTGTGATGAAGTGGCTTGAATTTATTTTGAGGTTGTTTCAATGTTATGTTTTGTTTTGTTTTGTTTATTTGTTTTATTTAAACCAACAAACAACATTGGGGTTCCCATTTTCTTAAACACATGGTTAACTCTGTTAAGTTGAGGGGCAGCAATTTGTAGTGGTTTGAGTTAAGTGAGTGTTGGGTCTTGACACTTGCAGTGATATTTGGTTTTGTGCTGTGATTGAGTGTATATTCTTTTTGACAGAGGAATTGCCAATATATATATATATATATATATATATATATATATATATATATATATATATATATATATATATATATATATATATTGTATTTTTAAAGGACTTTTTCTTTTTTCTTTTTTTTGGCTTAAAGTGTACCAGTATCTTTGATATTCCTAATTTGAAAGTAACAGCACAACCTGAAAAGACATTCAGCCACTAATTTAATTAGAATCACTTTGTAACTTGCTTTTTAGATGATCGCTACAAACCTACCAAGAATGTTCAAGTCTTGTCAACAAGTTTTCTGTGATTAGTTCTGCAGAACATCAGTATAAATAGACACACAAGCCTTTTCCTGTAGGGAATGTTGTAAACACCCACATACGATCCCTGTGGCCCTGACATGCAGCAGTTCTCAGATGCTGGCTGGTTTTTACATGAGATAATTAGTTTGAATTTACCACAGTTCTCACTTGATGTGTGTAAAGCCCGTTTGGACATGGAATGGGCAGACATTAATGGAAACTCTTTGCCCTAGGGAAAAGTTTAACTTTCTCTTCTATTCATTCTGTTACAATGATAATAAGATTCTTGGTCCACGTGATTGATGTTTTTTCTATCTCCGTGGTTAAATACACAAACACAATGCAGTGATTGCGTGTAGAAGAAGTGTCAATAGAATTACAGAAATATGTATGATGTTGGAGACTAAATAAAACTGCTAGAAACTCTATATAAAAGTGCTATATTCCAAATGGGTTAATGGTATGTTTTTTTGTTTGTTTGTTTGTTTGTTTGTTTGTTTGTTTGTTTAGGAATAATGTTCTACTTTCTCCTTATCACTTTACCATGATTGTGTTGTCTCGATTTTATTGGTCATATGGTAATTGATAGTAGTTTGGAATTATGACATGGAATTATCATATAGGTAGTCCTAAACAAATATGTGAACACTATAAATCAAGATAAAATCACGTAAATCTCTATACATATGACACTGATTTCAGGGCACCGATTATTTAAAGCAGAGAGCACATAATTTATTTTGACAGAATGAGTAATTTAAACTTAATGCCAGAGAATGCCTTTCATTCTGCTAATCAAAATTCGAAAGGCTTAGTAATTTAGCTTTTTTTCCCAGCATACTTAGCCACAGGCCATTTCACAAACATGCTATCTTGCATTTAAGGTCCTTTGAGAGGTATTCCTTTTTATTAACAATCCAGTTTGGTTTCTTGGAGGAGCACCAGTGAGGCCACACATGCAGACAGAAGCTACAGCGCATATGCTCAGGGTGCTATGCAGAACAGAGCAGCTGCATTTAGTCAAATAAATGAGTATTCCTTTGCATTCTTGTTGTTAAGGTCTTTGAAAACTAGGGAGATACAAAAGAAACAGATGTCCTGTTTAACCTGTGTCTTCAGGGATTGTGTTATGCAATTAATAAAATAATAAATAAGAAGAAGAAGAAGCTCAAACTGCACAGTTTATTTGTACACATTGTCCACACTAGTGATGCATTCACTAAATAAAGAGATGTTTTTGAGATGCATGAGTATTGTTTTAATCTACATTCAGCATATAATAAAATCTGAAAATAAAATTCATAATATATATCCATGTGCAAGATGTTCTTAAACCCTTATACTTTTGTGCTTGCTGCACTGGAAGTAATTATATCATTTTTTTTTTTTTAGTAATGTACTGGCTTATTCATACTTTCATTGTTAGTAGTCGTGCACATAAAATATTTCTCTGTTCATCTGTGTCAGATATTGTCCTTGCTGGTAATGATGATGTTTTCTGAGCATAAATTCCAATTTCAAGGTAATTTCCTCAGGTTAGGTTTGTTGCTTAGCAGTTGATTCCGTTGACGAGTAGATAATTTCAATGCCTTGTAATTTATTTTGATGTGTTATAATAGTGATTTTCCCATTAGTTCACTGAAGCTTCACAATTATTCAGTGGTTTTCAAGTGGAGCACAGTGTCTAAGAAACTGTTGTAGGCTACACTGTCTCCATGGAAACACTAAGAGGGCATTTTTTCATCCCCAATGATTCGAGACGATAGTTTTGACATAAGATATCTTGGCAGGTGTCCGTGTTTCTCTGATGAAAAATGCTAATTAACAACACAGTGAAGGTGTAAAGGCTGTAAGGGCTGAACGAACTCTGAACCACAGTTCAGATTTCACAGACCCCTGGATAACACCTGCAATCAATCTGTCTCCAGGCAAATGGCAAACGGAAGAAGAGTGTGTGTGTTTGTGTGTATCTGTATATGTATTTAGAGTGAGTATGCATATGAAAATTCATTTGTTTGTGACTTCATTTGTTTTAAAGCTGCAGAAATATTGGAAAACATTAAGATGTTTGGAAAACATTAAGATACCTTCATATGTCTAGATCCAAGTAATTGGAGCTTCACTACGGTACTACAGAGTTATAACTAAGCTACTAAAACCTAGGAACATGCATACAACACAGGAATACACTATATACATTTTGGAACAGTTTGATTGTGGATAAATGGAGCCAATGTCCTTTCCTATGTGTATTGTGGCTTTTGAGTGTGTCTGGGCTACGGGTAGTGGCTCCTCGTGGGGATGGGGGAATCGTTCCTTCCCCCCTGGAATCTCTTTAAAGCTCAAAGAGAAAGTTGACGACTGTCCTTGCTAGTGTTGGAGAAGATAGCAGAAGTGGACGTTAGACATGCATCTGTAATTTCATTACAACAAGGGAGGAGGGAAAGTTTACAATGCCTGAAACCTGATCGAACATCTTGATAGCATTCAAATGGCAAAGACTGAACCAACTTGTGCAATGCCACCATTAGCAACAACAAGGATATTAAACAGTACTTACGTATATTAAACAAGTACTTATGTTATATAGAGCATTACCATATGCATTTAAAGCACCCTACTGTCCTGCCACCAGATCAATCGCCCAGCTCTTCTTCTTAATGCACACAGCCATACATTAGTGCTACCTCTTTCTAATTAATGTCTGTATTTGATGCAAACAACATACCTTCCCAATCACCCGGAGGCAATCCAAATCACCAGCACCATCTGTGATATGATTTGCACTGATTTATTACAACATTTTAGAGTTTATAATGTCACTTGTATAATCCAATACAACAAAATATCCTTTTTGGCATGCTTTTCACCTAAAGTTGTCTCCCAGCTCATAGTGCACAGGTGCACAATAAGGTGAAAGAGACAATTGAATATGTGGTGGGACAAGCTGTCCTTTGTACAACTGACATCTGGACAAGAAAACGCTCCACAAATGCATATTTGCCCTTGAGAGGCCACTGTGCCATGCAGTCAGGGAGGCAGGTGCTGTAACATGACAGCACTTCTACAAATTGATTTGTTAACACGAGGGTCACATCCTGCCAACGTTCAGCAACATATTGATCAGATAGTATATTTCCCTATCAGATAGATTTGAGGGAGAATCTCAGTGGAGGATTGTGTGACTGATTATACCAGCAATATGATCAGGGCCATGACTAATCATTACCACATCCGCTGCATGGCACATTACTTAGTGGTAACAAGTTCATTGAAAGTTTGCCAGAGCTTATGTTATGTCATCTGCCTGAAAAAAAAAAAAGAGTATTTGGATTTATCCACAGACCCAACAAAGCCACAGCAAAGCCACCTACCTGATGTCCAAGAGCAGGAGGCCTATCACAGCATGCTGTAATCCAAGATGTTTCCACTTGGTCCAGTTCCATTATGCCAAATGTGGTTGCGGTATAGCATCCTCATTGCCCCTGGGACTGAAATTTTCCTGAAGGATCCCTGTTGCACTACCATTGGGAACTACTGGAGACTCAATGAAAATATAATGCGCTGTTTTGAAGTATCTTGAAGTATAACACAAAAGAAGATATTTTGAACAATGTTATGTCAACTGAAAAATAAAGTAAAAATACTTTTTAAATATTTTTTTTATTTTTTATTTTTTATTTATTTTTTTTATTTTTTAATAATACAGAAAATAAAGAATAATTGGGGAAAAAAAAAAAAAAAAACAAGTCACATGAGACCAGGGGCGTATTCCAGAAAGCAAGGTTAATTTACCATCTGCTAAACTCTCGGTTTACTAACCCAAACCTTACTTAATCAATCAATCATTCAATCCAGACTATGTTCCTGGTTAACTCACAAGACATTCTCAACAGAGCGACAAATCAATGAGTCACTATGGAAATGGACGCTAAGAAAAAGCATGCCATAGTAGTACTTTCTTCTTCTGTTCAAAGGCCATTTGCCTAATTGGTTCATATCGCCACCTAACTGGTGGTTGTGCAATCGTTTTTCCTTTTTTTCCGTTTAATCATTAATCCTTGAGAATAAGAATTATATTGTTGGTTTGATGCTAATTATTTAATAAGTCATATCAGATATGTATTTTTTATTATACATTACAGAAAATGCTGACTCATGATATATGAGATAATAATATAAAATTAAATAAATATATAATACATTAAAAATGACCTTGTTATAATAGTGTTTTATAATTTATACAGATAAGCACGTTCCTGCGTGAGGCATGCTGTCTGTTCGACCGAATCCAACTCCATACCAAGAAAAGAGATCCTCTGCGTCAGGGAGAGTTTGCTCTTTTTCCAGTTTACCCGAAGGCCCAACTGGCTGAGGTGCGAGAGCACCAAGTTCCTGTGTTCACACAACTGATCCTGGGACTGAGCTCGTCGAGGTAGTTGAGAATGCAAATGCCCTGCTCTCTCAGGGGAACAAGGGTCGCCTCCGCAACCTTCGTGAAGACACATGGCGACAGGGACAGCCAGAAGGGCAGAACCTTGTACTGATATGTACGTCCTTCGAACACAAACTGCAGGAATGGCCTGTGGCGCGGAAGGATTGACACATTGAAGTACGTGTCCTTCGGGTCGATTGCTGCAAACCAATCTCTGTGTTGGATGCACCTGAAGATGTGCGAAGATGTGCAGAAAGGTCTGGCTCACCCTCCAATGCAGCAATCGACATCTGATCATCGGGGGCAGGGCTAAAGGATACAAGTGGTACCCCACGAAAGAGTCCAACCTGTTTCCTGGGCAGCCCTAGATCTAGGCAGAGGCACGGGTACCCTGCCCCTCTGCAGGAAATGGAGCCTGGTCCACAACTCTGTGATGGTCATTTTTCTACAATGAGATTATGACTCGTCCACAAACACCGCCTCAGCGTGCTTTAACGCCCAGACATGTGAGGCAGTGATCATGACTATCACCCAGACGCCAGGTAACAAAAGCATCCAGAAACGCACGGGTGGATGGGCATCTTTTAAAGACATGTCTTTAAAAAGACTTCCACCTGTGAATGCTCTTTCAAAAATTACTCTTTTAGCGTGCTGAATTGCACAGGGGAGATGGCCGCCTGCAACAGGGGGCAGTGCAGCCTGATGCGTGCAACCCACTCGACACGGAAAGAACCACCGCCGCTGAACCGCTGTACCGCCAACACAGAGCTTCCCGAGAGCGTGCTTGAACTCCATGAGTTTTTTTTTTTAGATTACATGTAATAATGGTGTAAAAAATATACATTTTCTTGCACATACTAAACATTTTGCACCATAAGCCAGCCATATATTGTCAAGAGCCACATATATTAATTTTGTCTTGACCTGCTGACTTGCATGTTATGAATCACAAAGGGTCATAGTTTCAGCTATAAATCTTATTTACTGTTCTACTGTTCTAAGAAAAATTGAAACTGGAAACAGCAGAAATGGGCCTGAGGTGATTGAGTTGGTGCTTGTGACAGGAATATGTACCGAAAATCCAAGAAAACTAATCGAAGCAAAGAAGAGAGATATTTTTGAAACTGACTGGGATGTGTTCTTTTTAAACTGGAGGGTTTTGTCTGAGTATTTTCACAAGATTGAGCAGCAAAGATGAGCAGTAAAGCCGGGAACTGAACTAGTCAAAATGCTGCTCGAGGACGTGGATCAAAACGGTAAAATCAAAGACAGTAAAATCATGTCAGTTCGCTTTAATACACGGTTTAATATTGACTTTCAGGGTTTATTACAGGCTTTCAGCCTGTGTGTTTATTGGCGTGATGGTTTGGCCATAATAGTTTAACTTTGTCAGTGGGTGAAAAACATGAACAAATTGAACAAAATCTTAAATTTGTTCTTAAACAAGCTTTTCAAAAGAATTTGGGTTAACTGTATAAGCTGTATAAGCTGTATAAGTAAGGTATAGAGCTGCTTTGCTTTTTTCTGAACTGGTGTAATAAATTTTCATCTTTTATCTGTTGCCTGTGTTGTTACTGTTGTCATATTATGTGTGATTTTAATTAAAAAAAAACATTGTGGGTTCATTTAACCCAGTAGTAGGCCTATTGTCACGGTGAAAGAGACAAAAGGATTCAAGTGCGGTTCAATCAGTGCTTTATTGACTAACGTCAAGACAAACAATAGTAGTCCTCGGGAGGTTCGCTGACCGGGTAGCGCAGGGATCCAATGGGCAGCCTTATTTTAAGTAGCTTATGTCTGTGTAATTACTTTATAATTATGTAGTATAAAGCCTGCAACACATATGCAACAATCTTTTGGTTACATAAGTAGCTGTGTAACAGACTTGGTCTGTTACATATGTGTAACAGTAGCTGCCTATTACATCTACATAATTACAAACTGTAAGTACAGGCTGTTTAATAACTTAGTTACATGGTAAGTACATTTTGTTTCATGTAAGTACAACAGCTACTACTAAGTACTTAATTAGATAATTACTCTGTATTATGGACACCTTCAAATAAAGTGTTATTTATTTATTTTTTTTAACATTATAGTATAAATCCACTGAAATACAACTTTTTTTTTTTTTTTTTTTTTTCTGAAAACAGCTGGAAAGAGGTAAGTTTGCTTTAAGCTGCATTGAACCTTGATGGTATATCATGCTAAGTTATTTGGTGATAGTGGTGTTGGGAAGTTGCTGGTGACTCAATTGAGATTGACAGATAACCTTTCGTAAGATAAGTAGACTTGTGAATTATAAATCATAGCATAAACCCATTAGCTCATTTCACTTGATGTCCAATTTTTTTTTTTTGTTCAGTAATCTCCATCATGTATCCTTTAATCATTGAATATGTAACCCATGGTTTAAAAATACCTAGGCCTATAATAAAATACCGATATAAAATTATAAAAAGTATATCGTCTTTCTAAATCACTCCCAAACTGAAGGTTGTTGTTTAGCCCATATACCACATAATATTAGAATAGGTACACCTAAGTTTCAAAATACTTACAGAATAAATTATTTGTAACAGGCTGTTACCTCTTTATTCCCAAAACGTAGAGTATTGTTCCCTTATACCTACATAGAGGTACTGAATACATACACTATAATTACAAAAAAGTTACGCTGTAAATTCTGTTTACTTACACGGTAAATTGCTGGCTGTAAAGTGTTACTGAAAAATTCACCTTCGAAATTCACCACATCTTAGATGGCCTGCGTAAATTGGTGAATAAATAACAGAACATTTCTATTTTGGGTGAACTATCCTTTTAACTTTCTTTGGTGTGAACTTTAGGATTTGTAGCTTTGCAGATCATTTACATGAACCGACTATGATAAACATGACATAAACAACTATATCACTAAACACTAAAGAAAATGTAAATAAATAAATAAATAACAATATTAATTAATTAACAAGCATAGGTTCTTTTTAAACATCAATTATTTATTTGAAACCCAGTATCGGAATATGTATGGTGACTAATAAAGCTAGCCATGGTTGGCAAGTGCACAGCCATATAAGGGCTGATGAAATTAGACGTGTGCGTTTATTAAGATAATTACAGTAATCTGCATGAAGAGCATAGTGAGAACTCTATTGATTTATATGAATCAGAGTTTTGTTCTTTTGTTAACTGGTACACATTTCCATGTGACTTAACCTACATTTAAAAATAAACATGTAATTAAAACATTTGGTTTTGAAATTAAGAGAATCCTCAATGTACGGATTGAGGATCAAAATGCAGTTATTAAACCAATATTGAAAAGACACAATAACTGCAAGATGGCAAATAATTTAAAAAATCATCATACATTATCATGAATGTAAAAAACCTGACAAACAAAATTATAAATGTACAAAACCTGACACACACACACACACACACACACACCACCTATACTCTCATTCACTATTGCATACATAAATCCACTAATACAGTCCACTGAAGGAGTGAATGAAAACAAGTGAATTTGGACCCGTCAGATGCCATCTGCTTGCAAGACGGTGAGTGAATTGGGTGTGATGCAGCTAGTCATTCAATTTACATTAGCTGAACACTTGCTATCGAGATGCATTTTTGGACTGAATTAGTGCACTGGACAATTCTCACCATGGTTTCAGGCACCACTATACATGGCTGTTCCCTAAAATAGTGCACTACATAAGGGGGCAATTTCAGAAACTGCCTAAGCCTGCTATCCAACTCACTAAACATACATTTGCTAATTTCCCTAAAAAACTTTGAAAGAGCTAAGAACTCTCACCATTTTTGAGGTCCGTTCCACTTTAAGTAAGTTGAGGTTTCTGCTGACAGTATTTCTACAGTAACTTTTGAATTCATTCCAGCTTGCTTCTATCTAAGAAAAAAGGTGAGAGAGGCTACCTAAAAAGGCCAAATGAGAAAGAATAGCTATAATAATTGCTTTAGTTAACTTAAACTACTCTCCACAGACAGCTGTAATTTATAACAGCGTTATATTGAGATTTTACCCCATAATACTAGTTTATTTATATAGCATATTTCATACACAATGGTAATTCAAAGTGCTTTACATAAAAGGAAGTAAAATAATCATAAAAAAAAATTAAAATAATAACAATAATCACAACAATATAAAAGGGAACTTAAAAACTTTTAAAATGATTTAGGAATGGATTTAAAATGTATTAATACAGTTAAAAAAAATGATTATACATAAAATGCAGTGCAATCAGTTCGGACGTAGCACATTCAATTAATGCTCATTCAATGAATGTACAGCTAAAAAGATGAGTTTTGACTCTGCATTTAAATGTGCTTAATGTTAGGGTTAGGTTAGCATATCTGCAATGTATTTAGTCCCTATGCCATTGAGTGATTCATAAACAAGTAAAAGTACATTTAAATCAATCCTAAATGTAACTGGAAGCCAGTGTAAGGACCTGAGGACTGGTGTGATATGCTCAGATTTTCTGGTTAGAATCCTGGCAGCAGCGTTCTGGATGAGCTGCAGCAGTTTCTCCAAGTCTTGACTGGAAACAAAACATCTAATTCTTGCAATGTTTTTAAGATGACATTATGCCTGATTTAGTTACTGCTTTGACATGACTACTGAAACTAAGGTCTGTCTCCAGAATCACACTAAGATTATTGACTTGATATTTAGCTGTTTGACCCCTAGAGTCAATGTATGCATTCACCTTGAGAACTTCATCTTTGTTTCCAAATGCAATGACTTCATTTTCTCCTTGTTTAACTGAAGAAAGTTCTGGCACATCCAACTGTTAATTTCATCAATGCATTGGCAGAGGGAGTCAATGGGGCTGTAGTCATTTGGAGATAAGGCTAGGTAAATCTGGGTGTCATCTGCATAGCTGTGATAGGCAATTTTGTTCTTTCTCATTATTTGACTTAGTGGGAGCATATACAGGCTAAACAGGAGCGGTGCAAGAATTGAGCCTTGTAGGACTCCGCATGTCATAGATGTCCACTTAGACTGATGCTCTCCTATACTCACATAATAACATCTCTCTTCTAAGTATGACCTGAACCATTTGAGTACCATCTTTAATCTTGACATTTTACATTATTGACACTATTTTCCTATTTTGATATTGGAAAGTTGCTTTGACACAATCTGTATTGTTAAAAACGATATATAAATAAAGGTGACTTGACTTGACTTGACATCCCAGAAAGCCTGACACAGTTTTCTAGTCTCTCTAGAAGTATGTTATGATGTGTGAAATCCAGTGGAAATGCACCATTAAGCCTGTGTTATACTTTCCATGTGGGCAATCCAGACGTGTACACGGACAGCACAGACTCGGACTACTAGTATTTATACTAACGAAAGTGTACGCTGGTGGTCTGCTCCGTGGACGTGTTCCATACATTCGCAGTAGATTGGCTTGAACTGTAAACAAACATGTGAACAAACAATTGCCCAGAGTTATTGCATATCTGGCTGTCCTTATACTGTTTTATCGACAGATTGTACAGGTTCGAGTAGCAACAGGCTTCTTTACACAGCCTTGCACAGTTGGTGTTTTGTAGCCTACTGACTGTGCGTACTTGTCCGTGTGGTCACAAAAAATGAAAGGCACGTGGCGCACACCCTCCGATGACGATTTTTATGTCATGCAGACCCTGGTGGACCATAGAGGACTCACGCATGCAGAAAGTATAACACAGGCTTTAGAGCGGAGGTAATGTCACAATGTCTGGTTGGTGTGCCCATGTAAGGTTACCAGAGGGCACTGGTAGCCTTTCTTTATTGTTGTTTGTTTCTCTGGACTTCAGTTCCCATCACCCTTTGTTTTGACAATCAAGTCTCATTTCATTCAACTGTGTCACATTTACCTTGTTAACTTATCCTCATATAGGCCTGGTTTTCGGTGTCTTTGGTTGCTGGTTTATTATTTTCTGTTATGTGTTTTCTGATGCTCTGTTTTGCCCTGATTTGGATTATTCTTTGTTTTTGGATTTTTTACAATAAATGCTGCATTTGGATCGGCTTGTTTTGGAGCATCCCATGACAGATATATGCCTAAGGTTCTCTCCACTCTGTTCAGAGTACAATTCATCACCCTTCTGGCTCTTCCTAACTCAGAGGATGAACAGGGTCCAAATTTACTTTTCTTAGAGTGTATGTAGAGAGCTCTAGCCACTTCCAGCATTCAGAGCAGCTCTTAGTTTGCTTGAGAGGCCGCTCGAATGGCCTGCCAGTCATGAAGCACAGACTGTCTTGCTGGATAGTTGACACTATAGCCCTGGTTTATGCCTCAGTGGGCTTACAATGTCTTATTGGAGTGAGGGTCCATTCCACTAGAGGAATGGCCTCCTCCTGGGCTTGGTCCATCTAAGTTTCTATCGGTGATATCTGAAATTCCTCATATGGAAGACACCGTTCAAAAGGGAACACTAACGCAACCTCTGATGTGAGCATAAGTATTGGGACAACTGAATTAAAGTCCTGTTCCAGAGGCAGCCATGCATGCCCATGCCATGACACCATGACACCACCTCCACCATACTTTACAAATTAGGTTGTATGTTTAGAATTATTTGTGTTTTTTTTTTTTTCCTTCACATATTTGCTTTCCCCATCACATAGATAAAAGCTAATCATTGCCACATCTTTCCATAAAACTCTGTTCCAAAACATTTTTTTTAAAGGGGGAATAACACACACAGTTTCACCCAATCACGTTAATCTTGAGTTAATCTTGAGTATAGAGTAGTATTGCATCCTTGATATCTCCAAAAATTATTTAGTTTTATCATATTTATAAAAGAAAGATACAGCTTTACGATTGTCTCAGAAAACTGCCGAGCTCCTGGAGGCGCGCTGTGGGCAGAGCTAAAGAGTGACGAGCATTTGAGCGCCGATCACCAACAAAATACAGACATTTGATGCCGTTTCACTTGCCATCTGCAGTTCTGAATTATGAATCTGAATCATCATCTTTTATTGCTGAGACCGCTCCATCTTTCAGTATCAAACGATGTGTAAATCCAGCGTCGAACTGGGCCTTGTTTATAAAACGTTTGTCAACAAACACACTTGAGAAACTCCATTGCTGCCCCGAAAAAACAAACTGCATCCACTGTTTAAGTAATGCTGGGTTCTTCGGGAAGCTGAACAAGGTTATCTTTCCCTCACAACCAAAGACGCGCTTCTTTAGAGACATTCTTCCCGAGTGAGTCCTGTGCAGTGCAGCCAAATGAAGTGCGTTGATGGGCGCGCACTTATTCACGCTCTGGTTGATGCGTGCATGGGCTCGTTCTTCCGGGAGAAATGCCCATATAAGGAGTTCTACCCTCATTTACATCATCAAGAGCCACGATCGAAAAAAAAAACTCTCCGAAACTTGTATGAACCTGGAAGCAAGATTTTTGGCACAGAAATACTCTGTTATAGGTCCAAATTGTTTTTTTGAAACGTTGTCCACGTTGTCCATGCATTGTAACCCCCCCCCCCCCTTATTTATTTATTATTTTGCAAACTCTACACTTGCCTTTCTGTTTTTGCCCTTTGTATTTAGCTGTGTAGCCTCTGTAATTCTGCTGTCGAAGTCTCTTGCAGACAGTAGATTGTGAGACTATCACCCCAGCTTTCTGGAGGTTGTTGGTTATTTTACAGACACTTATTTTAGGGTTCCTTTGACAGCTTTTATGATTTGTCTGTCATCAACTGCTGTTGTTTTTCTCAGCTGACTAGGTCATTCTTGATTGCTAAAGTCGCTGGTGGTTTCTTTCTTTTTCAAGACATTCCAAAGTGTCGATTTCTCCATGCACATTGTTTTTGATATAGCTCTAACTGAGTTTCTCTTTTCCTTTAGCATTCTAATTGCTTGCTTTTCTCTCAATGTCAGCTCCTTCGTCTTCATCCTAATTTGTGTGTACCATCATCAAATGCAATACTCAGAATTCAGAACTAATGGATGTAACTAATATGATACAAACTCATTTTAATATCTGAACAATTAATGCAACAGGACACAGCTGATCACTTAAAAAGACCTGTGAGCTAAATTTCCCAGTAATCTAACAATGCTCACATCAGATATAGGGGAACTTAAAACTCTAAAAGTGCTTATATTTATATTTAAAGACCTGGTAATAGTTCAGAAATTCACCGTTAAATAACTAACTAAATAAATGAATAAAACTGCTTTTTAGTTAGACAGGACTGTGTTAAGTGAAATAGATCAATATTTTGTCAGTTAAAACACTGCAATAAATAAAACAGCTCATGTGCACAGTTCATGTAATACTAACAGTACATTGATCCAAAGTCCCAAGTAACTTGTCTGGCCATCCAGAGTTTCATTTCCATTGGGGTGTATAGCCATCCAACTAATGAAATTCAATTATGTTTAAGGCAGCAGTCATGTGAAAGGCTAATTAGTTTAGCTTGCATGGGTCTCTTTCCCTTGGGTGGGGTGTCTGTGGTTCATGTCCAATTAAGACATGCGCAATCAAAGAAAGAAGTCTGCTGGTGGGCACATCAGAGCATTAGAAAGCCTGAAGGCCACCCTAGAGAAAGCAGACGATCTGTAGCCCTAATCGAATACCATCTCTGCTGGGTTGAATCAGTAGGTCTGAAACCTGCCAAAGAGGTGGTTGATGTTGCTACTTTTTTTTAAAAAAAAATTTGTGAAAGCATACAATATTTAAAAGCGTTTGAGAACAGAACAATAGCCTAAGGAGATTCTCTGTGAAAATCTGGGTAAAAGGCTAATCACCATATGTGTCTAGGGCAGCAATGTTGTGTCTGATTATATTAGATAGGTGTAATAAATATACTAAAACTAGGCCATTAATGGAAATCTGCTTGCCAATATTGAATAGTTCATTGTTTCCACCTATTTCGGATTTAAGTCACTATCTTGCATTAATTTAAATAGATAATAACCCTTTAAGAGCGCCATCACTTGCATCACGTGCATATGTTGGAGTGATTTGTAAGTAATAATAGTTTGTGTGTGTGTGTGTTTTAAGTTGTGTAGATTTGTTGTATTGGCCATTTAATGGTTATTGGCCATATCTGCTGATAAGAAATAGGGCTGTACGATTAAAACAAATGCGATTTCCATACGCATTTTGTCAGTAAATCTGTAATCAGCAGTACATCTCCATCACGTTCTTCCAGAGTTCACTGACAGGTTACGCAAAAACAATTGCAGACGATATTATTGCACGATTATGAAATCGAAGAAATTGTTCACAATAACAGCTGTTTGCGTAGCTTCAGTGAACTACGGCTCTGTGTAGTAAATGCCGCTCTATCTGAAAGCATGTGAAAATACCACATTTAATAACATGTTTTTCTTCCAAACTCACTTCATAACATCAGTGGAGTGTTTGAAATAAAGGTTTCACTTTATTTTGATGGTCCCTTTAACACATTCTGTTGACTATAAGTAATGTTGCACCTACATTTCTACTGACTCGCATTAGAGTGTTAATAGTGTATTAGTTTACTGGTAGGGTTAGGGGTTGATTAAGTTGACACGTTCTTGCAAAGTTACTTATAGTCAGTAGAATATCTGTTGGGATACCAACACAATAAGGAGTTAGTAGATAGTCTACTAATACTCTTATGAGAGTTTGTTGACATGGAGTTGCAACATTACTTAGTGTCAACAGAATGTTCAAAATGGACCATCAAAATAAAGTGTTACCGAAATAAATCCTTCTGTGAGATGCTGTGGCTTCCTTACACGGAATATGGAATTCAGCATATTTCATAGTATTCTAAACAGTGATAAAGGCATTGCGTTATAAATATATTTTATTATAATGAAAATTATAATAATAATAATAACTCCATATATTGTCGTGTGTTTATTAGTCACGTTGAATCAATGAAAACAGTTAAATCTTCTGTTTATTCAGCAACTGTTATTTCCTTGGTTTCTTTCTGCGGGGCGTATTTGGAGTTTCTGCGTGAGAGTGCCCTCTGGCCTTCGAATGGAGATTTACTGCTGATCACAGAACCGTGCTTCACTGAAATATACGCATGACAATCGCAGCTTGTGTCTAATCTAATTGTGATTTAATTTCAATTTATTGTGCAGCCCTAATAAGAAATACCTAAAAGGACTGAAAGCATTGACTAAAAAAAAAAAAAAAATTGACTAAAACATTTGATTATTTAGTTTGGTTCAGGTCCCATTTACTTACATGGAGAGGGTGAAGTTTATAACCTATACTGCAGCCAGCCACCAGATGGTGATCACAATGTTTTGGCTTCACTTTTCAGGATGTGTGTGGCACACTTGTATCATACCTAAACCTATTGTTAAACCAAGTACCAGAAATGGATGTCACATCATAAAATATTTCAATGTGATCTCATGATAATTCGTATGTATTTTATGTAAAATGTGGTTCTATAAAAGTAAATTTACTTACGTTTTTACAGGCACTAAAATGTGCAATACTGACATATTTTCAGCATCTAAATGTTCAAATACTTACGTATTTTCAGCATTTAAATGTACAAAACTGACGTATTGACAACACCTAAAAATGAATCCTCATGAATATTTAAATCGCAGCATTATTTGATTATGATTGTTGTTTTTAGTTGTCATATCAATGACCTTGTTTTCAATTGCATTATTACATTGTTTACTTGTTTACTTAATATGAAATGATAACATTTTGTTCTGTTCTGTGTGATTTCGGCTGCCAGATCGTCTCTAAGAATAGGTCTGCATAATGTTAAACAAGACTTCACTTTAAACCCTTAAAATAAATAACATTTCTGCAGTCGTTTAACCTTTACTTGGCATGTAATGTTTACTTTGTTTGCCATGGGCTACAAAAGGTGTGTTTGACAATTCACTTAACTTATTTTTTATATGATCATTTACTTAAAAATTTTAAGGAAGTTTCCTCAATTTTTTTAAGTTAAGTTTACTTATCACTTTTTACAGTGTTGACTGCCAATCAGAATGCAATCTGCTATAACGAGCTTGAGAATTTAAAGTGGCAGACCCACATGACGATATCGTTCGCTGGTGTGGAGGCTAATATCTTTATATTTATATTTATAGTTATCTTTCTTGGTGTGAACGGGACTTTATAATTATAATAACACAGAATATTAAATTAATCTCTTACTTGTGTCGTAGGTACATTGTTGCTTTGTTTATGATGAGAGAATTTGTGAGAGAGCAGAATGACTTATCCGCCTCTTTGTGTCATTTGTTATAATGTGCAATGCTATAAAAATGTGTAAAAATAAATATGATGCAACATGAGCAGATTTAAATTTAATGGACAATCTGTTTCATTTTCTTTGTCACTTTATTTGTGATAGCTGTATTAGATTTGACCAGTTTGGTGTAATTGGTGGTCTGATTTGGTGGTCCAATCTCTGGCCAGGGGAAGCCTTGTCCTCTAATGCTTATGGGAGGCCTGGGGTTTTATTCGTACAATAGGCTAACTGCAAATGTTTCAATGATTATTTTGTTAACAACATGCATTTTGAAGCAGTTAAACACTGATAAAAAAAAAAAAAGAATTAATCAAGCAACAAATAATACATAACACTTTATGCCTATGGAAATTGTCATTCTGTTCAAATAATTTTCTGCTACTAATACCAGATATATCTTCATGTTTAATATTTCCTGCTTAATTGCGTTCAAGAAATATATTGTTTTGCGTGTGTTCACACCTGCGTCAGCAGTGTGCATTTGTCACTTATCCTGGTAGAAACAACCATAAACATTAAAGATAACATCTGATATAACAACTAATTTGCATACACATATCATAAAAAACAAAACAAACAAAAAAAAAACAAATCCTGTGTGAATTATGCACTGCAAATCAAATGATTTTAGGTCAAGGTTTTGGTTGTCAGTCAATAGCTGGGTTTCCATCACCCTGTTTTAATGCGCATTTTGAAGTATGAAATATATTTGTTAACATATTACATTTCTGTACATGTAAATATATTAGATTTCTATAAATGCAAATATATTTTAAAACATTAAAATATTCAGTTAAATAAACTTAAACATGTTTCATAGAATATATTCCCATTTACTCAAACTTTATGTAAATAAATTAAATCTCCACACATGTAAATGTTTTCATTATCGAGATTATAATTTGTAGCCTGGTAATACCAAACTCTGCTACTTCGCTTTGCTTCATAGACAGTCTGGAAGGGCATAATTGACAAGTGTTTACTTTCTCGTGGGCAGGCGCTTGTCTGAAGTTTAAAATAATTGGTGTACCCGTAAGCCAATCACATAACGTTTGGTTATGACGTATGTTATGCGCCGGCTCAGCCGCCTCAAACCAAGGGGGACACAATCACAATTATCGCCTTGCCGGACTTTGGCCTCCGCAGTTTCTCGCTGACGATCAGTAATAGTTGATAAATTAAACTTTTCCCAAAACCTGCCAGGAGTAGGGCCACAACATCACCTCCATTCAAAATGTGAACCAAACACTCTTCTTGTTCGGGCTTCAGCTGGCAAATGCCGGGAATATTCTCCACAACAGAGCGAATAGCATCCCGTGTCTCCATGTCTGCTGTCGTTTTAGATTTCCCTAACCTTAGCTACAATCTTAAATTCGGCGCTTAGCATCTACGTCACGGCTCTCAGCCCGCCCTTTGTTCGTTGGTTGATCTGGTAGCTGCGGAGCCAGAGATAAACTGGGAGATGGTTTTCTATATCAGACTGAGTACAGAAGCGAACTGAAATTGAGCGGAAGTACGAAGTCTGATGTAGTCAGGCTATATAATTTGCCCCTTCATAATAAATAGAATACAAACAACATTTAGACACTGAGAAAATGGAAAACTCTCCAGACAATGTAACTTAAAAACAGTGACAATATAAATTGACTTATTAATATAAAGAGTACATTTATCAACACCAGTTCAGCATGAACCTACACAATTATGAATGCTTATGATGTTTCTAGCACATAAATTAAATATTCTCCTTCTGTAAGCATCCAGGGTCAAAATATTATGCACAAATATGCAAGTCTTAGTAGGTATACAGCACACTGTATTTAAATATTTAAGAGCCATCATTAACTATGTACAATTTCTCAACTAATCACATGCTCCTCTATTCAACCAATCAAATTGGTATTTGGTAAAGAGTTTTTGGCTTAAGATCTGCATTTAAAGTCACAGCAGAGGTGTTCAGCTTGGATTAGGACTTGGCTTTCTGCAGACCAGTCAAGTTCTTCCTCACTGACTCAATCAATCATTTCTTTTTGAACCTTGCCTTATACACAGAGGCATTGTCATGTTAGAATAGAAAAGGATCCTGTCCAAACTGTTGCTTTAAAATTAGAAGCACACATTTCCCTAGAATATCGTTATATACTTAAACATTAAGATTTGTACTCATGGAAATTACTTAAGTAGTCAAACCTGTTCATTAGAAGGGCATGACCCAATACTTTTGGCAATATAGTATATATATATATATATATATATATATATATATATATATATATATATATATATATATATATAAAAATAGTTTTCATTATATCTAAAAATCAGGTAATATCTGCATGCACCTAACTCTGAAGAGAACACATATTATGCTAGTAGACAGCAATCCTTGTGAGTGAGAAGTCTGGTGTGAAGGGTGGATCTGGAGCTGAATTCTGTCCAGGTTGTCAAAACATCTCTTGATTGTCTGTCTTCACGAATAGCCCTGCAATACAATTCAAACATTAACAATGATTGTTATAAATGTAATGTGAAGCTATTACATTCACAACGCTCATTTTGATCTTGGTGGTGAAGTGTGCAGAAAATTCTGCCGGACTGAAATTTAGTCTTTGGTGAACAGTTTTCAAGAGTGCAAATAAGATTTAAAGTTTTAAGCACCTTTCAGGCTTGTGTGAGGTTTCTACAAGCAACAAAGTATACTTGAACAAACACATAAAGTACATTTAAAGTTTTAAAGTACATTTAAAGTAGAAAATCACTTTGAAGTGAGGCACAGTCACTGTACTCAGTTCTGTCTTACCATTACTAATTTTAATTTCAAAGAACTTTTTTTATTATCATCTGTGTCTCGTTTTGAATTATGTTGTACATCTCTGGTTGTAGTGTCCTCATGCAGTGTTAAACGAGATGGCTTTGTAAGACATACAGGACTCCAAAAATATTTTATATTTATTTGATATATATATATATTTTTTTTTAATATCTGATAAACATTTGAATGTTTGAGGTTTTACTTACTAGTCAGATGGTTCATAGTGTCTTGGAGATGTTCTTCAACAAGAGGTCCTCTCCAACTCTGCTACACGGCCATCAGCATGGAAGAATATAGGAACATAAACAATCTGTCACAGAGCCAACAATATGTAGTATACAATGTTAGGTGTATTAGAAATAAACTACAGCAGAGGTAAAATGCAGAAATGAGAAAGAATAATGTACAGAACATACAAAAAATCTTAAGAAAGGAGGATTTACGTTTTTAGTTTTTAAAGATGCATGATGATATAGGTGAAAAATGCATATGAAGTTATTTAATAAGCTTTCTCAGATTGCCTGTTTCCTATATCTCTATCAGCAGCATAGGTTTTTTTTCCGACAGTACAATTTTTATCAATATTTGTCTACACTGAAAGATAAAAACGTGTTTGAAATAACATTAGCTTCAGCCCATTTTAGTTTATGTAAGTGGATTAACAGTAGGGTAGACCGAGTACAGTAGAGACACTTTCTGCTTTTTTCATCACTACACTGTTAAAATTGAGGGAAAATGAATTTAATAGAGATATCAGTAACATTATTGGTATCAATGATACTGGCCTTCATTAATAGTAGGCTACTTAGTAAAAAGATCTATTTAAAATATACCGTAGTATTTAAATACCATCTACATCATAATCGCAATTAATTACATAAAAAAAATGGTGATTAATTAGTTATTTTTTTTAATCGATTGATAGCAGTAATTTATAGATGTTATTGTTGGTATAATACGTGTTTATTTTACAGCTGAATATGCTTTTCAATTTAATTTCTTATTTTATTTATTACCCCCCCCCCCCCCCCCCCAAAAAAAACAAAAAAAAACAAAAAAAAAAAAAAACAAAACAAAAACAAAACATTGGGACGATCGCCCCTACCTGCCCCCTTCAAATTTTAAATTCGATAATCTGGCCCTCAAATGAAACTAATTGAATAGCCCTGATAGGTAGTATTGATCTAACCTATGGTAATATGCTGAGAAAAGCAACAAAAATAAATAAATCTAGTTTAATTAATTAGTTTATATTGCTTTATATAAGCCTATATTGTGAAGTGCATTTCTAACTTGTCTTGTACTTCAGTTCAGTGTGATATGTGCAAAAATAACCTCAGTGCTGAAACTGTAATTGCAGCTGCACTTTTACAGCTCCTGCTACACAGAGCAGAGCTGATTTTGGGGGCAGTGTGAATACTGTAACCTGTTAATATGGGAACCGAAATAAATATGCAGTGCTTACATGTGGTGTGAAACAGGCCTAATAATAATCATTTTCATAAACATCCATCTGGCAACTGGTTGACAGACCTATGAATTGCTGTGCAATAGAATTTGAGTTCTTTGTTAATAACATGTCAAAAGATAATAATTGTTTTTTTCTCAGCACATCACCATAGGTTAGGTTGTTTGAAGACTACCTATGTAATGTAACACTGGCATGGCTAACTGATGTATCCAGCATACACAGTAAACTGCTGTTGCTTTGAGCTTTGATTTTCTTAAGAGTGCTCTTGGCCTGTTTGTAACAAACATTAGAGAAACCATATGGTCCTGCATATGTAGATGCCACGGCATCACAAATGCTTGACAGTCCCTGTGAAACTGAACCTTAAGATGTGGTCGTGTGATAATCTGAATTTGGTATGGATTTAGAGTTTAATGGAAGCTATTAACAAAATGTTCTCCGCTTTGAAATGTAGACATCACTAAATATTTAAGATTTCTTTGTGCCGCACTCACACATAATCGGAATAGTTTTCAAAAAGAATCTGAAAGGCTTTTGTTTGTACAAAAATAGGTCATTACGACTAATACATTCTGACGACAACAAAATGGAGAGGAGGGGGAATCTTTCTTTTTTTTTCATCAACATCAAAACAGAACTGAAACAGTGTTATTGTTCAAAGGAGGTCCTGGTGCCGCTTGTGAAATTTTCAAGTCTATTTTAAAAACTCTGCAGCTTCTTTGACACAGCAGGGATAGACAAAGAGGGACTGTGAAAAAGCTGACTGACAGCAAGCCAAGAAGTGAAAGCTAGTTTCCCAGAACATTAAAAACATGCCATAAGCTCTTACTCTCAGAATGAGAGAAATGTGCAGTACTATAAATCTTCTGAAGTGCCCAAACTCTTATTTTAGGTATTTTGTAATTACAGAGACAGCGAGGCAACATTATTTGTTTTATGACTTCTTTGTTTATTTGCAAAATTAATTTCCAAATGCTCTTGAAGTGATCATAGCAGTGGGGCTTTATTAGAGCCTCTTGGCAGTAAAATAATAAGTGACAGCTTCCAAGCACTGTGTTTCAATTAAAGAATGGACGGCTGACAGACTGAATGTTTCTTATCAGTAATTATTCTCAGCAGGAGCTTCTTAAGGGCAGACAGGAACACACTCATACCAGCAGAGAGGCACATACATATTTAGGAAAAACTGACACAATTGTTAATTATTTCTCATTGTAATCATTAGCTTGTTGAATACTAACATACATACGATACATTGAATACTAACATACATAGTTAATCTTTTAAATGCTGATGGCCCATACACCATTTAGGTCATGTTAAAACAGTTTAGTAACCATTATAATGTGAAACCCCCTGGTAATATGGTTTTGCATTTACATGTAAGAACACAAATCATTTTAATTATAATTAAATAAAAAAAAAAAAAAATAATAAAAAAATTGGACTGATAACCATACTAATATGAAAATAAAATGTCCATTTCTATTTATGTGTACATATACTACATATAATGTTGTATGTATCTGTTTAGTTAGCATGGTAACACTTTAGAATAGGGAACACATATTTACTATTAAAGGTCCCATGACATGAAAATGTCACTTTATGAGGTTTTTTAACGTTAATATGAGTTCCCCTAGCCTGACTATGGTCCCCCAGTAGCTAGAAATGGCGATAGGTGTAAACCGAGCCCTGGGTATCCTGCTTCGCCTTTGAGAAAATGAAAACTCAGATGGCCCAATCTGGAATCTTCCCTTTATGTCGTCATACGGGGAAAGGTTACCTCCCCTTTCTCTGCTTTGCCCGCCCATGAGAAAATGAGCTACTACCATGTGAGGCGAGCGCAATATTTATTTTCCTCGAGAGACATCATGGCTTGCAAACGAGCGAAGCATGACAGTTGCTCAGTGTTTGAATGTACAAATGAACACCAAAGTATTTTTTTAGTTCCTTCATCTGAGCTTATGAAGTGTAACATGTGTAACGTGACTTCAATATACGTGGACATGGGCAACTTTGTCATTAAAAAAAATATCCAGAGAACAGTTTTCTCTAAACTACAAAGATTACTGATATAGATGCTAATACAGCTTTAGAACCATAGCAAATCAGTGCAACATGAAAAGCCAACAATGTAGGCCAGCATTAGCTACATGATAATAACTGTAACAGCATACATAAACAAACCAACTAAAGTACCGTATCCAGACACAATATTTTAAACTAACCATTCGGAGACGTCCTGCTGTAGCCACCGAGTTGCACCTTCTTCATTCGGTGCTTCTCCATCCGGACCAGATTCTGGGTCAAACTGAAAAGCTTGAATGACTGAGTGTCTACGAGCCATTGTGATACATCCACTGTCAACATTAGCGCATGGTAGCGCAAGCTGGTTAAGGCCACACACCCACCCTCCACCTTGCCCCGCCTCTCTCCTCCTCATTAGCATTTAAAGCTACAGGCACAGAAATGGCACATCCTAAGGAAAGCTCATTGTAGGACTGGCTTGTAGTGGCTGAAATTCTGCACCAAGGCTGAATTTCGGGAAAGAGACTTCAGATACAGTACCAGGGACCACTTAGGCCTATATAAAAGCATCCAAATAGTAGCATGTCATGGGACCTTTAAGAGTTTTCTCTGAAAAAACTCCATATTAATAGTTAGTAACTTAGTTGTTAAGTTGTTAGGTATGGGGTAGGATTCAGGGATCTAAAATACGATCATGCAGAATAAGGCATTAATATGTGCTTAATAAGTAGCCTACTAATAAACAGCTAATATGCATGCTAATAAGCAGCTAGTTAATAGTGAGAATTGGTTCTTAAGATAAGGGGCCCTATTTTAATGATCTAAGGGCATGGTCTGAAGCGCATGACGCAGGTGCGCTTTAGAGTGTGTCCAAATCCACTTTTGCTAGTTTAACGACGGAAAAAACAGTTGGCGGTCATGGTCCAAAATGGTTGTAACTATTCTCTTAATGTGTCATGGGTGTTTTTTGGGGGTAACATGCAATAAACCAATCACAGTCTCATCTTCCATTCCCTTTAAAAGTCAGTTGTGCTTGCACCATGGCAGATTCGCTATTTACATGGCAGAAATTGTAAGAGCAAAGACTGAACGCATTTCTAGAGAGAAAATGGATCTGCTCGTTTGTGAGGTTAAAGTTTAAATTTGCTGTTTAAACAACGTGGGATGAAATATATATGACTTACACTCAAACACATTCGGTTATTTTAAAGAGACAAACTGCCATCCGGTCGTCTGCTTGTTTAGTGCGATCAAAGAAAAAAACACTGTATGTAGGACATTTTCTGGTCGCTTGGTCCGACTTGAGCAGGGATTGGTTTTATTGATTTTAGGTTTTCAAACAAACACACATATTTGCTCTTGTGTAAAAAATCTTATTTGATGGGGTTTGAGCTTAGCTCACAAATTTGCTTAGTTTGAATAGATGCACAAAATATTCCAACCCATGTTTCTATGCAGTGTGATCAGATTATGAAATTCATATCCCTCCATGATATCAGTGTTTGTGATCAGACTAAGAAAATCATATCCCTCCACAATATCAGTGTTTTTGTGGGTGGGTGTTTTTTTTTTTTTTTTTTCATATTTGAATCAAAATAATGGGTAATATATACAAATAATATATATAACCTGGATAGGTTTACAACCTGATTAAAACCAATTAATGCTTTCAAATGAGACTTCATGAATTGTAATGAGACTTGAAGCACACTGGTGGATTTCTTAATCTCATTTGATAAATGACTTTAATATTAGGTGAACATTTACTCAGTTATCAGTCCTTCACTCCAACTCAGTTGTATTTAACTGAGTCTTACACTGATCACCAACTGCTACTTCATGACATTTTGGTCCATGATGAACTATGCATATATTTAACCATATGAAATCATTTGTCTACATGATTCCAAATTAGGGAGCCAAACCACCTGCAATGAATGCCGAACCAACAGAGTAAGTGGGATTTTTTTCCATGTCTCTAATCTCTGAGAGCATATTTTATTTCCTCCATTGCAACTAAATAGCATTTCCACTGAAGCAAAGCCACACTAAACCTTTAAGGATTGGTTGGATTGTTTCAGCAGAGCACATAGCGCTCAACAGGCAGATCTATTGATCAACACATTAGTTTCCAATATAATTGCTCATCCAAATGCATTAATACCCCCAAGTGTAATTACTCACGGTATTGAAGTTCTCATTCAGGAGCAAGCAAACAGCATGAAGAATTGTAGGCAAGAAAAGCAACAAACAATAATCCAATAACACAATGCTCAGTTGGAATCTCTTTTGTACAAACTCAACTGATGTGTGGTCAATAATCTAATATCACAGAAACAGACTGACATGTTTTCTCTGGCTATGTCTTTTTTCTCCCTTTTTTAACTTTTGGCAAAAAAAAAAAAAAAAACGTAGGCATAAGCTTATTTCAAACCCCAGCCCTAAAATTTAGCTACCTCTAAACTGATGTGATATGACTGGTAAGAACCAACCCTTACCTTTAACCTGCAAACTGATTGATTGATAGGAATGTTGTTCCAGGACCAAAAGGCTTTGATTCAGGAACATGTCGATTTTTATAGCACTTTTCACACTCACATATTGTTTCACAGCAGCTTTACAGAACATAGATCTTTACAAATCCCAGAGTGAGCAAGTTTAAGGTGACTATGACAAAGGGAGAAAAAATTCAATAAGATGTTGAGGTAAAAAAGGGAGAAAATGTATGAGATGGAGGGTGAGGGGGCAGCCTCTTCTGTAAGGGCACATATTACTCTAAATGTGCATGTTAAATGTAGTCATAATATGTGTAATAGTCTTGTTTTTATTGAATAAATATGTTAGTAATGCAAAAATAATGATTCATTTTAAAGTTGGTTTTAATTCAATAGTTTCATGATGTCACATTTTCCAGGTAAAATAAATGTTATAATAATTGAGTGCTGTCTGCCAAAAAAAGTAAATAAATAAATAAATAAATAAATCTATAATGGCAATATAATGTGTCACTAGCATACCTGTATTCGGAGTATGTCAAATTAATTAGTTACTCTAATTAGCAGGTACATGCAAATGTTAGATTAATCAAGGCTCTATATTGAGAATGCCCCTCCCCTATTATCACCTGCCAAAGACTATTATTAGCCAGTATATCATTGTTATGATGTAAATTAAAGACTATTGCATATTTGAAAACAAGGCAGGTGCTCCAATGTCCAATTGGTAATATATCAACACAACAGAAAATTAAATTGCATTTATCAAGACATTTCACTTGGTCTAACCTATAGTTTTATGGAAAAAGCATTATTCTGAAAGATGATGAAACATGTGGTCCTGACCTGAAATCCTTGACATGTCTGATACTTCTTATTGTGTGCACAATTACAGCTGGACACATCACTGAAAGCTGATGAAACAGGTTGTTTTGACCTGTACTGGCCCACAAAATTGCTTTTTCCAGCCCTGTCCATTACAGCATTTTTCAGGTTTCACATCATATACTGCCCCTCTTGTCTTTATTGAATGGTGGCAGCCTAATGGTTAGCGATCACAGCTGATAATACAGCGGTTGCAGTCCCAAGTAAGAGGGACCCAAGAAAAGAAAAGCTGCTGAAGCCACAGTTCTGCTTGAGCAGCCATACTCTTTTTTACAAGCATCACGACAGGTTTTTCCATAATGTAAAAAAAAAAAAGGTAACCTAAAAATGGTAACAATTTAAACTGGATTTACTCAAAGCAAAAAAAAGGTAACACTTTATTTCGATAGTCCACTTTAGACATTCTACTAACAGTAAGTAACAACTACATGTCGACTAGCAGTCATTACAGTATTAGTAGACTGTCTGTTTAATATCTTCTAACACTTTATTTTGATGGGTCCACAACATACAACATACTGACTATAAGAAACTTTGCAAGTATATGTCAACTTATTCTACTAACCCTAAACCTACCCTAACAGTCTACTTTGAGAGTTAGTAGACGTGTTTACTTATAGTTAGAATGTCTAAAGTGGACTATCAAAATAAAATGTAAAGTATATATATATATAATAGATGTGTGTGTGTGTGTGTGTGTGTGTGTGTGTGTGTGTGTGTGTGTGTGTGTGTGTGTGTGTGTGTGTGTGTGTGTGTGTGTGTGTGACCACCCTGCTGCGTAGAGTTTGTGTCATAACAATATTAAATTATTTGTATATATTTTGTTATGTATTTATGTATGTCTATTTATATTTATATGTGTATATAAGTATTGAAATTACTGAAATTATACTGAAATTACTTTAATGTGTTATAATGAGTTTGCACTGGACAGTCCAGCTGCATTTTCCGAATTCCTGGTGGCAGTTGAGAGAGAGTAGAGTTACCGTGACAACTGCAGCGCATCCTCAGACAACAAAGAGGACCGCTTGGGCAACCACTCTTGTCTCTGTCTCTCTCATTTATTATTAAGGTTAGTTAAATTTATTAAAATGTAATGCCAAACTACAGTTTACATGCCTTAATGTGTTAATAATTTGTTTAAATTGATCATCTGTGTAATTGTGTAATTTTAATACCCGTTTCATAGAGAAGTTTATCCTTTGCGTACTACCTTTAATACTTACCTGAGTAGTTGATCTGAGATATTTATGAGTAAATCCAGATGTGTGGAAGATCTGCAATATTTCTGTATATATGATTATCTATTTATTTGTTTACTGTGATTTGATTTAAGTATTTATATGTGTCGATGACTACTGTGATTCAAAGTGTCTTAATGAAATACAATGTACATTAAAGACAACAAAGAGGACCGCTTGGGCAACCACTAACCCTTGTCTCTGTCTCTCTCATTTATTATTAAGAGAGTACTACATATTTATACAGATTTTTTAGAGTGCAGAGTAGCACTTGTCTGTGCATATGGATGCCAAAGAAATACATCAAGAATGACACTATAATGTCACTAATATACTTCATGCATTCTGAGTATGTCAAGTGAATTATTTACTGAATTATATACACTGCTTCAATGGGGTCACACTTTATATTAGGTGGCCTTAACTACTATGTACTTATGTCAAAAAATAAGTACAATGTACTTATTGTGATCATACTGTATTGCAGAACACTTCTGCTGCTATTGAGGTGGGATACGGGTAACGTTAAGGTTAGGGACAGGTTTGGTGGTCTGGGTAGGTTTAAGGGTGGGTTAAGGTGTAAGGGATGGGTCAACAGTGTGATTATAAATGTAATTACAGAAACTAATTACAGATGTAATTACATATAGGTATTTTTAAAAATACAAGTTCAATGTAAGAACATGTATGTACACAATAAGTGTGTTGTATCAAATTATTAATTTAAATGTAAGTACATAGTAGTTATAGCCATTTAATATAAAGTGGGACTGACAATGGTCAGTGGAAACCAAAATTGTCAACCCATTGAGGGCTAGATTCGAAATCACACAGAATATCATAGTAAAAAATTGAAATTACAGGCTATTCAAAATTTCATCAAAGCAGCTCATAAAATAAGTCAGTATGGCCTCCACATGCCTGTATGCACTCCCCAAAACATCTAGGCATGTTCCTGATGAGATGGCAGATGCCAGACCTGGATCAGGGCCTCAATGAGCTCCTGTACAGTCTGTGGTGCTACTGGTGAATTAGGATGCTCCAATACATAACTTCCCAGAGGTTCTCAATTGGATTAAAGCCTGGGGAATGTGAGGGCCAGTGAGTGGCCTCAATGCCTTCGTTATTCAGAAACTGTCTACACATTTTGGTCACATGAGGCCAGGCATTGTCATGCACCAAGAGGAACCCAGGACCCAGTGCACCAGCGTCTGTGCAACCTTCCAAGGATATTCATCCCTGGACCATCACTGACCCACTGCCAAAATGGTCATGCTGGATGATGTTACAGGCAGCATAACATTCCTCAAAGCATATCCAGACTCTTTCACATCTGTCACATGTGCTCAGAGAACCTGCTCTCATCTGTGAAGAGAATGGGGGGGCAATTCTGGTGTTCTCTGGCAAATGCCAATCGAGCTGCACTAAGCTGGGCTGTAAGCAGAGGATGTCAGGCCCTCATGCCACCCTCATAGAGTCTGTTTCTGACAATTTGGCCAGAAACATGCACACCAGTAGCCTGCTGGAGATCATTTTGTAGGGCTCTGGCAGTGATCCTCTTATTCCACAAAGGAGCAGATACCAGTCTTGCTGCTGGGTTGTTGCCCTGCTATGGTCCTTTCCAGCTCTCCTTGGCCAAAGGCCCATCTTGAGGTATCTGCAATGCTGTTGAGACTGAGCTAAGGGACACACCCAATCTCCGTGCAATGGCGCTTATGGAAGTGCTAAACTGAAGGAGTTGGACTACTTGTACAACCTGACGTACTGCCTCATGCTACAAGTAGTGAGAGAGACCAACAATACACAGAATAGATACAAATCAGGAAGGATAAGGAGAGAGCAATTGTCTCCCACGACCTGGGGATTGTTTTGCTGTTGCCCCTCCAGAGCACATGTTAGCAGGTGAAACAGATTCACAATCACTTATGCTTCCTAACTTCCTAGACTGATATCCCTGAAGTTCAACTGACTTGAAGCTATACTATGATTTTTTTTTTCTTAACTTTTTTGAGCAGCATACCTAAGGTATCAAGTTAACTAGGACTGCAACTTGTGCCTATTCAAAATAAATAGGTGGAGCTCCTGGGATTAGCCTTAAAATAAGAGCACTGTAACCAATTTGCATGTATCAGCAGAATGGCAAGCAACTTTAATAGCACAAACAAGCGATTCCATCAGTTCAGTGAGTAGGCAATGATATCACGTTTCTTTGCTTCCTCTCTCTTTTATGTGTATTTTTAATACAGACTTGGTAATGAAGCAAGTCTTGAGTGGTGAATTAATGAAGGTCTATTTGAATAGTGTAAATGAGACAGGAAGTGGCCCTTTCTGCAGGCATACACATTTAGCTGGTGGATAAAGAGAAAGAAGCAGAACGATAGAGTTCGGTGTTCCTTAGCTCGACCCTGGGGAGTCTGTGACATTTCAATGGGCTACCGTGCCACTAACACTCAAGTGTAGAGAGTGAGTGATCTTTCACCTAAACTCCAGATGAAAGTGCAGACGTATGTGAACGCTGAGAGAGTCTTGACAGATGGTAAATGAGGAGACTAAACATTATAAAGTCAGTCTCAGCTCTGTTCTGCTCTGTTGTCAGGAAAGATGGAAAGCATTGTTCAGCCGTAAAGATGATTAAGATCAAAGATGATAAGATCAATAATTTCTTCCTAAGGACCCTATGATGGGTGTTACATAATTTCAATATCAACATCCACACACACACACACACACACAGAGAGAGAGAGATAGATAGAAAGAGAGAGAGAGAGAGAGAGAGAGATCTTTCAAAATGCAGTTTCCAAAAGGACTATTATGATACCAATAGGATAAAGTGCTCCGGTAGATATCAAAAGGTTTATAGAAAATCTCCCCTGTGATTTCTTTTACCTGTCCACCAGCAATATATTATACCCACACAAAACAAGATGGGTGCTGTTAGAGATCACACAATATCCAATAGAATTCTTAGAGGATAAAGTTAAATTCCTACAAGATTAGGGAATATTACTGCAAAATGTGCAGTTTGAGAAAGGCACATACAGTATCTTTCAGTAGAGAACAGGTGTTAGAAAGAAAATAATATTAATACAGTATTCCCATTGATTGAAGTAACTGGTTGAATTTACATATTTGACATTAAAGACAACAGATAAGCTATGTTTAATAAGCTAATAATTATAATAATAATAAGGCATATATACGTTATAGGAAAAGATTTATCTTGACAATGCTTTTGTAGAATTGTGGTATTCACAGTCAGCCATTATTTATTTATTCCAGGGTGTCACTGAGATAAAGCGAGTAGTATTCACTGGTCATGCACCCTCAATATGTCTGCCCCCATTAGGCCCACTCCATGCAGAATAAAACAGCTTTTATTGGGCTGTTTTATTAGTCTCTCTAACCCCCCAACATTTAAGATCCTTAGCATGCAAATGTCTTTTATATTTCAGATATCTGATGAATTTAACCATTTTTATTTTTTATTTTTTTATTTATTTTTTATTTTTTTAATGTACATCTCAATTCATCACTGGACATCATTAGACATTCAGCTTGAGTCATGTTGCAATCACTTGTGCAGGTAAAACTGTTCCAAATCATTTCTCCAACAGTGCCATCAAGTGATTAATGTAGGTATTACTGCCAAATTAAAGTCCTTAGTGGACATGAAGCAGTTTATAGATATTTATTTGGAGAGTCAGAGGTCAAATAATGTTGAACATTTTAGGAGATCTAATATTTTATTAATCAAGACTACAGCTCTACCGTACTTCTTCTCCTGTGAGTGCTTTCACATTGACTTAAGGCTAAGCAGCACCGGGATTTGCTGAGCTCATGCAAAATGAAGATTGTTAAATAATGAACTTGTGCGCAACGTGATGGGTAGAATCAACACGTGTAGCTCTTTGTGTTAGCATGCAGTGCGCATAGTCCTACAGTAGAGAAACGTCTGTTCTCAGATAGCGCTTGAGGCAGTTTGCAGCATGAATGCTAAACCTGAACCCATACACTGCTACCTAATACCAATGAGATGCTATTAAATGAAGGCTTACTGTAAAATCTCTTCTGTGCTGGTGTCCCCGCTAGGCCTCTAAAAGGAATAGTTTAAAAAAAAAAATGTATATATATATATATATATATATATATATATATATATATATATATATATATATATATATATATATATATATATATATATAATTTGCTTGCTTGTGTAACTTGCATGACCTTTTTTTCTTACATGAAACATAAAAAAGTTAATTTCTGAATAATATCAAGGTCACTCTTTTCAATATAGGAGCTATGAGATGGTGATAACAAGGGGTGAGTTCTAACACCATTTTATCTGCTTAGAAGTTTGGTAGAGGGATAAAATTATAAATGACCACCATCCTTCTGAACTGACATTACAGTTTGTACATCTCTATGTGCACTATCACTCTCTGACAGTAGGTGACACTTATAGAGAAACAGAAATGTAGTGGTTACTGCATACTACAGTACACAAAGGGCCTGTCCCAATACCCACACTTTGGTCTTTGTACTTGAACAAGAATTTGATGTTTTAGTTCATAGTGAAATCTTTTGATTGTATATGATAATAATGATAACTTTTTTTGTGGGTGACATTTGTAAAATAACATCTGGATGTCTTTGTCATGCAAACATCCAGTTTGTGTCCACTTCCTAACAGAAGAAAAGACATGGGCTGCGTCCGAATTGCATGCTCTCTTGAGTAGGTACTCTTTTGAATAAGTAATTACTTCATAACCGCATAAAGAGTATAGCTTATTCTATATAGCATGAATGTGTGTAGTATGCATTTAATCTGGATGTACTTGCCATGTGGTTATTGTCACGTGACCAACTAGCGTTAATTGCGTTGCCTCACTGCCATTCATAGATCCTCTCCTATGGCCTCATGGGATAGTAAAGTGTCCATTACATGCACACTTCAGAATCATGCCGGAAGTAGATCATCCGGGTACTTTTTGCCTACTTTTTTAATGACTACTGTGAATTCATACATACTTTTTTAGTCACATACTGTTTTTCACCTACTATATAGCAGGTAAATATGAAATTTTGCAGCTAAGGACTCAACACAATTGCCAATTTCTAGGATTGTGGATTCGGTGCTCCTGTGTTGTACAGTGAGAGGTTCAAAGATGGCTTTTGTCACGGTCTTGTGACCAAAGATAATTTTCTGACATTGTCAGAAATTCAGCATGATCATTGCACCAGTGGTGTAATGTAACAAAGTTATAAGTAGTAAGTGGTTTTGGGAGTATCTGTACTTTACTAGGGTTTTTACATTTCTGTCAACTTTCACTTTTACTCCACTACAGTTCCTAATTAAAATATATTTTGATATACAGGTATATGCAGATATAGAAATATAGAGATATACAGTATATCTGTACACACATGTGATTTAGTCTATTGAAACTCAAAATTCAAGGCTTTCTAAATTGTGGATGGCAAAAATGCCTCTGTATGTTTTTTTTATTTTATTTATTTATTTATTTATTTTTTTTATTATTATTTAATATAATGTAGTGTTACTTAGTGAATGAATCAGCTTTTTGACCGAATCGGTTGAATGAATGATTCAGTGACTCACTCATTAACACAGTTAAATGATTTGTTCTTGAATAAATCAGCCATTTGAATGAATCGGCTGAATATCAATGACTCACTCAACACTGTAAAAAAAAATAAATAAATAAAAAATTGAGCCAACTTAAAATTTTAAGGCAACCAGCTTCAGCAGATTTTTGAGTTTTCTCAAATTGTCGTTTTAAGTTTATACAACAAAAAATTGAGAATCTCCCACAAAAATAAGTTGAGCAAACTCAAAAATCTCCTGAAGTTGGTAAAACAAGTTCGCTCAACTTTTTTTTTTTTTTTTTTTTTTTTTTACAGTGAACAATGACTTGCTGCCACCTACTGACGGCTTTAATTTCTCATTTCAACTTTTTTTTTCATTTTTTAAATGATTTTGAATATCAGTATTTGTAACGTGTCTGCCTGTCTGAAGTCCCCGTTGTCCTTATTTGGTTTAGTTCCGGTCCTGATTAGTTTATTATCTGTCATTGTCCCCACCTGAGTTTTATTATGTTGTTTGCTCTTTTGTTCTCTTTCCTTTAAAAGCCCTCAGTTCTCCCTTTGTCTTTGTCCGTTCTTGAGTTTAAATAAAGGGAAAAGTGTGTTGAAGCCGTTTTGTCCTCCCGTCTTTCATTTATCTTCTTTTACATTTAACCACAACCACACGCCCGTAACAGAAGAATGGACCGCATACAGTGTGGAGTTCGTGGAAAGCGTGGCGGCCCTAACCCTCCAGAATCTTCCTTTCTACACTTTCACCTGGGAGTTCTGTGAACTAGCCCCGGCAACGACATTGCAGGACTCCATCATCATTGAGATGTTCCGGCTCGGGGCCACTGTCCACCATCCCGTGGACCTCCCAGACACCACGGGATTGTGTTGGAGAGAGGCCATTCTTTGGTGTCTGGGAAGCGTCCGGGCCCGAGCCAGAACCAACTCGTCAGCCGCGGCTCTCCCTCGTCCATCATCATCCCCGACTCCTCGTCACCAGCCGCCTTCCGCGGCCACAGCAAGCCCGCCGACACGGAATACAGCAACACCCGCCAAGAAGTATGGAAAGCCCACTGGTCCCGTCCAGCTCTCCTGTGCCTCCACTGGTCCCGTCCAGCTCGTCTGTGCCTCCGCTGGTTCCGTCCAGCGCCGCGCTTCAAGAGCGCCCCCCTGTACCTGCGCCACGAAGGCACCTCCCTGTCTCCGCGCTGCCAGAGCGCATTCAGAGCCCGCGCTTCAAGAGCGCCCCCCAGTGCCTGCGGCACGAAGGCGCCTCCCTGTCTCCGCGCTTCCAGAGCACCCCCAAGTGTCCACACTAAGACTGAAAGCCCTTAATTTAACCCTTAATTGTTTTTTTGTTGTTTTTTTTTTTGGGGGGGGGGGGGGGGGGGGGGCTATTCCCCAGTGAATCCTGCTTCGTCTTGGGCGCCCAATCTCCCGGATCCGCCATGGTCGTCCAAGCCTCCTTCTCCGTCCTGGGCGCCCAAGTTCCCTGCTCTTCCTAGGCCTCCCGAGTCCCTGGATCCTCCATGGCCTCCCGAGCTCCCTGCTCCTCCTTGGCCTCCCGAGTCCTTGGATCCACCATGGCCTCCCAAGCTCCCTGCTCCTCCTTGGCCTCCCGAGTCCCCTGACCCGCCATGGCCCTCCAAGCTCCCTGACCCACCAATGGCCACCGGAGTCCCCAGACCCGCCATGGTCTCCGAGAGTGTCCTGTTCCGCCCTGGATGCCTCCTTAGTATCCCAGTCCTGCACCGGCATCCAGGGCGCCCACCCACCCCCCCTCCCTGGTTGTACTGGTACGGCGCGGGATGCGCATACCGGGAGGGGGAGGTACTGTAAGGTACAGAGCAATGACATCTCAGATGATTATCTAGCCTTATGTATTCTTCATTTAGCTAAGATTACAAAAATCAAATCATTGTTATAAATATAGAAGAAAACTTTGGAAAGAAATCCCTTAATTAAAAAAAAAAAAGTTTTTACTATGCTTGCCTTTTTTTTTTTTTTTTTTTTCATTTTCAGTTCCTATATGCTTAAAGAAGATTAAGGAGAACAGTCTGTCACCGTTGTATAACAAGAACACTCATGCCCTCACGAGAACAGCCTAGAAAACTGGAAGAAAACAAAACTAGAGGTATTTTACATTACTTGGAAGGATAGTATTTTGACCTACAAAAGGCCTTAAAAACTGCTAAATCTGATTATTTTAGGAAAAATAAATAAATAAATAAATAAAAATCCTAATTTTGTCTTTTTAGAGCTGCATTACAGCAGAAACACTTCGCATCACTGAGTCATTATTTTCCTGTTTATCACTATAAAGCTGGTTTGAAGCAATCTGTATTGTATAAAGTGCTATATAAAAAAGGTGGCTTGACCTGAATTCATCTAAAAGATTCATCTAAAAATTTTCCCTAGCTCTCTGCATAGTGATGTCTGACTCACAAAATAAATATTATTTTATTTTGTGTAATCTTTTCAAAGAATTGGTTGAAGGTGCTGTTTGACCAGAACATTTTGCAGGTGAACAACATAACTTTGCCAAAAAAAAATTCAAAATGAACTATTCAGAGTTGTATGAATAAGTAGTGGTGAATCATTATATAATTAAGATACATTGCCTATAGGGCCATTCTCACAGGACACCTTCTTCTGTTCAAAAACAGCTGGATGAAGCGCAACAGAAACAAGTAAGTGTTGAGATGCATTTTTTTTTTTTAAATGCACAATTTTTTACTTGATATGTTTTCTTAAATTTTCAACTCTCATGGCACAAAATTCTGAAAAATACAAACAGCTGAAGACAAAATAATAATCGGTTTCACTTTATTTTGATGGTCCCTTTAACACATTCTATTGACTATAAGTAATGTTGCACCTACATTTCTACTGACTCTCATTAGAGTGTTAGTAGTGTATTAGTTGACTGGTAGGGTTAGGGTTAGATTAAGTTGACACGTTCTTGCAAAGTTACTTATGGTCAGTAGAATATCTGTTGGGAGATCAACACAATAAGGAGTTAGTAGATATGAAGCAGACAGTCTACTAATACTCTTATGAGAGTTTGTTGACATGTAGTTACAACATTACGTAGTGTCAACAGAATGTTCAAAAAGGACCATCAAAATAAAGTGTTACCTAATAATCTTATAACGATATCCTCGTAGCTACCGACTCTGGTGATTCCGTGGTCCTGGTTCTCATCTGTCTTCAGGAGCATTTGATAATGTGGACCACTCTATTTTGTTATCCAGATTAGAGTCAGACATGGGCCTACAAGGTACGGTCCTTAAGTGGTTTCAATCATTTTTATCGGACAGAAATTTTTTTGTCAAACTTGGTAATTTCTCTTCCTCCGTAGCTCATCTCACCTGTGGCCTCCCTCAAGCCTCGATATTGGTGCCCTCCCTTTTTTCCCTGTACATGCTTCCTCTGGGTTCCATTTCTAAGAAAGCATGGGGTGTCTTTTCATTTCTATGCTGATGAGACCCAGATTTACTTACCTATTAAGAGAAATGATCCCTCAGCACTTAGTACTTTACTAAGGTGCTTAGAAGAGGTCAAAATCTGGCTTGCTCAAAATGTTTTAACATTAAATGAGGATAAAACAGAGGTGACTGTTTTTAGTTCTACTGATCATTCTCAGGCTACCACCCTAGATCTAGGCAGCCTATCGGCCTCCAGATCTTCTCAGGTGCGAAATCTGTGTGTCCACCTCGATTAGTCATTAAAATTGGATAAACATATCTCTTCTGTGATTGTTTCCAGTTTTTATCAACTCCGCTTGTCTAAAATCAAACACTTTTTAAATCCTATGATGTTAGAGATTGTTGTCCACACTTTTATTACATCGCGCTTAGATTACTACAACTCACTATATTGCGGTATTTCAAAATCTCAAATCACTCGCCTACAATTGGTCCAAAATTCTGCTGCTAGATTTATTCAAAATTGTCGCAAATGTGACCACATCAACCCTATACTGAGGGCCCTCCACTGGCTGCCTATTCAATTCAGAATCGACTTTAAAATCTTTACATAACCAAGCCCCTAGTTATCTTTCAGAACTGTTGCATTTTTATACTCCCACTAGAAGTCTAAGATCCAGTGATCAGAATCTCCTTTTAGTCCCACAGTCCAGACTTAAATGTAGGGGGGATCGAGCTTTCTCTGTGGTTGGGCCTCGGTTATGGAACAATCTGCCGCCTGAGATTAGAGTGGCACCTTCCATACCCATTTTTAAGTCACTCTTAAAAACTCACTTGTTTGCACTGGCTTACTAATATCCCTCTTATTACACTGTATTACGGTCTGGATTATTACTCTGTTTTAAGATTGTTTATCTGTCATTCCTTTTGGCTCTTAATGTATGTTTTATTATCCCTGTTTTATGTGTTTATGGTTTGATTTTAATTGTACAGCACTTTGGTCAGTCTTGTGGCTCTTTTTAAATGTGCTTGATAAATAAATTAACTTGAACTTGAACTTGAAGACATATGTCTGAATGTGTACATACTGTAGACCAACAATTAAAAATATTTGGAGCCTGACAGCAATTTCCTTCAAATGTATTGTTTTAGATACAAAAAGTGGTGTTTTGATGGTTTTAGCAATGGTGCTTTGAAGGGGAGCTTCTCTGAGAGCATGCTGACAGTCTAACAGTCATTGTTAGTGTTAACCTGCTAAAGCACAGCATGCTGTCAGCTTGCTAAAAATAAAAATAAAAAACCTCTCTGACAAGCAGCTATGCCATTAAGAATGTTACAAATCTAAAACTTAATTCTGACTGATGTACTTGACTAGTGACCAGTTATCCAACTAGACCAGCACTAAACAAGCATAAACCAGCATTTAAATGAATGCTAGTCTAAGCTGATCTTTACAGCAGGATTGTCTAAGAACCATTAGAACTCTGTCCGGTTTTGTAGCACAGATCTGAATGAGTACATCAGAATGTTTTTTCAAGCTCTATCCATAAGAGACAAAGATTATGTTTAATTGATGTTTCTTACAAATGTTTCATGAGCAGAGTATTCCCACTTCCACAGCAACAACCAGGAGCATGCAATATCCACTAGCAATGCTGCATGTTTGATCCAATGTCATTTTAATTTAATAAAGATATTTTTTGTTCCTGTTGTTTATTTAATATCAAAACGGATAGACAAGACCTTGAGATTGCACTGTGCAAATCCATATCTGAATTATCTTGCTTGTGTTTGATCAAATCATACCAAGATGGGTCTCACTGTTTGCTGATGTGCTTCTGAACAGCATGTTCTCTACTAATCACCATAGTGGTTCCTTCCTGTTTTCTTCATTGTTTTCTTTTATGGCATAACATTGGGAATATCTGTCTTCAACTAATTTATCTAGATGTCTTTGTCAAAAATTAAAAGAAATAAAAAATGTTGTGGGGCAGATGTAAGATTTCAAAATGTTGGTATTTTAAACAATTTAGACACTTGTCAAAACTTCAGTAAAGTCCATTTATCTGTGGTGATTGGATTAGAAATAGAGACGACATTGCAAAGGAGTAGATCTTAGAATGTTTATGTAAAGACAAAAAATAGATGATGGAAAGACTTATATAGTCCCTTATGCAAAGAAAAAATATCCTTATATATTAACAATAAGTGTATTCAGTTATTTAATGTTGAAAATATATGGAATTATATATTGTGTATATATACTGTGTATATACTATTTTATTTTTGAGCATTATATTTTCGAGTATATCTCCATGCATTTTTATTTTGTAAGCAATTGTCTCTTTGAATGTATTTCGTATAAGGAATAACCAATAATGCCTGAGACAGAGAATGACAAAATAATAAGAATAATGTTAAAAGTTGTGTTTACTGCATACTGCATACTGCTTGAAGATATAATTTGCATGGCTTTTGAAACTTGAAAGTCTCCTTAAGAACAGTATAGAACATCCTTTCTCAGGAATGGCCAACAGAGACTTGTTTGAATAGAAAATCACCATGCAAACTTTGTTCAGCAGTTGGGTTAAACCACTTACTGTCATTTTCCATTGCCACTGCTACCGTCTTTCATGTTTAACATGAATGAATGAATCACCTGTGCATGTATGTGTGCAGTTACTGGTAAAGTCTAATTGTTTTTAGAGTGTGTGACTGAATTAACTACACATTGTTGCTAAAAATGAAAGCAAATGTTTGTAGAGCATTTCCACAGGCATGTTAGCAATGCTTTCAGGTGCGGCATTTCTGTACAAGACGTTTACTATGACAGTATATGGTCTGAAGTATGCCGCAAATGCAAGTATGCTTAATCATTTGAACTGAATGTGAACTGCATGGTTGTTTCATACCAAGAATTACATTGATAGTACAGATGGGACGAATACATGAGTAACTAGGCACTGCCTTTAGGTCCATTTGTTTATTTATGGACGTTAAATATATTCCGAATGAATATACAGCTTGACAATTTTTTTTTTTACTTTTAGTCTATGGTAGCTTTTAGTCCCCAATGTCTTCTAATTTATATTCATGCCTACTCTTCCTCAGCTCTTGCTGTCTAAAGATGAGTCTGTGGGGAGACTGTGGCCAATTATCAAATTTTGTACACTTTCCTTCATAACTGACAGGGTATTACACATCTATGGTAATATATATATATATATATATATATATATATATATATATATATATATATGTATATATATATATATATATATATATATATATATGTATATATATATATATATATATATATATATGCAGTATGCTCAATCCATGCTAGGGCCATTAAAATGTTTATGCTGAGAAAGCCTTCATTGCAATATCACATTTTATGCAATAAATAAATACGGGTAACACTTTATTTCGATAGTCCACTTTAGACATTCTACTAACAGTAAGTAACTTTGCAACTACATATCAACTAGCAGTCATTAGAATATTAGTTGATCGTCTGCTTAATATCTTCTAACACTTTATTTTGATGGGTCCACTACATACAACATACTGACTATGAGAAACTTTGCAAGTATGTCAACTTATTCTACTAACTCTAAACCTACCCTACTGAGAGTCTGTAGACATGTAGTTACAAATTAATGAGAATTAGTTGACATGTAGTTGACATGTAGTTACAAAGTTCCTTATAGTTAGTAGAATGTCTAAAGTGGACTATCGAAATAAAGTGTAACCTAAATACGTAACGTTTGGTTGGTTGGAAAATCCAATTTTACTGAAAATGAAGTGCAATTGAATTGTTTATTTATACATGAAAGTATTGCATAATATTAGTCATATTACTAAATGAATGGGCTCATTTACCTGTACAGTAGTTGCAGCAGAAAGGTGAAGCGTGACCTAAATGGCAATTACTTTGAAATGATAAAAATGATATGTTATAAAAATGATATACGTGTGCTTGTTTGATGAAACAGGTCTGAGTTCAAAAATTCAAGTATGGATTTTTCTTGACACCTCACATAAAGAAAAGTCTTTTAATCACGGGCCCTTGACATTTTCATGTTAGATTCAGCAAACCTAGCTACAGGCAATTTGAACATTAGAAGCTTCAGACATTTTAAACTTATGATAACTTCCAAACTATATTGTGTACAGGCTATCATTAAATTATTATCTATTATGTTGTTATATCTATTGCAACTTTTTCTAGCGGTTGTAGTTTCATCTGAAGCCAAAGATGTGTTTCCCTGTGTAATTTCTCTCTCTTTTTTTTTTTTTTTTTTTTCTGTTGTCCTTATTTTTGTCAAGACCAAATGTTTCAAGTTGTCCAGTAATCAAATATCCTAAAACACCACTCATGAAATCTGCTTGATGACAGTAATTTACCTAAACCATAAGTTTTAGATTGGATAGATAGATAGATAGATAGATAGATAGATAGATAGATAGATAGATAGATAGATAGATAGATAGATAGATAGATAGATAGATAGATAGATAGATAGATAGATAGATAGATAGATAGATAGATAGATAGATAGATAGATAGATGAAGTAAGTCTGTAATTACAACTAAACCTATATATTAGTAAATTGCTAAACAATTTAATTTACAATTAATGATGAAGAATAAGAAAAAGAAAAAGAAAAAGAGGAGGAAGAAGAAAACCTTCACAATCTCTCCCTGATCGCTCATGGCTGTTTTCTGGGATTCCTGATTGTGGTGTAAATACACCATTTTTCCTTTAACCAATAACCAGCAAAGAAATGTTTGTGCAGTGTAAGACCTCCCTCTTGTGGACAGTAATGGTCAGTGCATATTTGTTTCTCCTTTACAGAATAGCAATTGTTTTCAGTATATTTCAGACCAAATGTATACAGTACACAATTTGGTTACTGTGATCTCTTGATTATTTCCATAAATAAAAATTTAAATGACAAAATTGTCATGTCATAACGATCAATACACTCGCCAGGCTCAGGAATACTTTATAACATTATAACAAACAAAACCTAAACAAAATGTAAATAAGAGATTCAGTGTGCAGTATAGACAGCTTTATTGATTGTAATGGAACTTTGTGAGATCGTAATGAACTGAAGTGAGTGATAGTTTTCACAGGATTATAAAGGAGGGGATTATATTTTCGTTTTGTGTCTGGCCAAACTCTGAAATACATATATGTATATATAGTACAGGTGCTGGTCATATTATTAGAATATCATCAAAAAGTTGATTTATTTCACTAATTCCATTCAAAAAATGAAACTTGTATATTATATTCATTCACTACACACAGACTGATATATTTCAAATGTTTATTTATTTTAATTTTGATGATTATAACTGACAACTAAGGAAAATCCCAAATTCAGTATCTCAGAAAATTAGAATATTACTTAAGACCAATACAAAGAAAGGATTTTTAGAAATCTTGGCCAACTGAAAAGTATGAAGATGAAAAGTATGAGCATGTACAGCACTCAATACTTAGTTGGGGCTCCTTTTGCCTGAATTACTGCAGCAATGTGGCGTGGCATGAAGTCGATCAGTCTGTGGCACTGCTCAGGTGTTACGAGAGCCCAGGTTGCTCTGATAGTGGCCTTCAGCTCTTCTGCATTGTTGGGTCTGGCATATCACATCTTCCTCTTCACAATACCCCATAGATTTTCTATGGGGTTAAGGTCAGGCGAGTTTGCTGGCCAATCAAGAACAGGGATACCATGGTCCTTAAACCAGATACTGGTTGCTTTGGCACTGTGTGCAGGTGCCAAGTCCTGTTGGAAAATGAAATCTGCATCTCCATAAAGCTTGTCAGCAGAGGGAAGCATGAAGTTCTCTAAAACTCCCTGGTAGATGGCTGCGTTGACTGTGGACTTCAGAAAACACAGTGGACCAACACCAGCAGATGGCATGGCAGCCCAAATCATCACAGTCCGTGGAAACTTCACACTGGACTTCTAGCCACATGGATTCTGTGCCTCTCCAGTCTTCCTCCAGACTCTGGGACCTTGATTTCCAAATGAAATGCAAAATTTACTTTCATCTGAAAAGAGGACTTTGGACCACTGAGCAACAGTCCAGTTCTTTTTCTCCACAGCCCAGGTAAGACGCTTCTGACGTTGTCTCTGGTTCAGAAGTGGCTTGGTAGCCCTTTTCCTGAAGACTTCTGAGCGTGGTGACTCTTGATGCACTGACTCCAGCTTCAGTCCACTCCTTGTGAAGCTCTCACAGGTGTTTAAATCAGCTTTGCTTGACTGTATTCTCAAGCTTGCAGTCATCCCTGTTGCTTGTGCACCTTTTCCTACCTAAATTCTTCCTTCCAGTCAACTTTGCATTTAATATGCTTTGATACAGCACTCTGTAAACAGCCACACCTTTCAGTAATGACCCTCTGTGACTTACCTTCTTCATGTTCATTTTCTGGATCATTGCCTAGTCAGCAGTCTTCTCAATTAATGTGGTTTCAAAGAACAAGAGATACCCGAAATTTATACTGTAGGGATGGTCATTTATTGAAACTCAAATGTAAATATTCTAATTTTCTGAGATACTGAATTTGGGATTTTCCTTAGTTGTCAGTTATAATCATCAAAATTAAAAGAAATAAACATTTGAAATATATCAGTCTGTGTGTAATGAATGAATATAATATACAAGTTTCACTTTTTGAATGGAATTAGTGAAACAAATCAACTTTTTGATGATATTCTAATTATATGACCAGCACCTGTATATATATGTATATATATGTATGTATATATATATATATATATATATATATATATATATATATATATATATATATGACCCTGGACCACAAAACCAGTCTTAAGTGTACATTTTTTCGAAATTGAGATTTATACATCATCTGAATAAATAAGCTTTCCATAGACGTATGGTTTGTTGGGATCGGACAATATTTGGCCGAGATACAGCTATTTGAAAATCTGGAATCTGAGGTTGCAAAAAAAATCTAAATATTGAGAAAATTTCCTTTAAAGTTGTCCAAATTAAGTTCTTAGCAATGCATATTACTAATCAAAAATGAAGTTTTGATATATTTACAGTAAGAAATTTACAAAATATCTTCATGATGGAACATGATCTTTACTTAATATCCTAATGATTTTTGGAATAAAAGAAAAATTTATAATTTTGACTACTTTCAGGCGCTGCGTAATATCACTGCGCCTGCTGCGGCCATGTTACGGCAGCAAAGTTCCTTGATTATTACGCCGGAATGAGAGTATAGTTCCTAATCATATCAGCCTAGAAAATTGCAACTTTTCATTTTCCGCCGATCTTAGTACACGATATAACTACAGAAGAGTCAAGTTTTAAATAGGACAAATATCGAAACTCTTTGATCGTTTTTGAACGCGATGCTGCTGGTCTAATTGGATTCAATGATCTATGCTAAGCTATGCTAAAAGTGCTCTCGCCAGACCCGGGGGTCGGCTGAATGGATTCAAAAACGGTAAAACTCAACTTATTAACTCTGGGGGAGTTGGAGAATGAGCCTATTTCCAAAAAAAGTGGAGTGTTCCTTTAAGACTGGTTTTGTGGTCCAGGGTCGCATATATATAAAAACTGCTCTGTCTTCATTTGTGATTTGTAGACATGCACATTTTGTCAAGAATTATGAGACTTCATGCATGTTTTGTATGTGTAATATGGTCATTGAACGATTCAGAGAACAAATCTTTTTAGTGAACGGATTGAAAAGACTTGAGTTAACTGATATGAATCAACAATTCCACCACTATTTTATTACATGTGAAATGAAGTTGACACTACATCATGTGTTACGCTAGATCAGGTATGTTAAAATTACATTTTAATGCTTTTTTTAATTTGAGTGTATGTATAACAAATAAGGACAACACAATGAAATCACAAACATAGCTTAGCATGTGTTCTTTTCAATCCTATTTTTAACTGGTGTACTTTCAACATACTTTCTACTATTTCAGTTGTGTGTTGCCAGTAAAACATTATACACTGCTGTGGTTTGTTCAGCACTAATGACAGCTTAATTGCACACATGAATAGCTGTCACGTTTCTTTAGAATGAATCATAATTTAACATTGTCAAAAACTTGATCTTAATTGAAGAAGTTCTTTCTGTCTATCAGCTGCTGAAAAGGTCACACCTAGATAATTTCATGGGAAAATGAAACAAAACCAAAAATGCCTTTAGGGATTATGGGAATTTTTTGCATGCTGCACAAATATCTCAGGTAGGCTAGAAAAAGTCATTCTGGTATTTGTTGCATGTTACATATATTGAAAGTTACTGCACATTTTGTTTTTAATTTTTAAGAGGCCCATGTATTCATCGATTGTGCAAAGACTCAAAGGTTACCACATGCCAAACATTTTCAAATAAAGTTAAAGGCTTTTGACTTTAACATTTCAGTGTTTATAATTTACGATCCTGTAAATGACAAGGTTAAAAACAACAGTTTTTAAGGAGTTAGTAGATATGAAGCAGACAGTCTACTAATACTCTTATGAGAGTTTGTTGACATGGAGTTGCAGCATTACTTAGTGTCAACAGAATGTTCAAAAGGGACCATCAAAATAAAGTGTTACCATTTTTTATTTAAAAAAAATCTATTTTTTATCAGTTCAATAGAACACAATTGTAAAGAACACATTTTGCAATGGGAGTTACAAATATATTTTGCAAAGACTGTACTATTGCAATGTTTGAAAGCTTGAGTGTTGTGAATCTTATTTCATCTCACTCTTTCTAACTCACTTTCTAATTGGACAAATTTGTTCATGACAATGTTCTTTGTGAAACAATCATACAAAGTACATGAACCAGTTAAAAACATCTAACAGGATTAAGAAGTAAACATGGCAATTATTTTGGAACCTGCACTTTGCTTCCTGTTTATATGTTACATACATATTACTGAAAAAGTTTTGACTTCTTTGTCAAAAAGTTTTGACTCACTTGGTGTGTCCAAATGAAAAATATGAACTGTTTCATCAGATATGTTTTTATTTTATTTATTTTTTATTTTTTACAGGAAATATTTCTTGCACAGAGAGGTCTGGTGTAAGGAAGACTCTTTGGTGTTGGTAAATCATTATCTTGTTGATCTCCAAGCAGGCAAGAGTTTCAGAGACGGACCAAAAAGGCAATTGTAAACTGAGCTCAAAATGAGAGTTCCTGTAAAACTTTTGGTTGTTTTCCTTCAATTTTGCCCGATGTCAAGGCAAGTGACTTTTTATTTATTTACTGGGGGGAAAGGGGGTATTAAATCAGTGTTATCATGTAAAGTAAAACTTGTTCGATTTCAAACAAAACTCAGAGAAAAAAATGTAGTCACACAGGCAACACACCAAATGATGATTTTAAACTTACAAAGGGATCAGAGTTTGTTTTTGTCAAAGATATATTTTTAGAATATGATTATATGGTATTATACAACACAAATTCAGGAAATGTTTGGATAATAAAATGAAAACTAAAAGACTTTTAAATCATATGAGCCCAAGGGCATAGGTGTCATGGACTTGTGGTTATAGTAGCGGAAGGCGAGTTTAGGAGAGCCGCGGACGGCGGCTGGTTTAAGAGTGCCGAGGATGGCAGCTGGCGAGGGGGAGCCGCAGCAGGCGGGTTAGTTCAGGCTCGGGCCCGGACACTTAATTCCCAGACACCGGAAAATAGCTTCTCTCCAACGCAATCCCGTGGTGTCTGGGAGGTCCATGGGACGGTTGAGATTGGCTCCGAACCGGAGTTTACAGAACTTTTCGAGTTTACAGAATTCCCCAGCATAATCATAGAAAGGGAGCCTCTGAAGGGCTAGGGCGGCGAAATGGTCCGCAAACTCCATACTTCGTTTTGAGGTCTCAGCTTCTGTCACGGACTTGTAGTTATAGTTGAAATCCAATAAAGGTTAGGCAAATGAAATAACATTAACACACTTTTCCATTTAATGAACATCAAGCTGAGACCAAGACAAGGGGAAAATTGAGGACTTATAACAAGACGAGAACAAAAGAGCAAACAAGATAATCCAAATCAGGTGGGGACAATGAACGATAATTAACTAACAAGAACCGGAACTAAACCAAATAAGGGAAAATGGGAACTTAGGTGGGCAGACACGTGACAATAGGTTTGCTTTCGAGATTGGTGGAGACATAACCCCCACCCCCATGTTGTGTATGAACATTGCTGAATATGAAACAGTGTTACATCTACTGTATAAACTAAGTTTCTGCATTTTGAAATAATGATTAAAAAAACTCAAGATAAAATGACAGAGTTGATTATGGGTCTTTTTAAATTTGCAAGGCACTTATCTTTGTTTCCTCATGTCTCTGTTCAAGGCCTCAACACTGCCATCTTACCTCCAACAGAAGAGTACAATGCTTTTCTGTATTTTGAATGTGATTTGTTAGATAAGCTTGCAAAGGAAGAATGTGATTGGTTGGTGGCTGATAATGTACATGATAAGCTAACTAACAAGCTAAATTTCTTGTTAACATGCTTTCATTTTTAAGAAAAGATATAGAGAATATATGCCATTTATGTTAATATTTGTTTATTTAGTAATAAAATATAAAAGGCAAACCAATAATATTCACAATACAAAACATTTTAAAAACAAATTAGACCAATTGAATTGAGGCAAATAGATCAAATATATACAATGAAGCTAAAAAAAAGATGAAAATAACAACGATTGGAACTGATCATGAGAAGGCGTTCTCAGAAATAGCTATTTCCATTTCCCACCAGCACACAAAGGTTTTAATCCCATACACATTTTGTTAAACCATAATCCCACTTGCTCCTTCGTCATTTCTCCCATTCCCTCTGTAGACCATGACCCACAATGCACAGGTCTGGATGCGAGACAGAGCGAACTGCACCTCTGATTTCTGTTTGCTCACTCCATGGCTTGTCTTCTCTGACTGGAACATCTTCCAGCCTGTGACAGCAAAACAAAATAAGGACATTAGTGAATTGAAGGATTAGGGAAGTGGGCCAGAGCTGGTTAGCACTGGTCAGCAGTAAGTCATTGAGAGCTTAGTTGCTGGGGATTAGCAATTATATTACATTGTATGTGAGAGAGGAAAGTGTGTCTAAATCGTAAAAAAAAAAATGGTTTCACTTTATTTTGATGGTCCCTTTAACACATTGTGTTGACTATAAGTAATGTTGCACCTACATTTCTACTGACTCTCATTAGAGTGTTAGTAGTGTATTAGTTGACTGGTAGGGTTAGGGTTAGATTAAGTTGACACGTTCTTGCAAAGTTACTTATAGTCAGTAGAATATCTGTTGGGAGATCAACACAATAAGGAGTTAGTAGATATGAAGCAGACAGTCTACTAATACTCTTATGAGAGTTTGTTGACATGTAGTTGCAACATTACTTAGTGTCAACAGAATGTTCAAAAGGGACCATCAAAATAAAGTGTTACCAAAAAAATATATACATTTCTTGTTTCCTCAACTTCTGTGAAAATTAATTTATTCGGTAACACTTTATAATAACTGCACACTATGAATCATTAGTTAATCACTAGTAAATAGTCAATTCTTTATTTATAAAGCATTGTTACAAAATTAATAGGCATTAGTAAGCAGTTTATAAAAACAGCTATAAATGTTTTGTTCTTGAGCATATCTATAATGTTTAATAATTGTATTTTCATACTTTATTAATGATCAATTTATCATTTCTAAATTATTACGTTATTTGCAAACCAGTTATTTAGGAGTTGTCAGTGGTTCATAAGATCATTTAGAAAGTGTAAGTAAATGATTAATAAACTATTTAAATGTACATTTATAAATCTTATTATTTAGACACATGGTAATAGTTGCTCAGGGTGTTAATAAATGCTTTATTAACACATATTCCTGCTGTAATTCATGATTAAGTCAGGTAGTTATAAAACATTTAGTAGTTGCCAGCCATCTATTTTTGTGAGCTCATCTAAAGTGAGGACTATTCATACCTTGTAAAGCATTTACAAAGGAGATTTAAAGGTTCATTTATCTTCCAAACAGACAAGTTAAACAAACACAACACCGAGGGATACAGAACACAGAAATATTTTTTTTCAAGATGCGGAAATGAAACTGTACAACTATACAACTAAAAAGAAAAATTAAAGTGTACAGTTGGACAGTTTCATTTTTTTTTTCATCTTGAAATAAATATTTTTGAGTTCTGTATCCCTCTGTGTTGTGTTTGTTTATTTTTTTTCTGTTAGGAAGATAACTGAGCCTTTAAATCTCCTTTGTAATAGATATGCTTATAAATCAAGAACAAGGCATTTATAGCTGTATTTACAAACTGCTTACTAATGACTATTAATGTTGGGACAATGCTTTATAAAGGATGAATTGACTATTTACTAATGCTTACCTAATGATTCATAGCGTGCAGTTATTATAAAGTGTTACCATTTATTCTATAACATATACTGTGCTTCTGTCAACCTTCAGTCATTCATTTACTGTACAGGCATAATTCCTGTATGTCACATGACCATAGTTGCAAAAAGGCCATCATGGATTGCTTTTTTTTTTCGTTTTCTTTTTTTTAATTACTGGATTTCACACACTTTATGTATAACATGGGCCATCCCCGCATTCCCCTTTAAGCTTTTATGTGGGACTTCCCCATCATTCTATCGTTGTTTCTCTGAAACTGTTTTGAAAAATCTAAATAAACAAGTTTTCCCACATACATGAAAGCATTCTGACTTTTTTTTTTAAGTATATAAGAATATATTCTCATGTATTATCTAAAAACATTATTGTTGGGACTTGCAGCTGTGAATATTGTTGGATATCCTACATAAATATAGATATATTTCCTAAGCTCTACAATGATAATATTATTCAGGACTTGTCCACTGACCTCACTGAAAACAACTATTTAAAATACCATTGTTTAATTGAATTTTTTGCAAATTAATGAAGAAAAGAAGGTCGCTGACACACAAAGGTACAACTACTTTAAAATACGATAAACTAAAGTTAGATTTGTCTCCTGTTATTCACCCAAGAGCTGAGTGACATTTACACAATGAACCCATAATTGAATTTCAAAAACGACACTCTTTATTATGACAGAGACAATCAAAGTGCTTGTCATGTAACATTTTCTTATTCTCTTTGAAAATGAAATCTGGAACAGAAGATGCAATTTCAAGCATGAATGGAACTTGCTTCAGATACCCTTATCAAAAAAAGTTGTTTAAAATAAAAATTGAGCAAGAAAATCCTGGATACTGTATCGCTATTAAGCATCACAGTCCAAAAGAGTTGAGTTCATGGATCAGAAATTAAAAGCTAAAGTTTTTCACCTCAGGGTGATTTTTAACCAGTTTTGCTCAGAGGACTGTTCTGCATAGTTCTCATAATTTGTTCTCATACTTTCTCTTCTTTTTTTTCTTTTTTTTTCATCATTTTCCTGATGACTTGGATAAGCAGCCATGTAGGAATTTTATTTTTTTATTTTTTTTATCACAGTTTTAAGTTGACTGTCTATTCTGTGCTATGTATAAACATGCTAAATTTAAATGCAAATTTCCTTTCAAGCAGTTATACTTTAGCCTTATATTTGATATCAGAAAAAACTGCTCACCCATGGGTGCTAATTGCTGGTTCACTCCCACATGTCTCTGCCACAGAGATGACTGGCACCCTGGGTGGCAGGCTTAAACTGGGCCTCCTGTCTGACTGGCTGCGCCGGATGAAAGGCTGGGGCCCTCGTGCAGACACTGGCAGTCGACCACGCTCACCCCAGGGACGAGGCAAAACACTGCTACCGGAGGAGGCCCATGCCTGAGGGGGCTTGGGTGTAGGAACAGGCTGAGCCTCAAATAACGATGATGAGACCGGACAAAACACCGATCGAGCATTACTAAATACTCTTGAAGAATCCTCAGTACTGTTTTCTCTAGACCAGCGCTGCACTTTTGGGGAAGCAGGAGGTGACGGAGCCTTAAAGGGGTAGGTGACCCCTGTCACGGTGATGGGTGTGTGGTCTTGCCGTGTTGCAGGGGTGCTTGGCAGTGTTCGTTGGCCAGCAGAGGGTGGAGTTGGGAGTTTACGGAGTACAGGAGGGCTAGATGAAGTTGAAGTAGAGGGTTGGCTTTTCAATACTGGAGGACTAGGGAGTCTCCGATGTAACAGAGGTGTGGATGGCAACGCGCGAGTTCTGGAAGCAGCTGGAGGGGCAGGGGTTTGGTTCTTACAGGCATTGTTTGGCACTGTTTCATTGGTATTGTTCTCCTTTTGTGAAACCTCTACGTCACCTTGGGAGGAAGAAAGCTGCCTGTGGCCCTGCTCAGCTGTATGTTTTTCTGTCGGTGAGTCAGAAGAATGCCTTAAGTGGATTATCTTTCTTGCTTGTTTGTAGAGGGAGGCAGCCTCCTCACTTTCCGTGTCTGTTTCATGGCTGGAATCATGGTGACCACCCTTCACAACCCCTCTGGTATCCTGGTGCATGGAACGAATTGGCGACATGCTGACAGAGCCCTTACACAAATTCCCCTTACTGGGTAGCACTGTAACAGACTGCAGAGAGGCTCGTAACCTCTGAGACATTGCAGTCCTTTTTGGTAGGATAGATCGACCCCTGCTTGATACATGTTCTCCCGTGTCATTTGTTTGTACATTTTCAAAGGAATTGTCCATGAGAACCTCAAGTGGAGGGGGTGGTAGATTGTCAATGTCAAGATCCTCTGTCCTTTCAGAGCATCGTGACTCCCCTTGACTACTAAGCATACTATTTTCATTAAATGCTAATGTGACAGAGGGACCTAAACCTGGAATGATGGGAACACCACACTTTCTAACACCTTTAAGAGGTCCAAGAATTTGTGCACGGTCTGGGCTCTGTTTACTTTCCTCCAAGCCCTGACTAAAGGTGTCAATCAGTTTTTTAACAGAATTCCTTTCCCTATACAATCCTGAAGATTGGCGGGGTGACGGTGGAGGACTTGGCACAGGTGTTACCTTAACAGACCCTTTAACAGGTGGACTTTTCTTGTCTTTTTCCTTTCCCTTTCCTTTGTCCTTTTTCTTTTTTTCCTCCAACTCTTCCTTTGCACTTTCTTGCTCAACTTTCACATTACATGCCTTTCTTTGATTACTTGGAGAAAAAATGTTCCTATTCAAAGAATGCTGCCTGTCAGCGGCAATTGATGAAGTGGTTTGCGGTTGCTGGATTTTTTTAGATGAACTTAGCTTTGTATTTCCCTCAAACTTAACCTTGGTCATTCTGTCCAGCCTTTGGTCAAGTTCCTTTTGAGTTCTCTCAAGTTCAATGAGTGTAGGATCTTCTAGTTTATTACGTAGAGAGTCTGCTGATCTTGAACGTTTAGTAACTGTAGTCTTTTTCTTAGAAGATCTAGAGGCAGCTGTTTGGGGTCTTTTAGAACTTTTTTCTCCATCCTCAGTCCACTGACTACTGCTGTTTGGGTTATCTGCCAGTTTTGCTTTTTCTCCCAGGCCTTGAGATGGCAAAAAACGAATCTGGCCACTAATGGCATCTTTTAGCTTTAATGTCATTTCAACATTTTGTGGATTCTCTATTCGCTTTGTTGGCAAACGACGTGGTTGCCTATGGTATGGAATGCAGTAATCTGTTTGTTTGTTTCTTTTATCCTTGCATTTTTCCTCTTCACTACCATCCTCCACATCATCCCTGCCACCTTCATCCAAGGAGACAGAGCCAAGTAGTGATTCCGTATCCCTCTGTTCTTTTTCTGTAATTGTGCAAGTTGAGTCTATAGAGTTAAGGGAGCTGCTTTGGCTTATTGTTTTGAGAAGTCTGCCTCTATATGAGCCTTGGTGAACTGGTGTAGAACCACAAGGGCTGCTTGATGTAGCATAAATAGTTCCAGTTGACTCAGAACTTTCTCTGCGTTGGCGTTGTCTGTCTGAACCTGCCAGGGACTCACTTTCTGCCCCAAGTCCACTGTCTTCACTAAATAGTGCAGAGTCTTCTGGGCCAGGTTTTTTCTGTGATGCTGCCTCAATCCGAGACAGCAGCCGCATTAATCTAGACTCTGATGCACGTTTTGTCCTGAGCTTCTCATCTAGAATTTCAGTAATGGAGGAAAAGTAATCCACTGCCTCCTCAAGCGCAGTATCCCCAATTCCACACACTGATTGACCTACCTGACGCATCCTCTGTACGGTGTACTGAAGGAGTTGTTGTAGTAGGTCTGGTGGGGGCTCACTGCAGGTGGAAGAGGTCACATTTTTTGATGAGTTGGGTGAAGAGTAATTCTTTTTTTCGCAAGGCCAAGCCAGATGCTCTCCATTTCCTTTTAACATCATCTCCCCCTCTTCCACTATTTCCTGCAGCCCTTTGTTTATTTCCTCATAGCGTAAGACCATGAACGCCACCATGGGTTGCAAGGAAATTTGGGTTTGAGCTGCATGATCTAGTAACCCCAAGAGATCTTCATATTTACTGATGCTGGGGTTAAGATATGCATATGCTTCTTGATGAGCTTTCACAAGCGCCTCTGGAAAGTCTACTTTTTCTTTATTAAAAATTGCTCTTTCCTTTTCTTTCTTCCTGTTTTGTTTGATACCTTTAGGACCTTTCTTTGACTTCCTTGAACCCTTTTTCTCACAAGGCTCTCGTTTTTCTTCTTGCCGTTCCTTCCCTTGAGATAATATATCAATTTTAATCTCTTGTGTACCCAGTTTGGCAGAAGCAGCCCCTTCAGACTCAGCCACAGAGAATTTCCTCCCTAGCGACGTGGAAGCTGTGTTGTTCCGAACCGTTGAGTTATCTTTCTCTTTGTCCCGTCCACAGCATTCTCCACTGCCCCCATCATCAGATTGCGATTCTTCAAGTCTCTCGTGAGTCCCTGGAAGTAGAGTTCTCCCTCTTCTGAATGCACCCTGTGCCGAGTGGAGACCATTCCCACGTGAAGGAGAGCAGCCCATTTCAGAGCAATTGCAGTTCACCAAGATTTTGCAAAAATACAGTCCAACAAAAACAAGGAGGCAGACCACTCCATCTGATGGCAGGATGGTTTAGAATCACCAGCTGCACTTGTCATTTTCAGATGACTGTAATTACCAGACACACAGTTGTATTTGACTGTCTCTTTGTATCCTAGGAAATCACCTTAGAAGGACTTTTAGGAAAAGCAAATGTGATGTGTCAAAGGAGTCTCTTCTCTTTCAGTTAAAATATGGAAAATAAACAAAAACAAAAATAAATAAATAAATAAAATATTCCACCACTGATCTAAAGTGTTTGTATTTCTTTTGAAGCAAGCATTGTCAAGCATTTTGTCTAATGCCGTAGAGTCCCTCTCTACCTTCTGGAGGACGAGCAGCTGAAGAGATTAGTAAGGATTTGAGAGTAGTCCTAAGCATGCACATATGTCACCTCAGAGCAAATAAAACACACAGTCTCAAATCTTTAAGCTCATTAAGGTAATCACAGTTGTTTTCAGGTAGCTTTTTATAGCTCAAACCCAGTGTCCTATAGAAAAGTTAATCTAAAATAAAAATAAAAACTCCTGTACATTATAAATATTCCACATGCTTTAGTGTATCTTGTTTCAACCTTTTGAACAGAGAAATTTTGAATTATTCAGAGAAATATTTATTCCAGACATATATATTTATTTCAGCACATTGTTTGTTGTTTTAAACAAAACATAAAACAGTTCACATCTTAATAAATGCAGTGATAATAACAACATTATCAGAGCTCTGATGCACTGGTTCTCTCAGAATCTGATGCTTTGGTTCTCTCCCTTTAATACTTTTGTATTAGTACTATGACACAAGAACCCTTATTCAGCTATAGCCGCTGACTGGCATGCTGACATCAACGATAGAGAGGGGAATGCCTTCCCCTTCCTGTTCCTGCCTGATTGATAGTTTCTGTGCAGGCAGCTGAAGCTATGCACCACAACAATGTATTAATGTAATCTCTGGATCTCATGACGACCTCCACAAGCCATTTGTGTATTCAAGAAAGGCCATTGTCTTTTATTGAAGAGTTTACCTTTATTCATGTCCAAATGCCACTCAGATAATATTGCAACAAAAAAAGACATTACATTCAACATATTACATACAAGTTGCTTATAATTAAGCAATAAAACACAAGCAAGAGTGCTGTGTTGTGTGTTATGTAATTCATAACATTTGTCTTATGAATGCTCTTTTTAACCTTCACCAACATAAGTAATGCAATAGCATTAATATTACAATTTTAGGATGTTGCGTAAATATTGTTTTCTTGCCAGTTTACTAATTAATATTAACAAAAATAATAATAATGTCAGCAGTAATCCACTACTTCTTTTAACTTCCTTTAAAGGAAATTAGATTTGTCATGATATAACCCTTTAAACATTAATGTGTGTACACTTATCAAATGGATTTGCTCCTAGTTCTTTTCCGTAGTGTCTGGTAAGGGAATTCTAAATTAATTGAACCCAAACCAGTATCAACTGAGTTAATGGTATTTTGTGACCCCATTATAAAACCAGTTTCCAGTGTTATCTCTGGGATCAAGTCAACTGAGCCAATGATGTGATTATTGACTCTTGCAATATATGCCTCTCGAGTAAGCTGTTCTTTCTTCTTGCAGAGAGCCATGTACCATTTAGGTGCAAAGTGACAGAAAATAACTCCATAACATGACACCAAGATGGCAGCTGCTTGGATTGAATAGCGCTCGTTGACCTTAGCAATGTATACAGGGGTGAAACAGACCCACACAAAAAGGTAAATTAGCATGCTTAGGATGATGTGTCCAGTCTCATTGAAAGCCTGAGGTACCTTTCTCCCTTTGAAGGCCATCAAAAAGCAGACAAATGCGAGCAGTGCAATATAGCAAAGCATGATGCCAAATCCAATACCAGAACCTTCATTGCACTGTACAGTAATTATCATGCTTTGGTCAGATTGAAACACCTCTACAGCTGGAGAATCAAATATCAACCAGAAGATGCAGATGAGGACTTGAATGAGAGTAACACAGGTTATGATGACAGGGGGCTTGTAAAACCTTTTAGCGTGCTCCTGGCGATACGGTGGAAGAAAGGATACAAAGGTGCGTAGAGCTTTAACCAAAATACATGAAACTGTGAGAGAGAACCCTAAGGCATACAAGATCTGTCGACCCCTGCAAATGTGAACATTGGGTTTGCCAATGAACAATATGACACTAGTATAGCTGAGTGCTAACCCTACCATCATTACAAAACATAGGTTTCCCCCTGCCTGTTTCATGACTGGTTTTCCATAAAAGACAAAGAAGATGATAAGGGTAAACAACAACAAAAGATAACCTATTGCAGTAAATGTAAGTAAAACTATAGCATGGGATCCATCCCATTTCCAGTAGTCCTCTTTCTTTGGCTTACAGGAAGTCCATCCTTTCAAAGACCAGGTACCATTTTCACAAGGAAGGCAATTTGGCCAGTCTAAAAGACAAAGTTGATTTTAGGGTATATTTCAATCAAATTGTATCTTGTCCATATGTACAGTATGTTCCCTTTTTTAAAAAGTTACAGAATTCTTGGCTCTATTGACATATGTGGTTGAAACATAACATTTTACATTCATTTCAGTACATTTTTAAATCAGTTGTGTACTTACTCGCTCAAATTCTAATTTCGAGTGAAAAATTAAACAAGAATCATTAATAAAACTCTACCCTTTAACAACACCATATACTTACAATTGATTACTTACTTGTTTCATTAGAGTAAGTACCCTCTAAACATTGTGTGCAATTATGGCAGCATGATGTTTTGAGGAGTTTCTTAGCTGTACCAGGAGGGCAAATAGCAGAGCACATGGAAACAGGAACCTACAATAACATGCATGGAAGCGTGGTTAATACATAGACCTTATATGCAATAGATAATGATACCCAATTGAAAAGATCAACAATGATGGGTTCATGCTGATATTCTGGCCTCTGGTTAACAGAAAAGACCATGCTAGTTGAAGTATATTTTGTCGGTGAACAACATATGGGCTGTCCACCTACAGCTTGGATAAGCATGGACATTTGCGCTGGTCCTTTCAGGAAGGTATGCATCTTTTTAGGATGTTATGTGATTTCATATATAGCTAATGTGTTTTATAATTAGTTATTCTCACCGTATTGCTTGGATTACTCCATATTATGGGTGCCTTAATGTGAACTTCTTTTTTCGTCAAATTGTAATTTCCAACAACAACAAAACGTCTCTGATCACTTGCTTCTTGTGGTTGCCAGTTTATCAAATCGTATCCGTTCATGAAATTTCCAGATGCATTAAAATAGAACATTTGATTATCCATAGTAAAACTGATATTTTTCAGTTCCTTGAGGAGCTTTCCAAAAGAAAAGACATACATAAAATAAGGTTCTTTTGCAATAATGTATATAGAAATTATATCAAGACCACTCTGCTACTGTGTTATGCATGTTAGTATAAAGGCATCTCCAAAATTGGAGGTAAACAGTTTCCTTACCTTCCATGGTGGAAAATCCCGTTCTCCAGGGCAATCAGTTTCATTACAGTTTAGAAGATTTTTCAAAGCATGAGCAATGGACCATACAGCTAACCTTTCACCGTAGGTCATGCTGATGTCGACAGCTTCTGTTAGAAAACCAGTATCTTTCCCTAACTGCTTATACTCCTCAAGAAAGAGGTTTACAGAGCCCGGAGCAAGAGTCAGCTGCTGCAAAAACTCCTTAAAACCGGGATTGGAACCAGTGATGAAAGTGAACCCAAAAATGTCACCTAATTTGTTGATTCCCTCCATTTGAGATATATTTCGTGACATTGACCAAGCATCACTTGCGATCCAAGTACGCGAGATGTTCTGCCGAATCATCTCCTTGAACAGTTTAGAGACCAGCTCTTCCTTTAAGATAAGGACCACAACTTTAGCTTCGGATAAGCGGATTGTTTCTGCCACCTCTTGGGCCCTTTTGTCGATTTCATTGTGTGCTAGATAATGAGGCAACACTTCTTTGAAAGCATGACAGATATCTGCAGCTTCTGAATCATCTAAGAAACTTTGTAAGGCATTTTTCCCATAGTCATCATCCCCATAGACCACGCCAACCCAGTCCCAGTGAAAGTGTTTCATGAAATAAATCAGAGCTTTGGTTTGGTGAACATCACTGGGAATTGTACGCAGGAATGCTGGGTATCGCACCCTGTCACTAAGTGTTTGTGCAGATGATGTTGTGCTTATCTGTTTTAAGAGAGAGAGAGAGAAAAAGATAAGGAATATTTATTGTTAATGTTTTTTGCCACTGTCGCTGCACAACTGAGATTCATCAAGAATTGTTTTTGACTCCCTGAATCAAAACTGAATCAGATTACCTAAAGATTCACCCTAAATTAACATAACGGTACTAACCTGTGGGACCATGTATAGACTCAGAAGCCGAGCCACTGCCAGAGAGTCTTCTGAAAAACGTGCTCCAATGATTGCTTTTACATTAGGCCTTTCATCCACCTCACACTGCAGAGACAGTGTCCCATTCACGGCGAGAAGCTGCTCGGTGCTCTGAATGGCCTTTGATGCATCAGAGCAAGTGTCACAGATATAGTAACCCAGTCGCACACCCGGGAGGAAGCTGGAGTTATTGATTGTTTCAATAGTATGCACAACAGCTAGAGTCCTTACAAGCGAAACGAGATTTAATCTACAAGGAAATGAGATAAATCTTGATTAGACATGAAAAGAATAGCATAATCAACTTTCTAATCTAAGATTCTTACTATTTTTCTGTATAAACTTGACCTAGTTTTGTACAGTTTATAACAATCACTTCACATTTGTATGAACAATTAATAGGGCTTAATATTGGCTGATTTTCAGATTTGATTTGACTCTGATTCACTAGTTCTCAGTTAAACTGATATAAATTTGCTCATTCTAGCTGTTCTATTAAATTAAAATATTCTAGTTACAATGTCAAAAGGCCTGTTGCTTATTGCCTGTTTGCTAACAGTAACAATATATATATATATATATATATATATATATATTGGTGGCATATGTAAGATGTTTCAGTTGTATTTGTTGAACTGGCCATTACAATACCCATGGAACTAACTATTGCCAGTAGAAGGAAAATGCTGGAACATTGAAAATGATGGACTTGCCCAAAGTCCAGACCTCAACACCACTGAGCAAATTTGGAGCGAGTTGGAAAATAAACTGAACAGATTTATTTTACATTCAAAGGAAAGCCGTTGGCTTGAGTTGCAGAAGGCATGGGGTAACATTAGTGTTGAAGTTCTTAGGAACTATACTGACACTATGCCAGATAGATGTGTTGCCGTAATTGCGGCAAAAGGTGGACATACTAAATATTAAAGTTAAAAGTGGATAAAAACAGTATGACTCACTTCATCTGATATTTGTTGTACTCAGAGCAACCATCTACATGTTTCATCCCAGTTTATTATTATTAATAATAATAATAATAATAATAATATTATATATATATATATTAGTGGTGGGCATAGATTATTTTTTTTAATCTAGATTAATCTCACTGTAATCTTGGAATTAATCTAGATTAATCTAGATTAAAATGGCTCATTTGAATTCTGCCAAGTAGATCAGAATAAATTCACTACTAGTAGTAAACAACTAGCAGTCATCAAGAATTTAATATTGATAATAACATTGAAGACATTGTATGATTATTCCTTAAAGATAAGGTTTTAATAGTTTTAGTAGTAGTAGCCTACTACGTTCTGCCCAATGTCTTCAAGTGAAACCGAACTTTTATTTTGACGGGTTGCCGTGAGGATAGTTTTTCTCAAATTAAACGCTCGAATGCTCATGAAGTGACTCTCAGAGCAGTTCTGGAGATGTTGTTCATGTATTTATGTCCTCATTTAGTGAGACGACAGACGTTAATATCACCACAAGCCTCACTCGGGCTTCTGTATGAGTAGTGAACAAACCCGCGCGTCTGCGCCATACATGAACACAGACACACAGAAGTCATATTTAAATAGACGTTTTGCGGCTTAATATTTACAAATAGGAGTGGGAGTGTGTCTTACGTTTGTTTGTTTGTGTGCGTGTGCGTGTGCGAACCGGGGCGGAACTCCGCTGTGCGTGCGATACAGAGAGCGCGACCATGTAACGTAGAGACAGAAATGACTTGCCGATTTCTATTGGGAAGCTTCTTAAAAATAAATTTTCCCTGAAGCAAACCCGGCGGCTTCATAGCTGCATCCATGTTAGCACGGCACGTTTCATGTTGTAATTTCACAGTAGACATACACACAGGTTCGAAGACTCGTTCTCGCCCCCTACAGTGCAATTGACCTTATGCACGGTTACTTCCTGGTTGTAGATAAGCCAGCTCAGTCATTTCCGGTCAAGTGTACTGTGCCGTAAGAGGAGCCTCCTTTACTCGGTTTCTCTACATAATCCATTCACAATTTGGAGAAAAGTTTTATTTGTCTAAGAGGCCCTTACAGAAAAACCACATGAATTTAACATGTTTTCCACATGTGATCACATGTTTTCCACATGTGATCACATGTGTCCACATGTTTTCCACATGTGATCACATGTGTCCATATATTTTCCACATGTTATCACATGTCCATACATTTTTTTTCACGTGTGATCACGTGTGTCCATATATTTTCCACATGTGATCACTTGTGTACATATATTTTTCACATGTGATCACATGAAGACAACATGTCACCACATGTTGCAACATAAGAGCACATGTGGATCACATGTGGAAAATGTTTCCATGTGTTAAAATAGGTTTTCACATGTGGATCATATGTTAGCTACATGTAACAAATACTGTGCATTTTCAGCTTCACACTGTATGTTGACTTTTAGTTTGTTCCTATTTCCTGCTTCCCATTGAAGTCCCTTGTAGCTTTCTTTATTTGTTGTAATGTAGGCTACTGTAGTTGCAAAGTTACTTTGGCTATATAAGCTAGTTAGTAAAATAAAAGTAAAATAAAATAAAGTTCATACTGATATATGATTTATCAATTATACATTACATACCACTTATGATTAATAAGTGCTCATTTGATACACCTTGTTATTAGCTTGTACCTGTAATTGTTGATCATCAGGTAGCATAATAACTAATACACACACACACACACACACACACACGATATATATATTATAATATGTATTATATATATTATAAGCTTCACCTAATTTTTTATTATTATTGAGGAACAACATTACAAAACAATTTTAATAAAATTAATATTATTAACATTACAATAATATTATTAATAAATTCTTCTTCTTCTTAATATTAATAATAATAATAATAATCACAAGACGCAAAATATAGATACATAATATTTTACAATAGATGTACCTTTAACATTTTTCACAACCCCTAAAAACATATATATATACATATATATATATATATATATATATATATATATATATATATATATATATATATATATATATATATATATATATAAATATAAATAAATAAATAAATAAAAAATAATTAAATAAAATTAAAAAAGCTCATTACAGAAAGGAGGATTTTGAATTTGCGAGCATGGTGATGACGTAATTTCCTCTCATAAAACGGCTGCTGCTGACAGCCACAATGATGCTGGGGAAGAAATGATCGGAAATAAAACATCCATTCGAGACTGTGTATTTAAAAATGGTAAATATTTGGTCGAAATCATATTCATAATGCCAAATAGTCTTTAATAACGCTTATTCCATTTTGAAATTTTGACTGAAGAAGTGGGAGGTCTGCGCGTGCTCATCATTCGAACTATAACGGTCATCTACCCCTATACGCTGAGGGAAAGGTAAGCAAAAATGTCTTTAATTAGTAGTGTTTACACATTTAATGTTTAATTTCAGTTTTTATAGCTGAAATGTGTTATATTTTAAAACATTTCATACTTTTCTGCATCAAACGTTTGAAACTTAGCGTCCTGTTTGCCAATTGTATGTGCGGTCATTTCGACCGGAAATAAGCTGGTTAAGCGCGGTCACAGTCACCGTTGGTCGGCCAATTTTCACGCGAATGTCCCACTTTGACCGTGGGAGAAATCAGTTTGGGACAGGTAGTAAAACCTTTGCACTGCAAGAGGCAGCTGCCACTCCATCAGCCACCACTGTCCGTTACCGTTGAATGAATGAATGAATCAGCTGTTTGATTACTCGCTCGCTACATGCTGGCCGTTTTACACTATTTAATGTATAATTTCCTGTTTCAACGATTTTATGTAGCTGTTTTCAAAACGTTGTATTTAATATATTTAAGACAAAGTTTAAGTATTATGCCGTTATAACTATGTGAGTAAACTCAGCAAGTCTAGATCACGTGCATAAATTCATCAGGCCTCTGTAACTATTTTAACACTATATATATGACATTTAAAGTGTTAAAATAGTTACAGAGGCCTGATGAATTTATGCACGTGATCTATACTTGCTGAGTTTAATTGCATAATACTTAAACATTGTCTTAAATACAACGTTTTGAAAACAGCTACATAAAATCGTTGAAACAGGAAATCATAGGCTAGATTTGACAAGTCAATGCAATAATGCTACATTAATTTACCAGATTATTCATTCATTTAACTTACAGTTTTTCTTTTAGGCTCTTGCTCGCTCAAGTCGTTGAGACATGGCTACATACATAATTAGCAACTAATTGTTTTGAAGCAATATTGACAAGATCGTTTAAAAGATGAAATGACCCATTTTGGAAATACAGTCAGTACTGTGTTCTTGATGTCTTTCTATTTACTTTTAGGGATAAGCATTTCAACAGAGCCACATCACCAAATGGTAAAGACTTTTTCAAAATTACACATTCTGTCACTGAAAGTAGTACACTTGGTTTTTGTTTTTGCTATTTGATATTTTGTCTTTTGCTATTTTTCTATTCTGGTTGCATTAAAGATGTGAACACATTATTTGTGATTGGAATATTTCTGATTGGAATATTTAAAATCATGTTTGTTGAGGTAACTTCACTGTCAACAGTATACTCTTCGGTTTTTTTGTTTGTTTTATAGGCATTACACACTGTCCTTCCTGTGTGTTTGGCTTTTTCAGAACCTGCACGGTGAGTCTCCTTGATTAACTGACAGGACAACTCTATGTATTTCATCAAAATACCAAAGTGTTTTTACTCATATTGCTGTTTAGTCAGTTCATCAACATTTGATTGATTTTTCTACATCTGTGTTACTATATCTGTGTTGTTTTGTTCAAACTAATTTGCCATTTATTTGAAAGGGACCGCTCACCCAAAAACTTAAATTCAGTCACATGCGACTCATGGCTCCTAGAAGATTTTGTACATACTTTATGTTCTGAGGTGAATATATGTTGTTTTCTGCCCATCAGAACAACAAATCAAGTTCTTGCATTATTTTGGTCTGGAGATCTTCACCTCATAAAAGACAAAACAAGAGTAATACTTTTGAGTTTTCTGAGAGTCATGTTTTGCAGTGTTTTAAACCTTGAAATTTTTACAATGTTCATCTTTCCTTGGTGAGCTGAAGTGAAATGTTGAGCAAATGTATTCTCACAAACGCAGTCCTCCACACCAGACCAACAGAATTTTTCAAATAAAAATTTGTTTGATTTTTCACCATTTCTTAATTTCCCCTTTTGTGGTATCAAAAAGAAAGGCCATATGGCATAAGAGTAAATAATGACTGCATTTTCAATTTTGGGTGACCTTTAGCTTGGCATCAGTCTTTGTGAGATTATTTGTCAAAAACTATTTTAAATAAAAAAAAAAATAAATAAATAAATTATGGTTTAAAAAATAATTAAATTGAACACTACTATTTTTGGACACCATGGATTTGTTTGTGATTTGTATCTCTCTTTCATTCATTCATTTAGGACAAGTCTGATGAGTGGAGATGTTGCTGTGGCCCTCTTTACAGACGATACAAATTTCATTACCAACCTGTGAAAATCTCATGTCATTATGGAAATATGACTCAAGTTGTTATAGCTCTAAATACAACACAGTTACAAAAGAGATTAATAAATATTGTGTTAATTGTTCTTAATAGTGACTCTCGGTGTACTTTCAGGTTCTTTGAACTGTGATTGAGTAACTTTTTATTTATTTTAGTTATGAACAAATCTGAAATGGCACATTCCCAGTTATTATAGAGATAGTTCACTCAAAATGAAAATTCTGTAATTAATTACTCACCCTCATGTCGTTCAAAACCCATAAGATCTTCATTCATCTTTGGAACACAAAATAAGATATTTTTGATGAAATCCGAGAGCTTTCTGACCCTGCATAGACAGTAATGCAACTGAAATGTTTAAAAATATCTCAATTTGTGTTCCGAAGAAGAACGAAGATCTTACTAAGATCTATTTGGAACAACATGAGGGTGAGTAATTAATGACAGAATTTTCATTTTTGGACAAACTATCCCTTTAAGATTTATATAAATGCTTTAGACTGTAGTTATTCTTTTTAAATTCTTCATAATATGAATAGTGTGTAAGGATTGCTTAACAAAACGTAATGGAATTTTACTATACAATTGAGTTTTTTAACAGAATTAAATATTTTTTGAGTGTATGAGTTAAATATTGATTTCACAATGACATTGCAACACAAGCAGGTTTATAATATACATTTCACATGGGATTCACAAGTTGCACATAGGAATTTACATGTATTTCACATGTTATCTCATGGGTTTCACATGGGATTCACATGTGATCCCATGGGTTTCACATAGGAAAGTACCATGGGTTTCACATGAAAATTTACATGTATTTTACATGTGATCTCATGGGTTTCACATGGGATTCACATGTGATCCCATGGGTTTCACATAGGAAAGTACCATGGGTTTCACATGGGAATATATGTGTGTTTCACATGGAAATATACGTGTTTCACATGGAAATATACGTGTTTCACATGTGATCCCATGGGTTTCACATAGGAAAGTACCATGGGTTTCACATGGCAATATGCGTGTGTTCCACATGGGCATACACATGTGTTTCACATGTGATCTCATGTGTTTGACATGGGTTTCACATGGGTTTCACATGGAATTCACATGGGATTCACATGGATATTCACATGAAAATGTTCCAAAAACACACATTCCCCATGTGCAAAGCACACACTTCACATGTGATTTTCACATGTTTTCACACGTGACATTTCACATGTGCAGAAAAACACACATTTCCCATGTACAAAGCACATGTTTTCCATGTGCAAAGCACATGCTTCACATGTGATTTTCACGTGTTTTCACAAGTGAAATTTCACATGTGCAGAATCACATGTATATGTGGCCACATGTGACCACATGTGCTTTTGCACATGTGAAATTCATGTGGTTTTTCTGTAAGGGGGACCAAATGTTTACCTATACTGTTTCAGGAATGACAAACGCGAATGTTTAATTTATGCGAGTGAATCCATTAAATTATGCGGCGAGTCATTGCTATGATTGACAGCGGCAACGGAATGAATCATCTGACGAGCCGATGTCAGAATAGAACTGTGCATTAAGTGATTTAGATTAAATTCAGACTAACAAAACTACAGGTCTGTGTTGGATAAAACTTAAACGATGTATTAGGTATTTAAATAATTCAGCATTATAGGCTGTCGACTGGCCTTATTTATTTATTTCTTTAAATGACTTTGTGACTTCCTGCACTTGCTATACTTCATACTTCAGTGCGATAAAGTACTAAATTTGTTATAATAATTATTTTATAATAAATCAGAAGACGTGAAAAAACTAGGTAGTTGAAATGGCAGCTGCAGCTAATGATTGATTCTATACTGCCATCTCCTGGTTATAACGGTAATTTCATCTAAAGTCTTTATTTTTCGCCGAGACACGTTTTTGGCACATTTCTTTATGTCGTCTTCATTAATGAAAAGTGAACCTTTAATAATGCGAATTTTACTGCACAGAGTTGAGAAATAATAAAGGCTTTAAAATTGTATAATATTTAAAAAATGTGTTTATAGCTATGAAGGTAAGATATTGATTATTGAGAATACCATTAAGACCGCCTAACCGCCTGACGATAGTGTTTATTTGTCTCTACCTATATATAGCACATATAAAATGAGCTTCACCGGAAGATTAAGAGCTGGCTTATCTTTATCCGGAAGTTCTAAAAAGCGCTCTGTGCATATGGTCAATTCGGCTAGGTATACATCCGTGCTAAAATATCAAGGTGAAAGTCATCGTAGCTTGCGTAGTATAGACCCAGCTCCCAACCCAACTTTGAGAATAGATTAACGGCGATATTTTTTTTTTTTTTATCGCCCGATAAGAGTCTCACGTTAACGCAGCACGTTAACGCCGATAACGGCCCACCACTAATATATATATATATATACATTATATATATATATATATATATATATATATATATATATATATATATATATATATATATTGTTTAAATTAGCAATAATTATTCATTATATCATATTATTTAATTTAAATCATAGTATTATTGTTATTTTCATATGGCATTTGGTGTACTGTACAGTATTATTAACATTATTAACAAATAAGCTTGCAGGTACTTGTTGGGTTACAGATTTTTAGCTATTCCATTCCAACAAGTAAAATGTTCCAACGAATAAAATGTGCATTTAAATGATGAGTCTTCTAGGTTGCATGGTAACACACGCAAGCACAAATTAC